>CAXKVI010000002.1:99134955-99527583 GCA_964058755.1 Campiglossa producta | reverse complement strand
CAGCTCTTCGCTTCCGTGTTTGAACAGCTCGGCGGGCAGTCCGTCTTTTCCAGGCGCTTTGTTGTTTTTCAGCCGGGATATAGCTATCCTCACTTCATCATAGTCAGGTGGTGGGACGACTTTTCCATCGTCAGGGATTGGGGTATCGGGTTCGACGTCTCCCTCGCAATTTAGCAGTGAGGAGAAGTGCTCCCTCCATAATTTAAGTACACTCTGTACGTCGGTTACCAGGTCGCCATTATTGTCCTTACAGGAACTTGCCCCGGTCTTAAAACCTTCCGTCATCCGCCGGATCTTTTCATAGAATTTTCGGGCATCATTCCTGTCAGCCAGCATCTCAAGCTCCTCACACTCACGCCTTTCGGCCTCACGTTTCTTTTTATACGGCTTTGCCAAATGACGTTGAGCAATACTAACAGCTCCGTCAGAGTCGGGAAGGACCTCTCTGAGCCATTTGAAACCAAACGAGGCTTCAGACAGGGCGACTCCCTTTCGTGCGATTTCTTCAACCTGATGCTGGAGAAGATAATTCGAGCAGCAGAGCTAAACCGCAATGGTACAATCTATTACAAGAGCGTGCAATTGCTGGCGTATGCCGATGATATTGATATCATTGGCCTTAACAACCGCGCCGTAAGCGCTGCCTTCTCTGGACTGGATAAGGAAGCGAAAAAAGTGGGTCTTGCGGCCAACGAGGACAAGACGAAGTATTTGCTGTCATCAAAGAAAGAAACGGCGCACCTGCGCCTTGGCAGCCACGTCACTGTTGAAAGTTACAAATTTGAAACTGTGAGGGACTTCGTCTATTTGGGAACCAGCATTAACACCGAAAATAATATCAGTCTAGAAATCCAACGGAGAATCACTCTTGCGAACAAGTGCTACTTTGGACTGAGTAGGCAATTGAGAAGTAAAGTCCTCTCTCGAAGAACAAAGATCACGCTCTATAAGTCTCTCATCATACCTGTCCTGATGTATGGCTCAGATTTATGGACAATGTCAAGAGAAGATGAGATGGCCCTTGGAGTATTTGAGAGAAAAGTTCTCCGGAAGATTTATGGTCCTTCCCGTGATGCCGACGGCGAGTATCGAAGGAGATTTAACGATGAGCTGTACGAGCTTTACGCAGATCTGACCATAGTCCAGCGAATTAAAGCCCAAAGGCTCCGCTGGCTGGGTCACGTCATGCGAATGGACAAAGAAGCTCCAGCCCAGAAGGTTTTCCAATCGTCACCCGAATTCGGCAGCAGAGGAAGGGGGAGGCCTCGACTGAGATGGAAACAACAGGTGGAGGATGACTTGAACTCCCTTGGGGTTTCCAATTGGCGTCAGTTATCGCTAAAAAGGAATGACTGGCGTGCTTTGATAGGCGACGGCCAAAATCGCTTAGGCGGTTAAGCGCCAATAAATGATGATTTTAGAGTGTAAGTTTATATACAAGAAAACAGCTCCAATATTTATTTGTTCCGGCTTCGGATTTCAAATAAAAACTTTCGATGGCTTCAGTCAACTATTGCCTAGCTTATACGTGCATAAAACCAAATTATTGCAAAACGAATTTCTTACGACACATTTCAAAATCCCACATTTCAATGCCCACTAAAAGAAGTAATGCCACAGTATGTATCCCGAACGTCTGTTCACAATATAACCTAGCCATCGCATTATCTGCAATTCTGGTTCGCTCCAGGTTTTTCTTAAATATTTCCAAATTTTCTTTGACAAACAAAAATGAAAGAAACTGCTATATTGTGAGCAGACGAAACGTTCGTCTGATCTCTCGTTCGCAATAAATAATGACGCCATAAGACGTTAAAAAATTCAAAAACCTTTCGAACCAGTTCCGGCTTCTAAAACAGCTTCGGTTTCGTTATTTTTCAGATCAAAATAACGGTTTCCGTTTTGGAAAATTAATCGGTTACGGTTACGATTTCGGTTTTGAAAAATTAATCGCTTTCAATCTGTTACGGTTTCGGTTTCGGTTTCAATTTTAGTCCTTGATTAAAATATCAATATTTCTATATCTACACAGAGCCAACAATGCCTAATAAAATAGAACAACAGTCATATGATATCTCTATAGATTTTCTTCAAGAAGAAGTTCTTTTTAAATTTGAAGAGAAAATCTTATTAATGTTTACAAAGGGAAATCTTGCAAAAAACAAACCGATTCCTTAGGGTTCCTAACAAGAAGATTTGACTTATTAACTGATTTCCGCATAATTGTATGTATTAAAAAGATGATCTTAGGGTTCCTAACAAGAAGATTTGACTTATTAATGTTTTCAAAGAGAAATCTTGCAGAAAACGAATTGATTTCTTAGGGTTCTTTTTAATAAGATGATCTTAGGGTTCCTAACAAGAAGATATGACTTATTAACTGATTTCCGCATAATTGTATGTGTTAATAAGATGATCTTAGGGTTCCTAACAAGAAGATTTGACTTATTAATGTTTTCAAAGGGAAATCTTGCAGAAAATGAATTGATTTCTTAGGGCTCCTAACAAGAAGATTCGACTTATTAAAGTTTTCAAAATGAAATCACATATTATTGAGAAGATCTTCTTCTTAATATTTCAAATAAAAAAAAAATAAAAATTATATTTCAGAGTTCTTATATTGTCTTCGAGAACTTCAGATTATCAGTTATGATTCAGTTTTAGATTTCTCTTGTATTGCCTTTATCTTCTTATGTTGCCTTTTTTATTGCCTTTAAGCCATCTCACTCTTCCTTACATTGCCTACCACACTTGCCATATTTTCTCCACCGCGAATCCAACTAACCACATATTGAATGCTGAACACAGGTGCTTACCATCGAGCCATCGGGTACTTCTGCTTCTCAGCGTATAATTGTTCTACATGATGTCTGCTGATGATGATGCAAGATTTCCCTTTGAAAATATTAATAAGTCAAGTCTTCTTGTTAGGAACCCTAAGATCATCTTATTAAAAAGAACCCTAAGAAATCAATTCATTTTCTGCAAGATTTCTCTTTGAAGACATTAATAAGTAAAATCTTCTTGTTAGGAACCCTAAGAAATCAATTCGTTTGCTGCAAGATTTCTCTTTGAAAACATTAATAAGTCAAATCTTCTTGTTAGGAACCCTAAGATCATCTTATTAACACATACAATTATGCGGAAATCAGTTAATAAGTCATATCTTCTTGTTAGGAACCCTAAGATCATCTTATTAAAAAGAACCCTAAGAAATCATTTCGTTTTCTACAAGATATCTCTTTGAAAACATTAATAAGTCAAATCTTCTTGTTAGGAACCCTAAGATCTTCTTATTAACACATACAATTATGCGGAAATCAGTTAATAAGTCATATCTTCTTGTTAGGAACCCTAAGATCATCTTATTAAAAAGAACCCTAAGAAATCATTTCGTTTTCTGCAAGATATCCCTTTGAAAACATTAATAAGTCAAATCTTCTTGTTAGGAACCCTAAGATCATCTTATTAAGACATACAATTATGCGGAAATCAGTTAATAAGTTAGATCTTCTTGTTAGGAACCCTAAGATCATCTTATTAAAAAGAACCCTAAGAAATCATTTCGTTTTCTGCAAGATATCCCTTTGAAAACATTACTAAGTCAAATCTTCTTGTTAGGAACCCTAAGATCATCTTATTAACACATACAATTATGCGGAAATCAGTTAATAAGTCATATCTTCTTGTTAGGAACCCTAAAATCATCTTATTAAAAAGAACCCTAAGAAATCATTTCGTTTTCTACAAGATATCTCTTTGAAAACATTAATAAGTCAAATCTTCTTGTTAGGAACCCTAAGATCATCTTATTAAAAAGAACCCTAAGAAATCATTTCGTTTTCTGCAAGATATCCCTTTGAAAACATTAATAAGTCAAATCTTCTTGTTAGGAACCCTAAGATCATCTTATTAAGACATACAATTATGCGGAAATCAGTTAATAAGTTAGATCTTCTTGTTAGGAACCCTAAGATCATCTTATTAAAAAGAACCCTAAGAAATCATTTCGTTTTCTGCAAGATATCCCTTTGAAAACATTACTAAGTCAAATCTTCTTGTTAGGAACCCTAAGATCATCTTATTAACACATACAATTATGCGGAAATCAGTTAATAAGTCATATCTTCTTGTTAGGAACCCTAATATCATCTTATTAAAAAGAACCCTAAGAAATCATTGCGTTTTCTGCAAGATTTCCCTTTGAAAACATTAATAAGTCAAATCTTCTTGTTAGGAACCCTAAGATCATCTTATTAACACATACAATTATGCGGAAATCAGCTAATAAGTCATATCTTCTTGTTAGGAACCCTAAGATCATCTTATTAAAAAGAACCCTAAGAAATCATTTCGTTTTCTGCAAGATTTCCCTTTGAAAACATTAATAAGTCAAATCTTCTTGTTAGGAACCCTAAGATCATCTTATTACCACATACAATTTTGCGGAAATCAGTTAATAAGTCATATCTTCTTGTTAGGAACCCTAAGATCATCTTATTAAAAAGAACCCTAAGAAATCATTTCGTTTTCTGCAAGATATCCCTTTGAAAACATTAGTAAGTCAAATCTTCTTGTTAGGAACCCTAAGATCATCTTATTAACACATACAATTATGTGGAAATCAGTTAATAAGTCATATCTTCTTGTTAGGAACCCTAAGATCATCTTATTAAAAAGAACCCTAAGAAATCATTTCGTTTTCTGCAAGATTTCCCTTTGAAAACATTAATAAGTCAAATCTTCTTGTTAGGAACCCTAAGATCATCTTATTAACACATACAATTATGCGGAAATCAGTTAATAAGTCATATCTTCTTGTTGGGAACCCTAAGATCATCTTATTAAAAAGAACCCTAAGAAATCATTTCGTTTTCTGCAAGATTTCCCTTTGAAAACATTAATAAGTCAAATCTTCTTGTTAGGAACCCTAAGATCATCTTATTACCACATACAATTATGCGGAAATCAGTTAATAAGTCATATCTTCTTGTTAGGAACCCTAAGATCATCTTATTAAAAAGAACCCTAAGAAATCATTTCGTTTTCTGCAAGATATCCTTTCGAAAACATTAATAAGTCAAATCTTCTTGTTAGGAACCCTAAGATCATCTTATTAACACATACAATTATGAGGAAATCAGTTAATAAGTCGTATCTTCTTGTTAGGAACCCTAAGATCATCTTATTAAAAAGAACCCTAAGGAATCATTTCGTTTTCTGCAAGATTTCCCTTTGAAAACATTAATAAGTCAAATCTTCTTGTTAGGAACCCTAAGATCATCTTATTAACACATACAATTATGCGGAAATCAGTTAATAAGTCATATCTTCTTGTTAGGAACCCTAAGATCATCTTATTAAAAAGAACCCTAAGAATTCATTTCGTTTTCTGCAAGATTTATTTATTTATTTTTGGAAAATTGGGCAGGGCCAACCAATATAATTTATTTATTTATTTATCAATAATCAAACACACAACCTTAAGTTACTTCACAGTGTTTGAACTTATACCATACTTAAGAATAACAATAACAATAGTGAAAGGCTAGACAACAGAAAAAAAAGAAAAAATACTTAACAAACATCAAAGTGGTTGAGTTGAAGAATAGCAGGATAGAAGTTTTATAGTAAAATAATTGTATAAAGAGGTAAAGGTAGATAGTGAGTGTATTTTAGTTATTGACAATAGAAGCGCAGAAGCTCGTTTTTGAAGCGCAGTACATTTTGATTAATTTTTAACGTTTGAGGCAGACCGTTCCAAAGGCGGACAGCAAAGACAAAGAACTGGCGCTCAGTTACCAGACAACTGTATTTCATTGTAATAAGGTTCAGCGAACGAGGCGATCTGGTGAATTGAAGTCGTTCAAAAAGATATTCCGGCACTTGCGAGGTAATAATGGCGACATTATTGTAAAGGACGTTTAGTTTATTGCGACAAATGCTATCACAACTAGCATACAGTTCACATCCATACAATAATTTAGGTAACAAATATGTTTTAGCTAAAAGCAATCGAATTTTTACTGGAGTGAAATGTTGAGTAGTCCAAAGTGAACGAAGCATGCCGTAGACCTTGCCAATAGCAATATATATGTGGTTGCGCCACGTCAGAGTTCGATTAAAGACCATTCCAAGATTCCTTGCAGTATCTACATATTGTATCACTGAGTTGTTCAGCTTTACAGCATTAAAGCACTCAAGTGAAACGATCTTTTTGTAAATAACGATGCACTGCGATTTTGCTGGATTAATAAGCAAGCCATTATCACTAGCCCACTTATTTACCTGTTCCAAATCTGTGTTGAGATAATTTATACAATTGTTTATAGAAATCAAAGGACAACTGACATATAGCTGCACATCATCAGCGTAAATATGAAAATCACAATGTTTTAGCACGCTAGGAAGGTCATTAATATACAAAGAAAAGAGCAAGGGACCAAGTATCGAACCCTGAGGTACACCTTTCTTTATTGGTAGGAAATTAGATGTGTCCTTACCGGTGCAAACAGCTTGCGATCGATCGTTGAGGTACGAGTGAATTAAAAGTACTGCTGGCGGTGAAAAGTTGAACCAGTTTTTTAGCTTCAGCCCAAGTATGTTGTGGTTGACAGTGTCAAAAGCCTTGGAATGGTCCAAGAGCGTTAAGAACGTGACCAGATTGTTGTCAATATTGCGTCGGATATCATCCGAGACTTTAATCAAAGCGGTTGTACAGCTTCTGCCGTTTCTGAATCCAGATTGGTTCCGATTCAGGAGTGAGTTGCGGCTCAGAAATGAATTTATCTGGTTATGCATTATATGCTCAAGAACCTTGGACAAGAAAGGAAGGATTGCGATGGGCCTATAATCTCCGTTTGATTTTTTAACTGGAATTATCTTAGCCACTTTTCAACAATCGGGGAAGTTGGATGTGGTCAAGATAGTGTTAAGGACATGAGTAACAAACGGTAGAATTTTGGGTAGTAGACACTTAAAAAATTTAGGATGAACTCCATCTAGACCGGTGGCATTGGATTTAACCCTTAAGACGGCCTCAACAACTGCACACTCATCAATAAGCGAGAACGAAAAACCGGAGATCGTACCACTCAATCGTTCACTATATCTTTCACTACATAAGTTACTATCGCAACTGGACGACTGAACAAATTGTTTATTAAGCTCATTCACATCTATGTCATCCGGGAAATCATGGAGTTTACGACCCACACCAATTTCGCGAATTCTTTACCAAATTTTCTTCGACCCTATCGCTGTGCTAAACTGGTGCTCAAAGTATTTAGACTTCTGTAACTTGATAGCTCTGACAACTTCTCTCCTACGAGCTTTGAAGATATCGTAAGTTGCAGAACACTTTAGACGCTTCCATTTGCGATAAGCCATGTCGCGCTTTCTAATTAGATTTTTTATATAATTGTTAAACCAGGGTCGCTCTCTATTTTTAATGGGTTTAGTTACAATGGGCACGTATTGTTCATAAAGTGCATTGATATTCTCCTGCAGGAAGCGAACCTGATCGTTTGTAGAATCTAAGCCACAGATCGATTCCCAGGAAACACCATCAACAGCCACTCCAAGCTGCTCATAATCAATATGCATAAAGTCCCTGTAGGAATAAGTATCTACATCATAAGCTAGTGCGAGATCGTATGAAATAAAGATAAGATCATGTTTTGAAAAATTTGGGACAGAAAGCTGATCATATAGCTGAATTTTTGACAAATCATTCACATAAAATACATCCAATAATGTGCTACTACTTTGAGTAAAGTGCGTAGGAGTTGAGGTGTTAACGGGGAAAAGAGCAAGGGTCTGCATTGCCAAAGAAAATTTGTTTTCGCAAAGCAGGTCGCTGTTGAAATCTCCGACTATGATAATATTATGAAAGCCTAAGGTGAGATCTTCAATAGATTCTATGAAACCATCAAAAGCTACGTGTTTATTCGGCCTGTATACACAACCTATAAGGGTTTTAGAGTTATAAGAAATTATTTCAACAAAGATAAACTCGACAGGGGACGACGGCTCAGATTTACATTTGAATTTGCAATTCAGACCATGTTTTACAAAAATGGCAATCCCACCACCATGCCCAACTCTGTCTGAACGAAAAATTTTATATCCATTAACGCAAAGCAATGAATCACTGTGCCACGTAGCGAGCCAAGTCTCAGACACGCAAAGAACATCTATTTCTGATGACTCAAAGATGTGTCGGAACTCATCAACTTTGGGCGCAAGGCTTTGAGCGTTAATATGGCATACTTTCAGTCCATTTCTTTGTTTACCAAGTATGCGAACCATATTGTATGTGCTATCAAGGCCCTTGGAACGTAAACAACTGTTAGAGTTCAAAAGAGAACCATGACACTGCCCTATCGCTAAACAAGCTTATGTACATGTTGAAACTCACGTTCGAAAAAATATGGGATAATAGGAAAATAGAAGAAAAAAGAGAGTGAATGGCAATAAATGGTTTGCTTAACATTAAGGTACAAAGCAAAGAAAGAGAGTAGAACATAAAGCAGAGTAAAGTGAGAAAGAAGTAGATTCTAACCCCCATATTCATAAAAAATAAAATTGCCTTATAGAGCATTTTAAAATGACATTTCCATAAAAATTTTGAATTATAAGAGCTCAATAAACCTTTTATACTTTTTATGAATAAGGGGGTTAGCCTTTGAAAAACAACAAAATACAAATGTTTGCATTTACAAAAATAAAGTCATGAACTTAAATTTAAATTTATCGCCGCGGACTCAATATGTTCTTTACTCATCACCCTTACGGTATCACCTTCCGAGTCAGCACGAATATATACTTTTCCTCTTATTGAGTACGCCGACGCCAAACGCTTTTGCTTCTTCAGCTGGATCGCAAATTGCAGGAGTTCTCGATTATTTTTCGACAAGCATTCGTTGATGTAAACGCGCTGGTCGGACTCTTGCCCGATGTCTTTCAGTGTTATTCCCATACAATCATTCTCTTTCTTAAATTTGGCGATTGATCGAAACAATAGAGACCGATCATCGGCAGAAGCCAGTTTAACTATTATCGGCTCAGTGTTATTCCTTTTTTTGCATTTTTTCCTACACGGAAAGCAGCACGGGTGGGAGGCGTTGTTAACTTAAATGCTTTGCATATATCACCGAAAACGTCACACAAATTTTCATCTTGCTTATGTGGAATTCCCTTAATTAGAACATCAGAAGCAACATTCTTATTCTCGCACTCATCAAGTCTAGCCTTTAGTTCCACAATTTCGCCACTGAGTTCCTCAACCAGGCCAGAAACTCCCTCAAGTATTTTGATTCTATTTTCGAACGCTGTCACACTTGCCTTCATACTTGTCACCTCCGCCGTTAGTTCACTTAACCTCGTCGAAATGCGGTGTTCAGCTTCACTAACTACAACTCGAACTGCGTGCTCAATTTTCAGCTTTAGCTGTGCCCACTCGGCATCACCTGTACTAGATGCTGATTTAGTACGAGTAGTCATAGATTTCGTATGAGTAGGTTTCATGGCATATACGTAAGTAAAACAGCAAAATACCCAAATAAAAAGTTCCTCGCTGGGATGTTAGCTAGTTTTTCTCGCTGGGATGTTAGTTGTTCCAACTCACAAGTAGGTGGCGCTGACAGCAGTAGAACGCGGCAACAGGTGATGACAGATCAACTTTGCAGCTGACGAACAAAACAAAACAAGCAAAGTGCCTGTGAGTGCAAGGAACGGGAACTGTTTTGTTGCTTTTGTATCGCTAATGTTAATTATATTTATGTGTTTGTATGCATATATTTATGCTCTGCTACACCAAATTTATTTATTTTAATGAAAAATCAATAAAGTGCCACGATGAAACAATTATTTCACACACTTAATCAGTAGATCAATGTTATCTATTGTTTGGCAATGTTTATCTAGCGTTAAACACAATAAATTCAGGTTTAAATCAATTTAAAACAGCAGCAAACTCAGACACTTTTTATCTCTTTAGTTATCTATTTTTCCCTTTGAAAACATTAATAAGTCAAATCTTCTTGTTAGGAACCCTAAGATCATCTTTGTAATGATCATTTTTGAATGGTGATATCTAACGATACGTGATTACAGTGGTTGGGGAAAGATAATGTCGGGCGGGACCCTTTTACAAAGCTAGCAAACAGCCGGCCGGGGGAGTTCTTGACATTCCTTCTACCAATACACATTACAAACATTATTATTAGAGTCCCTACTTGCCCTTTGAAAAGGAGAAAAATAAAAGAGAAGTTTATGACAAAAGCCATCGGAAGATGAAGTTAACTGACAAAACCATATATTTATACCCAGTTGTCATTGAAAAGCCAAATTCGGTGGTATCTCTAGGTGGAGTTGAGACACCGGGTGCGCATACACGACAAGCCCTCAATTAACGTTGTTTTAAGCATATATGTACCTAATTTTCCAATATTTTATTATTTGGTATAAAGAATTGCGATCAGCAATCAAACGAAAAAAATCTCAAAGCGAAAATAATTTATCGCATGCTACTTTTATTGCATGCGTGCAACTTTTCCAAATGTAAACAAACAAAGAAAAATTTTAAGCATTGAAAGGAACCCTAGTCAACTACAACTTTTTCGATCAGGCGGATACTCGCACAAAAAAAAATGCGAAAATAATCATGTATGAACATATGTAAATATGAATGGTAAGTAACTACCTGAATACCAGTTTCTTTGCTAGCGGGCGCTTTGATCGCGACACCACCCACTCAAGTCATGCGTGGTTTTCTGTATGTAATTAAGATCACTTACCGCACATCCGGAGCCGTTGAAAGGCCTTTCCTCGAGTCTTGATGCTGTAGGGGTAAAATTCAACTATGTTGATATTGGTGAATTATCATAACTCCTAACTTTGCCCATTTTTTAATTTAAAATTTTCGCATATCGTAAAGTTGTGGTTGATTTGTGTTGGTTTGTTGGTTTTTATGTCACTACAGTATTTATTTAATCTTCTTATTCTTTTATTTAATTCCTTTGCAACAAAAAAATCGGGACCGTTAGGAATTTATACCGAATCCCCTTTACGTTTCGATATATTGAGCGATCAAAAGGTAGGTACATATATAGCAAAATACAGGCTGCTATTCCGAAACTGTATAGGCCTTTTTTTCTTTTCCTTTACTAGGTGCATATGTACATATGTATATGTATAGCCCTTTTTTCACTTTAACTCTTTTTTCGTTAATTCTTTTCCCTTATTTTGCAAAACCAAATATACTTATTTTACTCAGTTTTAAGATTTCTTTTCTCGCTTTTCTTTTCGTAACCTTGTTATTTTTCTTTCTTTTTCTTCTAGTTAGGTTTTGAAATTTTAATTTACACTATAACTTTTAGGTTTCTTAAAACTCACATTCTAAAAAATTTTTTTTTGTTGTTATTTTCTTACTTATTTGTTTGTTTAAGAGTTCTTACTCAAGACACTCCTACACTATATATATATTTTCTGTTTGTCTTTTCACTGTTTTTTTTTTTTATATTTTTGTGCTTTTTTTTCTTTTTGTAATACTTTATAATTCTTTTGTTCGTTTTCAATTTTTGGAAGAGTACTACCTCCGCTTCTTGCCACTAATTTTCATGAAATTATATTCACTTTAATTTGTAGGAAATTTAATTTAATTTTTCAAAATTTGGGTTTCCCTCTTTCTTATTTTTTTTTTGTCCATATTTTTTGTATATTAAGTTTCAGGCTGTAGTGCTTTCATACCACCTTCCCGTGACGACTGCGACTGCTAACTGCTTAGTACAGTGGAGCTGTACTTTGCTGGTTTTCTTCATTGCTTGGCATGGTGGTGCTTATATTGAACTGAGTCTCGAATTAGCGAGTAGCCCTTTCCTGCGCTCCCAGCAACAGAGTCTGGTTTGGGTTAACTGTACCTCCCTGATTTTTGGGTTTTCCTAGTCTATAGGTTCAATTCCCGCTGTTCCCTACGGATTACAACAAAAGTAAGTATGCTATCTACACTCCCCCCCCCCCCCCCCCCCCATATTCTCAAAAATTAAAATTGGTTTATAAAGCTCCTAGAATTGACGATTTATCAAATAAATGTCATTTTTAAAAGCCGTATAAGCCATTCTAATTTTGGAATACTAAAGGAGATCGAGAAAAACCCTAAAAAAGATGACACTCACCAATAATTAAATTCTTGATCGACTGGTCGTTATGTGGTCCAATGGCGAAAAGAAGGATTTATAGTATCCCCGGCCCTATATATACTCTCGGAAATGATATATACTTGTGTATTTCCGGTGAATGACAGTTGGTTGTGATATTCACAATATATTTCGTTCCACTTAGGGACTTTCCAGCTATGTAGTTTCAAAAAAAATCGCAACTCTTGCTGCTCATATGAGTCTTTTATGACTCGCCTAATCGACCGCTACAAACCCGAGAACTTTTCAACTTTGGGCGCAAAGTTAGAGGGATAAAGGAGATTATTGGCGAATATCTTTCGCACTAAAAGTTCCTACAATTTTCCCCTGCAAGTCTTCTAATACATAATAATTATTTCACGCACTCTGGCTTTTATAAAAACTGGCCCTAATTTTGCATTAAAGTTTTTCTCAAACCGACTTTGTGCGAAATTTCTTCGGAAAACTTCTTGCCCCACTTTATAGGACACAGGTCGTGTACGCAGGTTGTACTGTGCAACATTCCGATCATAGGCCTTGGTCGCATTTTCCTGTATGTTAGCACGCATTAAAGCTAAAGGACAGTTTGGCTCCTCCAAGCAATCTAAGCTCCGTAGGAGTTTGTACGTCGACCCATGTGTAACCATGTCCAACCCAAAAAGCGCATGAAACGGTGAGCAGCCTATTGATTGGTGAACCGAATTCCTCAATGAGCAACTTATACTGCTAAGATTCTTATCCCATAGCGTTTGATCTCTCTGTAAATATGCTCGTATCGCGGCGACTAATGAGCGATTTACGCGTTCCGATGCATTGGCCTGAGGGGAATGTAACGCAGTATAAACGTGCTTAATTCCTAAGGAAGTTAAAAACGCATTAAACTCATTTGCCTTGAATTGGGCACCATTGTCACTTATGATTACCTCGGGTACGCCGAAACCATGGAAAATTGTTTTCAAAAGGAAATCTTGTATAGGTTTGGATGAAAATTTTTTCAATGGAAAAAGCCAATGGTATTTAGAAAAATGATCTAGAACGATGAACAGGCCAATATGCCCCTTTTTGCTCCTAGGATAGGGTCCTAATATGTCGACGTATAGTCTCTGGAATGGACGGCACGATTCGGACTTTTGTCCCATCGGTGGTTTCAAAATAACATTAGGGGGTCGTCGTTTTACATATTTCGCAATTTCTTACATATTCTCTAACATCATTGGTCAATCCTGGTCAGTAAAAGTTTCGTTTGATATAAGTTAAATTTTTAAATATACCTCCGTGTGCAGATATAACTGAATCATGGGCTCTGGAAATGACATCGCCACGCAAAGCTTTTGGAATCCACAGTTTCCAGGACCTACTCTCTTGTTCGTTTTCTCCTGACGCATGTTCAGTTCGGCGATATACGAATCCATCAATGACCTTAATATCTGGCAATTTGTCTTGGTCCTTTGTTACCCTTTCTTTCAGCTCTTCATAATCCGGGTCTGAAAAATGTGCAGATGATAAATCAACTTCGGGTCCAATTTCCTGAATATGGCACACCTCTGAATACATTCGGGGAAGAGCATCCGGAACGATATTTTATATGCTTGGAGTTTTAAAGCCCAACGAGCAAGTCTGCCACTTAAATTAGGCTGGCGCATCAGCCACACTAGGCTAGCATGATCCGTAATTATTTCGAATTCCTGCATCTCCAAATAACAACGGAATCTGTTTATGGCCTCTATCGCTGCCAAACATTCACGCTCAGTAACACTATCCTTAGTAGATTTACATACAAGTCCGAAATATATACAGAATATTAGGAAAACAAATTGGGGTTACTACCAAAAGCTTATTCGCAAATATTTGTCAAATCAGCTGGTAACACCTAGAAAGGAAGAGGAGCTAGACGACCTCGTCAGCTCCTTCAATCAACACTGCAAGATTGCTCTAGACAAGGCGTGTCCGCCTAAAAAGTTAACTGAAACCCACAGACCACCCTGGTGGTCGTCCGATCTAGATAATCTCAGAAGGACATGTAGGTCGGCCTTTAACAAAGCCAAACAGGATGGTAGCGCAACATCCTGGGCACTTCACAAAACTAAATTAAGTAACTACAAGAAAGAAATTCCCAAGGCCAAACGGGCCTCCTGGGTGAATTTCTGCAACAATATCGAATCAACATCTGCAGCTTCGCGCCTGAGGAAGGTGCTCTCAAAATCGCCAGCTACACTGAGCCACATACAAATGCCGGATGGGAATTGGACCGATTCGAGCACTGACACAATGAATCTGCTTCTGGATGCTCACTTTCCGACATGCACAGTCACGGCTACTACTACGGTCGGGAATGAAATGCTTTCGGATCAGCTGATAAAGGAAATAACCGATGATAAAAAGCTGGACTGGGCCTTGGCCAGTCTCAAGCCCTACAAATCGCCAGGACCGGACGGAATATTCCCGGCCCAGTTACAACAAACAGCCGAGCTTATTAAGCCCTGGCTGAAGACCATGTTTGTTAGTTGCCTCAGGCTCAACTATGTACCTTCATCATGGAGAGAGGTTAAGGTAGTATTTATCCCAAAATCCGGGAAACCATCCCATTCTAAACCTAATGATTTTAGGCCAATAAGCCTATCTTCATTTCTACTTAAAATTATGGAAAGACTTTTGGAGGACTATGTCAGAAGATCGATAGACTCAACTCACATGTCGCGGGCTCAACACGCCTATAGTAAAGGTAGATCGACTGACACTGCCTTGCATTCTCTGGTATCTGTTATAGAAAAGTCAATTGACACAAAGGAATATACACTAGTGGCTTTCCTTGATATAGCAGGTGCCTTCAACAACGTTCTACCAGAAGCCATCACCTCGGCGTTAACGGGTCTGCGGGTCGATGCCTGCCTTGTGGAGTTTATCCGCAAATTGCTTATTAGCAGACGGATTACTACGGAGCTAGGCGGTAATTCGGTTCACAGACTCGTTAACAGAGGTACCCCGCAAGGAGGTGTTCTCTCTCCGCTCCTGTGGCTGGTTACTGTAAACCAACTTCTACGTCTCATGGAAGCTGAAGGCTACCAAGTGATCGCGTACGCCGATGACATCTGCGTTATCATTCGGGGAAAATTTCCTCAAACCCTCTGCAATTTAATGGAAAATGCTCTAACTAAAGTATGCGACTGGGCGAACGCTTCAGGTTTGGAGGTTAACCCCGAGAAAACCGAACTTGTCCTCTTCACTAGGAGGTACAAAATACCGAACTTAATACCACCAAAAATTGGGAATACAACTTTAGTACTCAGTGACAAAGTCAAATATCTAGGAGTTATTCTAGACAGGAAACTACTCTGGAGCGACAATATAGCGGAACGAGTTAAAAAGGCAACATGCGCGTTGTTTACTTGCAAGAGAGCAATTGGTATATCGTGGGGGTTCTCTCCCAAAGTGGTGCACTGGATATACACAGCTATTGTTCGTCCAATTTTACTGTACGGTGTGCTGGTCTGGTGGCCGGCACTAACCAAGAACACGTACCTCAAGCAGATACAAAAAGTCCAAAGGAGTTCAGAACTCTGCATAACCGGGGCCCTCGGCTCCACTCCGACAGAAGCACTCAACACGATGCTGAATCTTCCACCACTCGATCTGGTGGCTAAAGAAATGGCTGTGATTACAGCTCTGCGACTAAGGGAGACCGACGTATGGAAGGGCGGTACATGTGGTCACGCTACAATTTTAGGCTCCCATGCACCTGTGAGCATACCATTACATACTGACTATTGCACGCCAAGCAACGTGTTCGTTAGGAACTACGAGGTGAAAATACCCACAAGACAAGAATGGGATTACCGACCGCATACTGTGCGGAATGCCATGAACATATTCACCGATGGCTCTAAGCTTGAAGGGAAGGTGGGTGGAGGTATCTTTTCACCGGACCTGGGACTAGAGATCTCCTTTCGTCTTCCCGACCACTGCAGCGTGTACCAAGCAGAAATGCTGGCAATACACGGTGCAGTGAAAAGCCTAGCGTCTACGCCCCAAAACGGCAAACGGATATTTATCTTCTCAGATAGTCAGGCCGCGCTAAAGGCACTGAACTCATATGTCGACAACACAAAGTCGCTAACTGAATGCCGCAGATCTCTTAACGAGATGGCTCAGCACTTCAGTATCAGCCTTATTTGGGTACCTGGTCACAGGGATATTGAAGGCAACTGTATAGCGGATGAGCTGGCCAGAAGAGGTACCACCACTCATCTCCTTCCAGGAAATGATCTGGTAGGCATTCCCATGGCATCTTTCAAACTCCGAGCTAGCACAAATACCTTACAAAGGGCAAATGAGCTCTGGTCAGGTCTCTCGACGTGCGAGATATCAAGGCTAACTTGGCCTTCGTACAACAAAGGACGCACTAACTGTCTGCTGTCACTTAATAAATCCGGTGTCTCATCACTGATAAGGGTGTTAACAGGGCACTGCTTAATAGGCACACATGGTGCTAGGATGGGCGTAATAACTCACGATTACTGTCGCAGTTGCAGATGTATTGAAGAGGAGGAGAGTGTTCAACATCTGCTGTGTCATTGTCCTGCACTCAGCAGAAGACGATTGGCTATTCTCGGCCAACCGTTCATCGATGACCTCACGGAGGTTTCAAAAATGGATATTAGGGCTCTATCGAAATTCATTGATTCCACGAGCTGGTTTGATCCTCTAATCCAAGTGTGAGATTGTGAGAGTGTTGATGTTTGTCTCTCGGATATGGGGTGGGTCTTAAGACCGCATAGGGTATCACAATGGGCCAACTTGACTGGCCTAAGTGGTGGGCAGGGTCCTGCACTCTGTCCTGCCCTCGCAACCTAACCTAACCTAACCTAACACTATAATTTCTTTGTGCAGAATTTAGTTTTTTCGACATAAATGCGATTGGTCTTTCCGCCCCATCTTCCGCAAGTTGTACTAGTACGGCACCAATACCCACATTGCTAGCATCACAATGCACAAAGAATTTTTTTTCAAAGTCAGGATTTGAAAGCACTGGCGCTGAGGTTAGCAATGTTTTTAGCTTATCGAAAGCAGCTTGAGCTTCCTCCGTCCAAACAAATTTCTTTCTGGTGGAAAGGACCTGTGTTATGGGAAATGCGACATCTGCGAAATTGACAATGAATCTCCTATACCATCCAGCTAGTCCTAGGAAACCTCTGACCTGTTTTAAATTTTTAGGAATAGGCCACGCCAAAATTGACTAAATTTTTCCTGGATCAGTGGATATTCCTCCGTTTCCGATAAGAAATCCTAAATAATTTACTTCAGTTACGCAAAAGTTACTTTTTGTAACATTAAGGGTTAAATTCGCCTTTCTAAATTGATTCGCGATTCTAATTAATACCTAAATATGTGTATCGAAATCTTCGGACACCACGCAAAGATCATCAAGATAGCCGAAGACACAATGTTTTAAATCTGCGGGAATGATTTCGTCCATCAACCTGCACATGGTGGATGGAGCGTTGCATACACCAAACGGCATTACCCTAAATTGGTACAACGGGGATGGTAAAAGCAGTTAATGCTTTAGATTTCTCCGTTAAGGCGATCTGCCAGTATGCATCCTTAAGATCAAATTTAGAAATAATATTTGCTTTTGGTAATCGAGCAAAAATTCCTTGAATATTATGAAGGGGATAGGCGTCTTTCTTGGTAACTGCATTTAGCTTTCTAGCATCTAGACATAGCCTAACCTTGCCTGGTTTTATAACAAGGTGCATGGGAGAACTCCACGCGCTATTTGAGGGTTCAATAACACCTAGGCTGAGCATCCTATCTATTTCTTGAAACATCAACTTTTCCACTGCAGGCGAAACCGGATAATACCGTTGCTTAATGGGTTTTGTGTCAACAATATCTATGTCATGTTCTATCAAGCTAGTGCGACCAAGTCCCTGCTTTTCAAGATTTGGGAAAAGCGATTTAACTGCGTACAGTTGTTGCTTTTGAATAGCCGTAAGAGGGTATAAATTTTCACCTGGATTTTCAGATGATATATTTATATATCGGCCCCATTCGGCATATCCTGTAGGCACACGGCACAGGAGCAAGCAGATGCTTCCGCGTTAAACGCTGCTAGGTTTTCGGAGCTATGAACCACAGCCATATTAGTCATAAATTTTGTTACGGAAATTGGACGGAAAGGTTTTCTATGTACCTTCTAATTAGTGTTCTACTTATCTATGCAGTAGTAGATGTACGGACTTTTTTGAAATTTTTAATATAATTGTTACTCCTTTTCGAGGTAATGGGTTTTCGGATCATTTACTTTTCGGCTTTTCAATAAGAACCCTAATGTCTTCTGATAGTTTAGATAGGAACGTCTTCAATCGGACAAAATTAGCACTGGTGAGCCAATATTTGTGTTCCAAAATGCAGATGTCCTACTTTGTATACATTTATTATTTTACTACTAAGCATTATTTTTATTCAATTGCATATGATCATGGGGGTTGAGAATCTAAGTCTAACATGCTTAAATCTCAATTTCCAAACCCTGATTTTGCACGATAAAACTACTAAATTTATATAAACCCACAGTGGATCCTTTGGATTGAATGCCTAAGGAAACATTCCAGGAGGTCACTTTGATAAAATTTGGTCTTATATTTTCAGATGATATATTTTGGAGTGAAACTGTTGCGATAACTTCAGGAGCGAGTTCGAAAACTCTCCAAAAATCGATTCCCAATATAAGTCTACTATCTAGTGAAGGTATAATGTAAAATTGAATAGGTTTAATTTCGTCTTTATACGAGATTTCCACGTTGATGGTCCCTTCGACTTTGTGGCTTCTACCATCTGCGGTTTTCACGTCTTTGGCTAGGGAAGACCCTATACAGCTTATGCTGGCACCCGTATCTAATAACCCAAGTTCTTCTAAATTTAGAAATTTGACTTTTGCATAGCATAAGGAATTGCTTTGCTTACACAATATTGCTGAATTCAAAACATTTTTTGTCATTCTTACCGCTTTCCAGAATCGGCGCATTCGAAAAGTAGAACGTTTAATTTTCTCATTTTTATTTAGCAGTTCAGGACAATTTGAAAAGATCCTATCTCTCACTCGATTATAATTGGCCAACCTAACATGATATGGAAGCAATGGATAAGGTTGGTTCTTAATTTTAGGGCTTCGAATTTCAACACCTCAAGCTTATTGCTTAGGGTATTGTCATTCTGTTGTGAACCTGACGAACATTGTGTTTTAACCCCACCCTGTATAAAAACATCATTTTGGGTTTTGTGGTTATCAACAGCCTTTTCTGCCATCGGATTTACTATGCTAGATGGTACGTTACAGACATTGTCTGAATTTATAAGATCTTTAATTACATATGTTGCGTACGGGTGGTGTTGAACGCAACCCTCTTGGAGTTTTCCTTCCGCCGTTTACAAGAGTCACAATTCGGTCTGCACCGCATCCATAGCAAAAGACCTTGCGTTCGCTAAGACAGTCCTCCCAGTGATGACCTTCTTTAAGGCAATTCCAACATTTCGCGATGGTTATGGCCTGCACGGTTTGTTCGGTGTCCTCATCGGGTTCTGCTGCAGAAGTTGTATTTTGCTCCACAATGGATAATTGCCGTCGATTCGGATAGTTGGTAGGTGCATTACGCGCAGTAGGCACGCGACGAAAGCTTTCATCTGCAATAAGATTTTCCCGCATTTGAACTAGCTTACGAAGCTGCGCTAATGATCTAATAGGGATATACAATAGTTCATGACGAATATCAGTACGTAAGTTCCTAGTTATGATTTCTATGAGTTCTTCTTCGGAAAGTTGGTGAGCCATTTTGTCCACCTTTTCCAAAATTGCATGGTAGAAGGACTCAAACGATTCGGAAAACTCCTCAACTTTAAGACCAGACGACGATCCATCAAAATGCACTTGCCAATTTTTGATTAGCAGAGTTATTTTTTCCGGACTTAAGTTGCTTACATTTTGAGCTACACGGTTATTTCCAGGCGCCTGATTATCCACTATTGGCGCAATTCCCCCAAAACCTGGCTGCATCGGCGTTTTCATACCTCTTAGATTTAAGTTGGACATTGCCTGGCTAATGGACTGGCTAATCATTTCTTCTATACGGTTATAATTTATATTTTGTTGGTTGCGTCTATTATTACGTGACGAGATCCGGGACCTCTAAACATATTAGAAGCAGTTGGTAGTAGCGAATTTATCTGCAACAAGGGCATTGAGGAATCCCCTCGGTTTTGTAGATCAAACTGGGTGTTGTCGTTTTCGGGACGTTGATAGTTCGAAGCAGCGGCTTCTTCCGCGTATAATCTTTTCTGAAACCGAGTATTATGCCCGTGCATGTTGCCGACTTGTCGGTCAGTTCCCTGATGACTTGTTCGATTTTTGTTCCTTTTAGGTGCGCGTTGTTCGAGGCTAACGGGTTGCAGATCGCGTTTGGCCAATAATTGACGACAAACGGGACAATCTTGCGTTTCGCTTAACCAATTTTCTATACAATGTTTATGGAACACATGTTGACAGATAGTAATCCAGCAATCGGCCCCATTCGGCATATCCTGCCGTGTGCCTAGCACAGGAGCAAGCAGATGCTTCCGCGTTAAACGCTGCTAGGTTTTCGGAGCTATGAACCACAGCCATATTAGTCATAAATTTTGTTACGGAAATTGGACGGAAAGGTTTTCTATGTACCTTCTAATTAGTGTTCTACTTATCTATGCAGTAGTAGATGTACGGACTTTTTTGAAATTTTTAATATAATTGTTACTCCTTTTCGAGGTAATGGGTTTTCGGATTATTTACTTTTCGGCTTTACAATAAGAACCCTAATGTCTTCTGATAGTTTAGATAGGAACGTCTTCAATCGGACAAAATTAGCACTGGTGAGCCAATATTTGTGTTCCAAAATGCAGATGTCCTACTTTGTATACATTTATTATTTTACTACTAAGCATTATTTTTATTCAATTGCATATGATCATGGGGGTTGAGAATCTAAGTCTAACATGCTTAAATCTCAATTTCCAAACCCTGATTTTGCACGATAAAACTACTAAATTTATATAAACCCACAGTGGATCCTTTGGATTGAATGCCTAAGGAAACATTCCAGGAGGTCACTTTGATAAAATTTGGTCTTATAGAGGATAGGTGATTTAACTGCCGCATCAGATATAAAGATTGTGGTGCACACGGTCGTTTTCAGGACTGAAATGCCTGCACCGAACTCCTGAATGCACTTTGTCTCCCTGACACGCCATTGTTACACCACGAAACCTGCATAAGTTATATTTGTAAGTAACGCTGTCCGAAGATCAACATTACTTACAGTATCGGAGCATACCTGATGAGTTTGGAGTACTTGCATCTGCGAGTGTTTCTTTGTTCTTTAAAATACACTAAGCATGCATATTAATCCATAAACCCACTAAGTATGCCCCACGTTGGGCGCCATTTATTTGTAATGATCATTTTTGAATGGTGGTATCTAACGATACGTGATTACAGTGGTTGGGGAAAGATAATGTCGGGCGAACCCCTTTTACAAAGCTAGCAAACAGCCGGCCGGGGGAGTTCTTGACATTCCTTCTACCAATACACATTACAAACATTATTATTAGAGTCCCTACTTGCCCTTTGAAAAGGAGAAAAATAAAAGAGAAGTTTATGACAAAAGCCAACGGAAGATGAAGTTAACTGACTAAACCATATATTTATACCCAGTTGTCATTGAAAAGCCAAATTCGGTGGTATCTCTAGGTGGAGTTGAGACACCGGGTGCAATACTCATACCCTCCCTACCAATGATTTTGGGCGCACCATTCTTACCCAAAATCCCTAACGCAACGCTCTGATCCGACTTACCACATTACCTCATGGAATAACATAACCACTTAAACTCTCATTTTTGAACTATCTTTAATTCATATAAAATTCAAATATTTCTTAAAAGTACGTACAAGAATTTGATGACCTGACATTTACTAATGATTATACAATAAATTACGGATATGTTTGTAAATTTACTTTCGTTTTCTAAATGTACATTTGCATCTAGTTACATATATATATATACGCGCATACACGACAAGCCCTCAATTAACGTTGTTTTAAGCATATATGTACCTAATTTTCCAATATTTTATTATTTGGTATAAAGAATTGCGATCAGCAATCAAACGAAAAAAATCTCAAAGCGAAAATAATTTATCGCATGCTACTTTTATTGCATGCGTGCAACTTTTCCAAATGTAAACAAACAAAGAAAAATTTTAAGCATTGAAAGGAACCCTAGTCAACTACAACTTTTTCGATCAGGCGGATACTCGCACAAAGGGAAATGCGAAAATAATCATGTATGAACATATGTAAATATGAATGGTAAGTAACTACCTGAATACCAGTTTCTTTGCTAGCGGGCGCTTTGATCGCGACACCACCCACTCAAGTCATGCGTGGTTTTCTGTATGTAATTAAGATCACTTACCGCACATCCGGAACCGTTGAAAGGCCTTTCCTCGAGTCTTGATGCTGTAGGGGTAAAATTCAACTATGTTGATATTGGTGAATTATCATAACTCCTAACTTTGCCCATTTTTTAATTTAAAATTTTCGCATATCGTAAAGTTGTGGTTGATTTGTGTTGGTTTGTTGGTTTTTATGTCACTACAGTATTTATTTAATCTTCTTATTCTTTTATTTAATTCCTTTGCAATAAAAAAATCGGGACCGTTAGGAATTTATACCGAATCCCCTTTACGTTTCGGTATATTGAGCGATCAAAAGGTAGGTACATATATAGCAAAGTACAGGCTGCTATTCCGAAACTGTATAGGCCTTTTATTCTTTTCCATTACTAGGTGCGTATGTACATATGTATATGTATAGCCCTTTTTTCACTTTAACTCTTTTTTCGTTAATTCTTTTCCCTTATTTTGCAAAACCAAATATACTTATTTTACTCAGTTTTAAGATTTCTTTTCTCGCTTTTCTTTTCGTAACCTTGTTATTTTTCTTTCTTTTTCTTCTAGTTAGGTTTTGAAATTTTAATTTACACTATAACTTTTAGGTTTCTTAAAACTCACATTCTAAAAAAATTTTTTTTGTTGTTATTTTCTTACTTATTTGTTTGTTTAAGAGTTCTTACTTAAGACACTCCTACACTATATATACATTTTCTGTTTGTCTTTTCACTGTTTTTATACCCAGCTGTACTTGTACACAGGGTATTATAACTTTGTTAGGATAACGGTTGGTTGTACAGGTATAAAGGAATCGAGATAGATATAGACTTCCATATATCAATATGATCAGGATCGAAAAAAAATTTGATTGAGCCATGTCCGTCCGTCCGTCTGTCCGTTAACACGATAACTTGAGCAAATAATGAGATATCTTCACCAAATTTGGCATGCGTACTTATTTGGGTTCAGAATAGATTGCTATTGAAAATGGGTAAAATCGGACCATAACCACGCCCCTTTTTCGATATCGAAAATTTCGAAAAACGTATAAAATGGGTTAATTCAATATTAGAAGCAGCTACAATGATAAAATTTGCAATATGTATTGATTTAGATGTTCTAAGGCCGATTTTATAAAAATTTTTGAAAAGGGGGCGTGGTACCGCCCACGTATATTTTAAGAAATTTTAAAATTTTGACTCTTAATAACTTCAGAACAGTTTATGCTAGTATAACGAAATTTCGTAGAGGACATACTATTGTTGTGGTAAATTCAGCTATAGAAAATAAACGAAATCGCTTCGCGACCACGCCTACTTTTTCATAAAAGTTATATTGAAAGGAGGTGGAAATATTGAAAAGTCCATATCTAATTAACTGATTTCGCTATAATAATATAATTTGGTACATACTAGAGGTATACGCCGTCAAATTTGTCGGCGGCGGCGGCGGCGTAAGGCCCATTTTATAGCGGCGGCGTGGTGGTATAAAAAACTCGCATGTTGAGTTTAAAAACTCCATAATTTCAATTGTTGGGATTTTTATTGAACTGACAAAAAATTTTGGGTACATTTTTTATGTAATGTAAATGAACGTAACTTTAAATGTTTCACATTTTATAATATAATATAGAAGAATACTAAAAACATAACGCATAGCAGTCTTTTAATCAAATTCTTACACTGAAATAACTATGTTACATATTGAGTCTAGGACTAAAATTATGTACATTAACCGAAGGCTTTGTTATGATCACTACAATATGCATGTGTGATTTAAAATATATGTTTATAGTGTAATATTATATCAATTCAGTCTTTGCATACATTGTTAACATAAAAGTAAAGCTATTGTAATGCTTACATTGATAGAAATTTACTTATTTAGTTTAAAAAAAAAATTTGTACCATGTTATGTTTATAAAGTTGTATGTGTCTCTTTTCATAGCGAAAAATAATCATTTTAAATATTCTACACAAGACTCGTGGTTGTCATGGATAAAAATTGTTTTGTTAATGTTGTGAGGGCTTAGCTGTGACCGCTTATTTGTGACTGTCAGACCAGCTATAGAAAAAACTCGCTCACTCGGCGTACTTGTTGCAGGTATGCATACAACTTTTTTTGCTAGCTTGGATAGCAAGGGCATTGCAGCCGCCTTTTCCCTCCAAAACTCTAAAACATTCTGATTGGAGGACAGACTTAGCAGCAAATAACATTCTGCTTCTAAATTAGAGTTTTTCAAACTCGAAGAATACCGCTTGGCAAGTTTCAATATTTTAGAAGAAGGTGAAGTTTCTTCAGAATCGTTTACACTATTTCCGTTTTTTGATGAATCACCAACAAGTCTTTTATACATCTCTATCAAAAACTGTACTTCTGTCTTACATTTGCTTTTGCAGTATTCTGTAACACAATCTAATGTGTTAAAACGCGGATCCAGCAGCGTTGCGCATACTAAAATATCAGTTATTGGAAATCTATAGTCAAGTTTACTCTTTATATTTTTTTTTATTTGTTGCAATAAATGATCGTGACAAAAGCTGCAATTATTCTGATTTAAATCAGTGTCATCGTTTTCAGATAATATTGATAATATCTCAGTTCGAATGATTAACGCAAGAGAAATCGATGGGTATGAGTCCCCAGAAAGAATATTGACAGCATCTTTGAATTTTTGCAAAAAATCTCTTAATTTATACAATAGTAGTACTTCCGTTTCGAGTAAAATTAAGTCACTTTTATTACAGTTTAAAAGAAGTTTATTAATGGCAGCCCTTTGAGATCCAAGACTATCAAGTAATGATAAGACACTGTGCCATCTTGTAGATATCGAATTTTTAAGGGTGATGTTTCTCTTATCCACCAAACTGCCATGCAAGTCATTGGTATTATTTATGTTTCTATATACTTCCAAGGACACATCATCAAGGGGACCGAACCCTTCGTCGTAGTCGACCCATGAAGCGTCTTCTGAAGCCAGGAGTTCTTCCAAGTTATCAATTTTTGACAAAATCTCTTTTTGTATGGCATCGGCCTGTAACTTCAGAGTATGTGTTTTGAAACGTAGGGCTCGCGGGATTTTTTTACACTTTAAAATTAGACGATTTATTTCTGGAACGGAATCATACCCATCTACCGTAAGCAAATTGTGAAGCCCATGGCCAATACAGAAGTGGTTGTTAAGGCTGCCCTAATCGATGGCTTTCTTCATATTACTGCCTTGGTCAGTGACAACGAAATTCGAACCAAGCTTTACGTTAAAGTATTCAGTTACTTCCTCAATCTCCTGCAATATGTTGTTTCCTGTATGGGACTTTGAGACATATTTTGTTTCTAGTGTGAGACTCGACATAGCGAAGTTTGTTGAAAGGTAATGAAAAGTAAAAGTTATATAATTACGCCTACAGTAGTTATCCGTCCATAGATCGAAAGTTAAAGCAATATGTTCCATCCCAGATATTTTTCCTTTAACGACTTTTAAAACGCTTTCATAAACATCATCTAATGCTGTTGTTGCAATTGTTTTATAATGTGGTATATCATTATCGTTTACTACTACATGGTATTTTTTTAAAAAGTCTTTTTAGGGACGGCCTAAATAAATTACAATCACATGAAAACTTACAACTTTGATCGCAAATATGTAACTCAAAATAATAAAAAAAAGCGCTTCCGGATTCGTGATCCTGAGGCCAAATCCCGTCTTTTAAGCCCTCCCGCACAATTTTAGCTAATTTATTAACAGTTGACCCCTAAAGGAAACAAATACCTGCACTTTTAACACATTTAGGGCACGGCCATTAGTGTGTTGTAAATTAAAAAAAAAAATTTGTAACTTTAGAAAATTATCACAAAAAAAATGTTAAACGCGCCGGCGCGCGCCGCCGCCGCCGCCGCGCCGCTAAAAAGGCTATTCGGCGGCGGCGCGTCGAAAATGACTTTTGTCGGCGGCGGCGGCGGCGTTTGCCGGCGGCGTATATCTCTAGTACATACATCAACTTTCATATTCTTTACATAATTTTTTCAAAATTTTGGAAAGTAGGCGTGGCACCGCCCACTTATGAGTCGAGCAATTTTTAAATTCGACTGCTAACAACTTCAGAACGGTGTGCGATAGATTTACGAAACTAGGTACCAGGCATGTTATGTTTATGTAGAGTACTACCACAGAAAATAAGAAAAATCGGTGAACGATCACGCCCACTTTATGTGCACAGCTGGGTATGTAATGTTCGGTTTCACCCGAACTTAGACTTCCTTACTTGTTTTTTTATATTTTTGTGCTTTTTTTTTCTTTTTGTAATACTTTATACTTCTTTTGTTCGTTTTCAATTTTTGGAAGAGTACTACCTCCGCTTCTTGCCACTAATTTTCATGAAATTATATTCACTTTAATTTGTAGGAAATTTAATTTAATTTTTCAAAATTTGGGTTTCCTTCTTTCTTATTTTTTTTTTGTCCATATTTTTTGTATATTAAGTTTCACGCTGTAGTGCTTTCATAGCACCTTCGCGTGACGACTGCGACTGCTAACTGCTTAGTACAGTGGAGCTGTACTTTGCTGGTTTTCTTCATTGCTTGGCATGATGGTGCTTATATTGAACTGAGTCTCGAATTAGCGAGTAGCCCTTTCCTGCGCTCCCAGCAACAGAGTCTGGTCGAGAAAAACCCTAAAAAAGATGACACTCACCAATAATTAAATTCTTGATCGACTGGTCGTTATGTGGTCCAATGGCGAAAAGAAGGATTTATAGTATCCCCGGCCCTATATATACCCTCGGAAATGATATATACTTGTGGATTTCCGGTGAATGACAGTTGGTTGTGATATTCACAATATATTTCGTTCCACTTAGGGACTTTCCAGCTATGTAGTTTCAAAAAAAATCGCAACTCTTGCTACTCATATGAGTCTTTTATGACTCGCCTAATCGACCGCTACATCTTATTAAAAAGAACTCAAAGAAATCATTTCGTTTTCTGCAAGATTTCCCTTTGAAAACATTAATAAGTCAAATATTCTTGTTAGGAACCCTAAGATCATCTTATTAAAAAGAACCCTAAGAAATCATTTCGTTTTCTGCAAGATTTCCCTTTGAAAATATTAATAAGTCAAATCTTCTTGTTAGGAACCATAAGATCATCTTATTAAAATAAGAAGTTTTTCCTTTTTCATATTTTTAAGGAAATCTTGAAAAGATTTTCTTATTAATAACACATATAAAAAGAAATCGAAAAGAAATAAGGAGAAATTGCACTTAATAATATCAATAAGAATTTCCTCATTAAACCAAATAGATTTGCTTATAGTTTTTTTTTTCGTTTCCGTCGTTTCGACTACCCGTCAGCACAAAACTCGCTCATGAAGACAATCTTATTAATTTTTATAGGCATTTTTGGCACTGTGTACATCTCTACAACATATTTTTATGCAAAAGAATTTATAAACGTATCCAGCCCGGTTTTCTTTTGTATTCCTTGGCTGTAGGACTTTGTATTTTCAAAACTGCTTTTAATTCTATATATACCCTGCAGTCAAATTCCTAACTACTCAGCAAACATACTAGTTCATTGACTAACCATTTTGTGGCATATGCATACCAGTTCATTGTTGATTGGTTTTAAAACCAGTCAATGCCAAACTACTCGGCGAAAATTCTAGTTCATTGACTATACATTTTGTGGCGTATGCATACTAGTTCATTGCTGATTAGCGTTAAACCAGTCAATGCCAAACTAATCAGCAAGCAATATAGTTAATTGACTATACATTTTGTGGTGTATTCATACTAGTTCATTTCTGATCACCTTTAAACCATTCAATGTCGAACTACTCAGCAAACAATATAGTTCATTGACTATACATTTTGTGGTGTATTTATACTAGTTCATTACTGATCACCTTTAAACCAGTCAATGTCGAACTACTCAGCAAACAATATAGTTCATTGACTATACATTTTGTGGTGTATTCATACTAGTTCATTTCTGATCACCTTTAAACCAGTCAATGTCCAACTACTCAGCAAACAATATAGTTCATTGACTATACATTTTGTGGTGTATTTATACTAGTTTATTACTGGTTAGCTTCAAACCAGTCAAGGCCAAACTACTCAGCAAACAATATAGTTCATTGACTATACATTTTGTGGTGTATTCATACTAATTCATTTCTGATCACCTTTAAACCAGTCAATGTCGAACTACTCAGCAAAAAATATAGTTCATTGACTATACATTTTGTGGCGTATGCATACTAGTTCATTGCTGATTAGCGTTAAACCAGTCAATGCCCAACTAATCAGCAAGCAATATAGTTCATTGACTATACATTTTGTGGTGTATTCATACTAGTCCATTTCTGATCACCTTTAAACCAGTCAATGTCCAACTACTCAGCAAACAATATTGTTCATTGACTATACATTTTGTGGTGTATTTATACTAGTTAATTTCTGACTACCTTCAAACTAATCAATTCCAAACTACTCAGCAGACACCTAGCTCGTTTACTATACATTTTATGGATGTTTTTATACTAGTTCTTTGCTGATTACCCTTAAACCAATCAATGCCAATCTAATCAGAAAACAAACTAGTTTACAACTATAATTTGCTGGGCGAAATCATACTAGTCAGAAAAATCCTGGTTCGTACTAGTATGCAAGTATGTATGAATCTCGGGTTGAAATCATACTACACCTTTTTCAGTTTATATTCAGGAAGTTTTCTGAATATCAATTGTAATTTTCTGAATGTCAATTGCATTTTTCTGAATATCAAATGGAAATTCTGAATATGGATTGTAATTTTCTGAATATAAATTGTTAGTTTCTGAATATAAACTGAAAAAGGTGTAGTCAGAAAAAGTCTAATCTATTTTAGAAAAATACTAATTCGAAAAATTCCATTTCATACTACATTATTATTATAAGGCCTTATTACACCGCAACCATTAGTACGATCTATTGTAATACATCGTACTATGCAAACATTATTTGAAATTTTTGGTTTGCTTCTTTTTTTCTCTTGTAATTCGCTGATGCTTTTTCGTGTTTGGGTAAATACAAATATGATGCTGAGGTATATATGATCTAGTATGTCAACTGCTATATTTCTTGTGTATATACGCAGAAAAAAGGAACTGGTAAAAAGGCACTAGTAGAATCAACAACCTCGTGCTGTTATTCTGAAGTTGACCAAATTTTGGTTGTTTGAACGGTAATTTTTGTTGAAGTAACTCTCCCGTGATACAAAAAAACCAAGTAACTAGTTTTTTCAAATTTTGGGAAATTAAGGGTTTGCGTAGCAGCCCATATCCCCGGCAAAAATCAACTTATTCATACAACTTTTCCAATTATGACAAGATAAGACCTCAAAGTTTTTTTATGCACATGTGCAAGAAATTTTTTGCGACCTAGATATGGATTTATTGGCCAAGATAAACAGTTACAGAGTTTTTAAAAAACACGATTTTCGCCTTTCATACAAAAAAAAGTTTTTGTTTCAGAACAAACCCAAGTAACTTTGATTTTAGATTTTTACGATTTTTGGCTTTCATACAAAAAAAAATTTTGTTTCACGACAAATCCAAGCAAGTTGATAGTTACTTGGGTTTGTTGTGCACTTTCATATAAAAACGAAGGAAGCAAATCCTTTTTATTTTTTGGGTCTAACACTAAATTTTCCTTGTTGATCTCCTCGATAGTCGAAATCCAAAGGAGAATCACTCTTGCCAACAAATGTAACTTGGGAGTAAGTAGGCAATTGAGAAGTAAAGTCCTATCTCGACAGGCAAAGATCACGCTATATAAGTCTCTCATCATACGAGTCCTAATGTACGGCTCGGAATCATGGACAGTGTCAAGAAAAGATGAGATGGCACTTGGAGTTTTTGAGAAAAAATTTCTCCGGAAGATTTGTGGTCCTTCCCGTGTTGCCAATGGGAAGCATCGAAGGAAATTTAACGATGAGCTGTACGAGCTCTACGCAGAACTGACAATAGTGTAGCAAATTGAAGCCCAAAGGCTCTGCTGGCTGGGTCATTTTATGCGAATGAACAAGGAAGCTCCACACAGAATGTTTTCCAATCGACACCCGAATCGGGCAGCAGAGGAAGGGGAAGGAATCGACTGTTTTGGAAACAACAAGTGGAGGATGACTTGAACTCCCTTCGTGATTTCAATTGAACAATGATGAAACCTGGTTGAATATACTTTTTAGATTCTCACCGATAGTGGGCTGCACTTGAGGAAAAATTCTCTTACACTACCATAACTTTCAGATATAGTATAAAAAGTCCTTACTTCTGCTGCAAAATGTTTTCTGGTTCGCCATCTGATGCTAGGCTGAAATCACATAATATTCCCTAGCTTTATCCCTGCAATAATTTTAAAATTATCTCAAATACTTTTCTTATAACAATATGATAAATCAGGCATCTTTAAAAGTTACTTGCTTTTGTGAAATAATTCAACGAAAGGTGGCAACAATCCCCAAGGTGCCGGACATCCAAACAAACCTGGCCGAAATGGGATCATAAAAGATCTAGAGGTATTCACGCCCTAAAAAGGAGAGAAATCTCCATATTAATAAGTGTTTTAATTGGGCACTGCCTTATTGGTAGGCACGCAGAAAGGCTAGGTGTGCCCTATCGACGATGCTGTAGGAGCTGCAAAGATGATGAGGAAGAGGAAACGGTGAATCACCTCATCTGCAACTGCCCGGCCTTAAGCGGCGCGAGAACGCGCTTTTTGGGAGTTCCCTTCCTGGGTAGCCTAAACCAGATCGCTGAACTGGGCATAAAGGACTTGATGGCCTCAGGGATTTTTCATATGGCCGGGTCCCGGGACTGACTCTCCTAGTGTTGGTGGTATCACAAAGGACCTTTCAAAACTGGCCTAAGTGTGCCTCTGCGGCAGCCACTTGAACCTAACCTAACCTAACTGCATTCAACTGTTTGAACAGTCACAGATTTGTAAATTTAAAAAAAAACCTAGGTCCCGCCAACCTGTAGGAAAAAAATCAAAGCAGCACACTATAAGTTGGAAGAGAAGTTCGGCAAAAGTCTCGTTAGAGGTTATGACAACCTGTTGGTATATAACCGCCATTTTTTTTACGTTGCGGCGTAAACTTGAGTATATTGACAACAACAATATAAATTAACTCTAACAATGCTCCTTTAACTCGAGTGTATGGCCCAGCATGAAAGCAGTCTTACTTTGACTCTTTTTGATGTAAAAATAGACTTACTTTTATCTATATATACATATGTGGGACCGGAACTCCGCAGTGGACGACTAACTTAACCTTAAGTAACCTTAATTTACCTTACATAAAAATACAACTCCAAAGCCCCAATTACATAAAACTTTGACAAATGCGCGCCTCGTTTTTGAGCATTTGCAAAAATTTCGCTTCGCTTTCCGTTTAAAAAACTTTGTTGAATGCAATTGGGCCTTCACCTATATAATCAAACTTGACGAACGCGGAATTTGAAAGGAGCCATTGCAAGTTGAATTAAATAATTAAATTAAAAATACAATAAACAATATAATTTAAAAAATATAGAATAAAAAAAAATTGTGTTGTTTTTACCGAGAATCGAACTCAGAGCCTTTAGCTCATTTTTGGCTGTGTATGAACTAGTATATCAACTGGTATAATGCTGATGCAGAGGCTGACTAGTATACCAATTGGTATGGTGCTGATGCAGAAGAGGACAATTGCTTTTCTTTTTCTCTTGTAACTGCTTATTTTTTACCTTGTAATTCACAGATGCTTTTTCGAGTTTGGGTAAATACAAATAGTCGTTGCTTTCTAAAGAATAAACTGGTATATTGCTGATGTAGAGGCTGACTATGATTTCTTCAACCTGATGCTGGAGAAGATAATTCGAGCAGCAGAGCTAAACCGCAATGGTACAATCTATTACAAGAGCGTGCAATTGCTGGCGTATGCCGATGATATTGATATCATTGGCCTTAACAACCGCGCCGTAAGCGCTGCCTTCTCTGGACTGGATAAAGAAGCGAAAAAAGTGGGTCTTGCGGTCAACGAGGACAAGACGAAGTATTTGCTGTCATCAAAGAAAGAATCGGCGCACCTGCGCCTTGGCAGCCACGTCACTGTTGATAGTTACAAGTTTGAAACTGTGAGGGACTTCGTCTATTTGGGAACCAGCATTAACACCGAAAATAATATCAGTCTAGAAATCCAACGGAGAATCACTCTTGCGAACAAGTGCTACTTTGGACTGAGTAGGCAATTGAGAAGTAAAGTCCTCTCTCGAAGAACAAAGATCACGCTCTATAAGTCTCTCATCATACCTGTCCTGATGTATGGCTCAGATTCATGGACAATGTCAAGAGAAGATGAGATGGCCCTTGGAGTATTTGAGAGAAAAGTTCTCCGGAAGATTTATGGTCCTTCCCGTGATGCCGACGGCGAGTATCGAAGGAGATTTAACGATGAGCTGTACGAGCTTTACGCAGATCTGACCATAGTCCAGCGAATTAAAGCCCAAAGGCTCCGCTGGCTGGGTCACGTCATGCGAATGGACAAAGAAGCTCCTGCCCAGAAGGTTTTCCAATCGTCACCCGAATTCGGCAGCAGAGGAAGGGGGAGGCCTCGACTGAGATGGAAACAACAGGTGGAGGATGACTTGAACTCCCTTGGGGTTTCCAATTGGCGTCAGTTATCGCTAAAAAGGAATGACTGGCGTGCTTTGATAGGCGACGGCCAAAATCGCTTAGGCGGTTAAGCGCCAATAAATGATGATGATGATGAGAGGCTGACTATGATACTGGTGCATAGACCGACTAGTATACCAACTGGAATGAATGTCAAATTCGTGGACTAGTATGACAAGTGGTACGATCTGAATGGGCATAATGATTAGTATGTCCTGCCGCATAGACTGAGCAGTATGTCAACTGGTATGATTCTGATGTATATATGAACTAGTATGTCATCTGGTAAGATTGTGATGCATATATGAACTAGTATGTCAAATGGTATATTTCTGATGCAAATTTGAACTAGTATGTCAACTAGTAAGATTCTGATGCATATATGAACTAGTATGTCAAATGGTATATTTCTGCTGCAAATTTGAACTAGTATGTCAACTGATATGATTATGATGCTTAAATGAACTGGTATGTCAACTGCTATGATTATCATGCATAAAAGAACTACTATATCAACTGGTATGATTCTGACTCATATATGAACTAGTATGACAACTGGTATGATTCCGATGCTTTTTTTAACTAGTCTGTCAATTGGTATGATTCTGCTGCATATATGAACTAGTCTGTCAACTGGTATTATTCTGATGCATATAAGAAGTAGTCTGTCTGATTCTGATGCATATATGAACTAGTCTGCCAACTGGTTTGATTCTGATACATATATGAACTAGTCTGTCAACTGGTATGATTGTGATGCATATATGAACTAGTCTTTCAACTGGTATGATTTTGATGTATATATAAAGTAGTCTGCCAACTGGTATGATTATGATGTATATATGAACTATTCTTTCAACTGGTACGATCCTGACGTATATACGAACTAGTATCTTAAATGGTATGATACTGTTTGCAATAAATTGTAGGATTCGATCAATCAAAAGTGCACTAACCCGAATGCTTGATCAAAAGTATCTACACGGTTCAAAATTTTGGTCTTAAATTTAAACTTTTGGGACTACATATAGGTCCAAACTTTATTTGGTTTCAAATGCAAACTTTTAAATTTTAAGAAAGAGAACGCTTCATACGGGTTAGAAAAAAGACCCTTTTGGTTCAAAGTTTAGACCGGAAATTTCCATTTTGTTAACCAGAGAAACTAATCGTCTAAATGTAAAACTAAAAAAACCTAAAAATGAAACATTTTGGTTTAGATTTAAGCCTTACAGCCTAACCCTCTTATTCATAAAAAATATAAAAAGTTTATTGAGCTCTTATAATTCAAAACTTGTATCGAAATGTCACTTTAAAAAACACTATAAACCAAATTTTTTTTTATGAATATGGGGGTAAATGTATACCTTAAAAAACTAGCAAATTCAACATTATACATTTTAAGATTTCAACCAAAAATTTATAATCGCATAACAAATATCGCTTACATATTTTCATTCTTAGTAATATTTTCATGACTTACCTTCATTTTATCATTTGCCTTCATTTTCAAATTAAATCAAATTCACGCTCCCCCTGTCTGCTTTGAACTGTGTTGGTTCATCTCCTTGCTCCAGCCTCTTTGTAATTTGTGCAAATTTATTACTTAGAAAGTTCTATTTGTACACTGCAAAAATCGAGAGTTCTCTATTTCCTATCCAAAGATGGAGTACTCTCCAAATCGTTGGATTATGTGCTCCAATTTTTTGATATTGGAGTACTCCAATAGTAATCCTTTGTATACCTCATCGGACCACCTTCAGCTTTTTGAAAGTCGATCATTGCTCCTGCCTTATCGACGAAAATCACGACACTATCGCTCTGGCAGTATATACTCCAAGGAGTAACAACATTGGAGTACATTGCAAAGTACTCTGACTGTAGGTACTCCATGGAGTAGCAGAAACAAAGCGAAGGTTGGAGTAAGGGGTCCAGTCCTAGGATATCGCAATGTTAATTGGAGCAGAATTTTTATATGAAAAAGGATTACATTTGGAGTACTCTGGTGCTCCGATTGGAGTACTCTTTGGATAGGAAATAGAGTACTCTCAATTTTTGCAGGAATTATCGGCTTTCAAAAAGCTGAAGGTGGTCCGATGAGGTATACAAAGGATTACTATTGGAGTACTCCAATATCAAAAAATTGGAGCACATAATCCAACGATTTTTGAAGGGTATTTACACGAAAAAGCTTCTGTGAATTCTAAGAGAAAAAGAAGAAGTGAAACCAGGTTATAATGTAGCAGCGTTGCCAGCTCGTGGTAAATTGCCCTTTTTTAGAGGTATTTCACTACAGAGTTTTGTAAAGGGGAAATAGAACATTTTTAAGTCTCTCATGTAGAAAAGGCATATTTTCATGAAATTTGTAGTGTTCATTCTGCCGTCTATAATTATGTACTTAAACTTTTTTTATAAAATCGTTCGATTTGTTCAACTCGAAACATACACAGAGCAAAAAGTCACATAAAATGCCCTCTAAATCAGAAGGAATTCTCTATGATATTTTTCTAATAAGATGCCCGTCTTATTATGACTGGGTGTTTCTTTTTAATAAAACTGAGTAGATAATCACATAATATTAAGAAGATTTCCTTTTTAATATTTCAAATTAAAAAAACGTAAAATGAACGCTCAACCCAGATGTCTAGTCAGTCTAGTCTAATCTACACTACCATGCCATCGTATACTTAACTTGCCAACGTCTAATTACACCTTTGTTCTTTTTGCCTCACCACATGTCCACTTGCCTTATTGCCTTCACCGCGAATCGAACTAAGAATTATTAACTGCTGAACGGAGATCTCTACCATGATGCTATCGTGTGCTTCTGCTTGGTAGCGTCGAATTACATATTCGAAGAAGGCATACCTGTATTTGAATTAATAAGGTATCTTCTAAAAATATATAGTTTTCCTTTTCAATAAATTCAATATGAATCTAGTGAAAATAAGAGGATCTTCTCATTAATTTACTTTAAACAGGTTTTCTCATAAAAACAACTTCTAGCTTTTGACAAAAGTACATAAAAAATTCATAAATAAGAAGCTAACTCCTTGTTTTTAGCCGATTTCCTTTTCAATAAATTTGAGAAGAAATTCAAGCTAAAATTTAGAAGATTCCTAGCACAAATTTCTTCAAATTTGTACCCACTCGCTCTCCCCGGCCAAAAAGCTTTTTTAGACGTGGATCTCTTTGATTATAGGTGAACTTTTTGGCTCTGTGTACATATCGCTCATTTGCTGCAACATCGTCATAACTCAAAAAATATGATATTACAGAAAATGCATTTTTAGTTTTTGAATTGATGTACATATATTTATATGGTATAAGTAATTAGTTCTATCACGATGTTGCGTGAAATGTTAAAACCTCGGATATAACACTTTGCCAGTTGATCAAACATATTATTTCCGATATATAAGTGATGTTAACTAAAAATTCGGGTTTTTTGAGTTACGACGATGTTGCAGAAAATGAGCGATATATCCTATGAGTACATACATATACATATGTGCACTTTAATTTTTGATGTGTAAACATCTTAGCGCTGGGGGGTCATCCAAGAAAGTTACGCGACCTACACGCAGTGAAAATTTTGGTTTATTTCCTAAACGCAGCAAATTTTGACGCTATTTTAAAACTTTTTCGGACTTTTTTTTGAACCAGTGAATGGTTTAACGCATTTTTAAATATTTTTGAGTTTTATTTTAGTTAAAATGACAAAAAAACGCAATTTCTGGTTATTTGTTTAAAATCAAAACTGGAAAGTTTAACCAGTTTGGCTTTTAATACCTTTTGTGCAATTTCAAACTGCTCTGGTTTAAAACCAAAACAAAAAAGTTTACCAGTTTGGCTTTTAATAACTTTTCTGCAATTTCAAACTGCTCTGGTTTAAACCCAAAACAAAAAAGTTTACCAGTTCGGCTTTTAATACCTTTTGTGTAATTTCAAACTGCTCTGGTTTAAAATTAAAACAAAAAAGTTTTACCAGTTTGGCTTTTAAAACTTTTGTTATTTGACCGTCGGTTTAACCAGTTTGTATTAATTTGTGTAGCATATCCAAAAGGAGTGAAGTGCAATTTTTGTAACAAGCACGGTTGCCACAATCCTAGAGAAAAAAATGACCAAGAAGTGGGAAAAAAATTACCAAAAAATTACAAAGAAGCTTAAAACCAGTTTTAGATAATAATAAAATTAGAATTCAAAAAAGGCACCATTTTGTATAGTACCTGACCCAGTTACCACGATCATACGAATAAATATTATGATATCCAAAGACTTTGTTCAAAAAAAGTTTATGGAATCAATCACTTTATGAAAAAAAAAAAATTATTTATACCCAAAAATTTCAAAAGTTTAAACATATGGCAAAATAACTGAAAATATAAATAACTGAAAAAATAATTTTACGAATATGGGCAAAATCGTAATTCCAGGAACACTAATATGCTAAATGATTCTCCAAATATACATATGTATCTACATATATGTATATCATTTTTTGAAGTTAACTTCTTAGGCGGCGTTATGAAATTTTGATTGAGAGTAAAATTTGAGAAAATGGATGACGATGAAATGGAAGTTATGACACGGAAATAGAAATTGTAGCCGACTTTCAGGCGTATGTTGCAGACTTTCAGGCGTAGGCGTTTTTCTTATATCTCGGAACCGCTCCACCGATTTGGATAAAATATTAAATATTGAGTAAGATATGCCAATATTGGTATCAAATGAAAGGTATTTTCGATCGTATTCCAAATATGTAAATCTCCAGCAGGGTTACCACCTAGGGTTCCACCTAACCGCATTTTATATATTTTTCTCTATACCTCGGGAACCGCTTGACCGATGTGGATAAAGTTTGGCATTACAGATAGTACCTATGATTCATTCTAAGATTATGTGCGTGGGTGTTGCCACTTGGGGCGTTTCACAGGGTTGCCATCTATCTCAATTTTTTTTAAATATAGAGCAAGATATGCCGATTTGGGTATATTAATGAAAGGTATTTTCGACCGTATTCAAATATGTAAATCTGAAGCAGGGTTGCGACCTAACCGCATTTTATTTATTTTTATTAATATCTCGGAAACCGCTTGACCGATGTGGATAAAATTTAACACTATAGATAGTATTATTCATTCTAACATTATATGCGTGGGTGTTGCCACTTGGGGCGGTTCACAGGGTTGCCAAATGTCGAATTTTTTTTAATATCGAGCAAGATATGCCAATATGGGTATCAAATGAAAGGTATTTTCGACCGTATTCCAAATATGGAAATCTCAAGAAGGGTTGCCACCTAAGTGCATTTTATTTATTTTTCTCCATATCTCGGGATCCGCTCGACCGATTTGGATAAAGTTTGACATTATAGATAGTATGATTCATTCTAAGATTATACGCATGGACGGCGGTTCACAGGGTTGCCACCTATCTCAATTTTTTTTAAATATTGAGCAGAATATGCCAATATAAGTATCAAATGAAAGGTATTTTCGACCGTATTCCAAATATGTAAATCTCAAGAAGGGTTGCCACCTAGAGTTGCCATCTAATCGCATTTTATTCATTTTTCTCCATATCTCGGGAACCTCTCGACCGATTTGAATAAAATTTCGCATTATAGATTGTATAATTCTAAGATTATATGCGTGTGTGTTTCTATTTGAGGCTGTTCACAGGGTTGCCACCTATCTCAATTATTTTTAAATATTGAGCAATATATGCCCATATAGGTATCAAATGAAAGGTATTTTCGGTCGCATTTCAAATATGACAATTTCTAGCAGGTTGCCACCTATCTATTTTTTTTTAATATTGAGCAAGATATGCCTATATCGGTATCAAGTGAAAAGTATTTGCGAACGTTAGCCCGCTTCTGTATCCTTGCGATATGAATTATATCGCAAAATGCAACCCATATTCATGGTTATCGCAAGGTAGCGTTTCCGTATGAGTGGTGAGTATGTATTTTCCATATTTCTTGCGTTATTCATATCACTATCTCCGAAGGTAGTGATATTATACGTTAAAACGAAAATGAGTGAAGTTCGTTGGTGACTAATTTGGTTTTTTTGTTTTCTAATTAATTCTTTATTTTATAGAAAAAAAGCAGGGGTCAACTGCTAATAAATTCGCAAAACTTATGTGAGATAGCTCAAAAGATCGGGTTTGGCCTCAGGATCACGAATCCGGAAGCGCTTTTTCAATATTTTGCTTTTGTGAAAAGTTATGGTCAAAAACCGAAAAATGGCCCGGGTCCGATACCAAAATTGGGGCGGAATCTATGTTATTTATGTGCGAAACACCTTTCTGAGTTGGAGACCTTCGACCGTGCTTATAAGAAATAACCCTGGGCTGCGCCATCCCAAGTCCGGGTGGTTGCCTGAACCGTGGCAACATGCCACGGTACGTGTTCTTTCGTACGTTTTTAGGTACAGTCTAATAAAATTACAACAACCACATGAAAACTTGCAACTTTGATTGCAAATATCACTTCAGAGAAGCAAAATATTAAAAAAGCACTTCCGGGTTCGTGATCCTGAGGCCGAACCCCGTCTTTTGAGCCCCTTTCCATAATTTTAGCTAATTAATTAGCAGTTGATATAAAGTAGACAATTACCGTAATTATTAACGATTTGGAAATTCACTGCACTTTGTTTGTTATTATAATTTTTTGCTATTAATGAAACATTTTTCTTATCGAAAGCGATACGAGCCTTCGATAGCAAATCGATCGTTATTATAACGAAAGGTTATAGAAACGGGCTAACGGATATAGGGACATTGAAGGAAATTGTAGGGCAGACGAACTTGCGAGGCAGGGCACGACCAGCAGGTTCTTCGGGAGATAGAGCGCTTAGGTATGCCGTTTGCCACATGCAAGCTAATGCTGAAAGAACACACACTCCGCCAAATATCATAAAATATCAAGATATATGTATGCCCTAAGAAGAAGAGAAATCTCCATATTAATAGGCGTATTAACTGGGCACTGCCTTATTGGTAGGCACGCAGAATGACTAGGTGTGCCCTACCGACGATGCTGTAGGAGTTGCAAAGATGACGAGGAGGAGGAAACGGCAACTGCCCGGCTTTAAGTGGCGCGAGAATGCGCTTTTTGGGAGTGCCCTTCCTGGTTAGCCTACGACAGGTCACGGAGCTTGATATAAAGGACCTAATGGCCTTCATCAAGTCATCTAAATGGTTCGAGGAGGAGTAACGGTGTCGGTTTAGGAGCGTATGAGGTTAACCCCTCTTTTGACGTTAACTCAGAGTTAAAAATATAAATTTTCGTTGTGCAAGTGAGCCTTAGTTAGTGAAATATGTTGGTGCAAACAACGTTGCAAGTTGTTTTATGCGACATATGTAAGGATGTTATGTAATAGCGGACTGGTTAAGGGTCCAATGTCTGCATTTTACAATTATGGATCCCACCCCTTACTTGGGATCCCCTGCAAAAATCGAGAGTACTCTATTTCCTATCCAAAGAGTACTCCAATTGGGGCATCAGAGTACTCCAAATGTAATCTTCTTTCATATAAAAATTGTGCTCCAATTAACATTGCGATGTCCTAGGACTGGACCACCTACTAGAATCTTCGATTTGTTTCTGCTACTCCATGGAGTACCTACCGTCAGAGTACTTTGCAATGTACTTCAATGTTGTCACTCCTTGGAGTATATACTGCCAGAGCGATAGTATAGTTGTTTAAGTATAAATGCACTTAAACAATTTGATACTTACTCACAAATATGATAAGTTGCATCAACCTATTCACACACACACCATTATACTTTCTAACATAAATAACTATAAATAATCAATATACTAGACATGTATTAATACCTACTCCTAGCATTGATATCCATTCAAAATAATCTCTAAAATAGAAACACTTGAGAAGTAGTAAAAAGGCAATAAAGACCAACTGATCGTAAAAGTATGATTAGTATCAGTCCCTTTTGTTACTTCACACAAACTAATACATTTAAAATAGGAACATAGATTTAAGATTTTGTATATAAACCTTTATACACATTTTAATAAATCAGAAGTCTTTTGACTCTCATGAGTCTTACAAACTCACCCTAACTGAACAACTTCCCCCCACCAGCGGTAAGGGGTTTTCAGTTTAATAAAATAACATTTGGTCCATACGAGCCGTTGAGCCGTATGTATAAAATACAAATACAGTAAATGTATTTGAGCAAAAAATAAAAAAAAAACTCTTTAAAAAAAAAATCCTGTGGAAAGGTGCTATAAAAAAAAAATTTTAAGTAAAAAACATGCATGTACGCGTACAGCTAGTAGTGCAGTGAAGTTAAAAAAAAAACAAGTAAGGAAAGCTGTCTTCGGCTGTGCCGAAGGCTAAATACCTTTCATGAATAAGCGTCACGATTTTCACTGTTTGATCCCCAGTACAGCCTGTGTGAATTTAACTTTAGCTCATACCGAAATTATCGGAGCTATTGATTATATGGGGACGATGTGTTATATTGGTCCAATCTCATTGATTTTTAACATCGATATTCCACATTCTAAAATAGCAACATTTACGAAATTTCACATTCCTACCGATATAATTACAGGAGTTATCTACCAAAATCCGTTTATCGGAACAATCGATTGTATGGGGGCTATGTGAAATATTTATCCCATTTCAATGATTTTCAACATCGATATTTTACATATAAAAATAGCGATGCTTCCAAAATTTCGCGTTCCTATGTGTTTAATTACAGGACTTATAGCCCAAAATCCGCTTATCGGAATAATCGATTGTATGGGAGCTATGTGAAATATTTATGCCATCTCAATGATTTTCAACATCGATATTTTGCATATAAAAATAGCGATACTTCCAAAATTTCACGTTCCTACCTATATAATTACAGGAGTTATCTACCAAAATCCATTTATCGGAACAATCGATTGTATGGGGGCTATGTGAAATATTTATCCAATCTCTATGATTTTCAACATCGATATTTCACATATAAAAATAGCAATACGTCCAAAATTTCACGTTCCTACGTGTTTAATTACAGGAGTTATAGCCCAAAATCCGTTTACCGCGTACCAAATTTCAGCCAAATATCTCAAAAACTGAGGGACTAGTTTGCGTTCAAACAGACAGACAGACAGACGGACAGACGGACAGACGGACAGACGGACATGGCTAAATCAACTCATCTCGTCATCCTGATCATTTCGGTATACTTATTGATGGGTCTATCTCTTCTTCTTCTCATATTTACAAACATCGGACCAAAGTTATAATACCATTTCATGTTCATGAAAGGTATAACAAGTAAGGAAAGCTGTCTTCGGCTGTGCCGAAGGCTAAATACCTTTCATGAATAAGCGTCACGGTTTTCACTGTTTGATCCCAGTACAGCCTGTGTGAATTTACCTTAAGCTCATACCGAAATTATCGGAACTATCGATTATATGGGGGCGATGTGTTATGTTGGTCCAATCTCATTGATTTTTAACACCGACATTCCACATTCTAAAATAGAAATAGTTACGAAATTTCACGTTTCTACCTATATAACTACAGGAGTTATCTACCAAAATCCGTTTATTGGAACAATCGATTGTATGGGAGCTATGTGAAATATTTATCCCAGCTCGATGATTTTCAACATCGATATTTCACATACAAAAATAGCGATACGTCCAAAATTTCACGTTCCAACGTGTTTAATTACAGGAGTTATAGCCCAAAATCCGTTTATCGGAACAATCGATTGTATGGGAGCTATGGGAAATATTTATCCCATCTCGATGATTTTCAACATCGATATTTCACATACAAAAATAACAACACTTACAAAATTTCACGTTCCTAGGTGTTTAATTACAGGAGTTATAGCCCAAAATCCGTTTATCGGAACAATCGATTGTATGGGAGCTATATGTAATATCGGTCCGATCTTGCTGGTTCCGACAAATGATTCCTATATTGGAAAATGGTGGCCGCATACAAAATTTCAGCCAAATATCTCAAAAACTGAGGGACTAGTTTGCGTTCAAACAGACAGACAGACAGACAGACAGACAGACAGACAGACAGACGGACATGGCTAAATCAACTCATCTCGTCATCCTGATCATTTCGGTATACTTATTGATGCGTCTATCTCTTCTTCTTCTCATACTTACAAACATCGGACCAAAGTTATAATACCATTTCATGTTCATGAAAGGTATAAAAAAACAAGTAAGGAAAGCTGTATTCGGCTGTACCGAAGGCTATATACCTTTCATGAATAAGCGTCACGATTTTCACTGTTCGATCCCCAGTACAGCCTGTTTCAATTTAACTATATTTACTATACACATTACACATCTTTGTTGTAATTTAAAAAAACTTACAAAATAATAGGATCCGAGTTATCGGAACAATCGATTGTATGGAGGCTATATATTATACGTGTTCAATTGTACTGACTTACATTATACACATTACATATGTAGAAAGTACTAAAGGTGCAATATTTTACGTTCCTAACTTTTTAAACGCTGAAGTATTGGCCAAAAAACCTTATATCGGAACAACCGGTTGTATGGGGCTATATGTTATATTTACCCGATCTTCTTGATTTTCCTCTACACACTACATAAATTGAAAGTACTCAAGTTGCAAAATTTTACGTTCCTAACTTTTTAATTGCAGAAGTTTTGGCCAAAAAACCTTATATCTAAACAATCGGTTGTATGGGGGCTATATGTTACATTTGTCCGATCTTGTTGATTTTCACTATATACACTACATAAATAGAAAGTACTCGAGTTGCAAAATTTTACGTTCCTAACTTTTTAATTGCAGAAGTTTTGGCCAAAAAACCTTATATCTGAACAATCGGTTGTATGGGGGCTATATGTTACATTTGCCCGTTCTTGTTGATTTTCACTATATACACTACATAAATAGAAAGTACTCGAGATGCAAAATTTTACGTTCCTAACTTTTTAATTGCAGAAGTTTTGGTCAAAAAACCTTATATCTGAACAATCGGTTGTATGGGGGCTATATGTTACATTTGCCCGATCTTGTTGATTTTCACTATATAAACTACATAAATAGAAAGTACTCGAGTTGCAAAATTTTACGTTCCTAACTTTTTAATTGCAGAAGTTTTGGCCGAAAAACCTTATATCTGAACAATCGGTTGTATGGGGGCTATATGTTACATTTGCCCGATCTTGTTGATTTTCACTATATATACTACGTAAATAGAAAGTACTCGAGTTGCAAAAGTTTACGTTCCTAACTTTTTAATTGCAGAAGTTTTGGCCAAAAAACCTTATATCTGAACAATCGGTTGTATGGGGGCTATATGTTACATTTGCTCGATCTCGTTGATTTTCACTATATACACTACATAAATAGAAAGTACTCGAGTTGCAAAAGTTTACATTCCTAACTTTTTAATTGCGGAAGTTTTGGCCAAAAAACCTTATATCTGAACAATCGGTTGTATGGGGGCTATATGTTATACTGGTCCGATCTTGTCAGTTCCGACAAATGATTCCTATATTACAAAATGGTGGCCACATACAAAATTTCAGCCAGATATCTCAAAAATTGAGGGACTAGTTTGCGTTCAAACAGACAGACGGACAGACGGACATGGCTAAATCAACTCAGCTTGTCATCCTGATCATTTCGGTATACTTATTGATGGGTCCATCTCTTCTTCTTCTCATACTTACAAACATCGGACCAAAGTTATAATACCATTTCATGATCATGAAAGGTATAAAAATACTTAGACTTGTAATCCAAAGGAATACAACCCGCTGTGAGTAGAGGCACAGCAAGGTCAACCGGGCGACCAAATCAATTTCCTCCAACGATTCCTTTGGAGAATAACAAGTCTAGGAATTAAAAAAAAAAAAGCCCTACAAGTTAATCAGTGAAAAAGTCCTGCTATTGACAGGCAAAACAAGTAAAGTTAAAAAACAAGTTCAAGGGTAAGAAGTAAAAAATAAAAAAACTGAAAGTTTGTTATTTTTCATAAGAAAATTAGCCGAAAGCATTGTTTTACTTCTTTGGTAATTTTGTTCAATCATTTTGACCGTTAAAAATGGGGAAAAGTCCTGTAAAAGAAACAGGACAAGATTTAAAATGAGGCATTTTATTTCCCCGGCAAGCCCACTTTCTGTGGTATAATAAGCCTCCTCACACTATTTCGAGCAAAGTATAAGAAATAAACTATTCAGTATGGCCAAGTTTACGATTTGTCAGCTTGATTTCAGTCAAAGGCACTTAATAAAGGAAGTGTTTAAAAGAAAACTAGATGTCTTGCACATACTGCTGGACAAACCTGAGATTGAAATTATCGAAGAATTTAATTCAATATTCGATACACTCTATGATGACGTTCAATTATGCTTCAACTTGTATTATAACGAATTGTGTCACCCAGAGATACAGGTTGAGTACCAAAAGGTCTTAATTGAATATAATAAAAAATATGTTACAATTCTTCCATCTCACCATAATTTCAGCCAAGAGCAACTAATAAAAATACTATTTAAAAAGAAAATAGTTGCATGTCAAAGTCTGTTGGGACACCCCGAAATTGAAGACGATGCAGAATTGAACATGATGCTCGATACCTTAATTCAAGACATGAAATTATGTCACAGTATACATTTTTCTCAATTCTATGATCAAGAATTAGAGAGCGAGTACCACGAACTTTTGGTTGAATATCACAAGAAATTTGTTTTTATAACCTTAAAACCTATATTAAATACCCCATTACAAGGGGAACCGGCGGGGAATGGCGGCCGCCGTGGTGTAGCGGTTAAGTGTTCGGCCTTCTACACCAAGTCGTGGCGGTTCGATGCCCGACAAAAGTAACATCAAAAATTATTTAGAAAAAGAATTTTTCTAAAACGGGGTCGCCCCTCGGCAGTAGTTTGGCAAACTCTTCGGGTGTATTTCTGCCATGAGAAGCTTCTCAGCAAAAAATTCATTTGCTTTGCAAGTGCCGTTCGGAGTCGGCAAAAAACTGTAGGTCCCGCCAACTTGTAGGAAAACTCAAAAGCAACACACCACAAGTTGGAAAGAGAAGCTCGGCTAAAAATCTCGTTAGAGGTTATGATAACCTGTTGGTATTTCGCCGCCATTAGTTAGTTAGTTACAAGGGGAACAATCATATCTGGGAGGTTACAAAAGTTTAAATAAAGCTATCGATTCTGAACCATCCAAGGAAAGCTGGGACAGAATATCGAAAGCTTGGGCCGGTGCATTAAAAAAGCCCTTAAAATTTAACTATGCTCCTGATGAGCAAAGTACCAGGAAAAATGAAGCACCATTACTATAAAAGAAGAAAAAGTCACTGAAGACGCACCTAGAAGCAAAATGAAAGTTGAAACAGCTAAAAAAGCACACAACACAAAAAATGGCCACACAATTACTGAATGCCGAACATTCAGAGGTATATCTACAGAACAGAGGCGAAGTTACGTTAAAGAAGCACAAACTTGCTTTAAATGCTTAAATCACAGCTATCGTGATCCGTGCAAAAGTAATATACAATGCAGAATATGCAAAAAGCCTCATAATGAAATTATTCATCTAGAAGCAAAGGAAAATGTAGTTTGCCTTGCAACAATAAAAGCACAAGAAACAAAATTTGAGAGTACAATTATAACACCAAAACTAAAAGTGGAGCAAGAGGAAGAAGCCAAAGAAATCCGACACAAAATGGAAGAGGCAAGAATACCTCGCCATGTTATCCACACTGCTGGACTAGATCCTATTAATCGGTACCGCAGAATTATATCAACTGTTACCAGGGCTACATCTTCAATAGTTAGAAAACAAGTACAGTCAACAGCTTTTAATCCAACAATATCGCATAAGGGTGGAATATTTAAGCAACAGGGTGGAATAAAAATAGGTGGTATTAAAAGTGGTGGAGCGGCAAGACTCCCACGAGATGAATATAGTTGGCAGCAAAGCGTCCCAGCACCATTAACATTACCTGCAGTTACAGCACGAGAACACTCTACCAAGTATGGCAAGGCAAACAAGCATACAAAATATGGTGATATATTGAGGACAAAAGAGGTTTCACTTTTCAAACCCTATGTTCTGGATAAAGGTGGAGGCAGCAGAATTAAACCATCTATAAATAAGAATTTTTAATTAATAAATATTTTATAAAATTGTTCCATCATTTAGCACACATAAGAATACACGTAAACAAGTGTACGCTAAAATGAGATTTTAAAAATTAATACACATAATTAAGGACTTTCATATTTTTGGCCTTGGCAGTATGTTTAAGAATTCTTAAACATATCTTTTCAAAATTCTACCAAGGTATAAAACCAAAATTAATAAATAACACAGTCCACTAAAAGTAAAACAAATATTCTAAAGAAATAATTGTAAGCAAGTAAAATTAATACAGTCCATGTATTAGCGTAAGGCTTTTCTTACACCGAAACAACAACAAAAAAGGGGCTGTGCTAAATGATGCGAAGACTGCGACTGTTTCCTTGATGGCCAACAATTAGACTAACTCTTTTATTGTATCAATATTTCAAATGAGGTATAACAATTCAAGTTGTACTTAAAATTATAATGTGTTTGTGTGAATGTCCATATGCATGCAATAGCGAAAGAAGATGCAATGCAACGGTGACAAATCTCTCGCTATTGTCTTAGCTATGCAAGCATACAAGCGTATGTGTATCCAATGATTTTGTGGGAGCATTAAAGTAGATGTGAGTAGGTAATACATATATCAGTACATGTCTATTTGTAATATTCATTGCTCTTATACTAGACAGTTGGGTATGTTGGCAAATACAAAATATGAAAAGTTTAAGGTAAATGATTGTGCAGATGCCATTGACCCACGACAGCTGTGCAATTAGACAGGGTGTCTCAATAGGTGACCCAACATCCCGGGCCCGTTGAAAGAACTTTCAAGCAGTTAATATGGCAATTTTGCGGATAGGACGTCGAATGATTCCTCGTGAAGTACGTATATCAACCACTCGTACTCGTCCATCTTTCCCTGGCATGACATTAACAATTCGTCCCATTTGCCATCTTTGTGGTGGTACGTTGTCCTCATGAATAGTTACCATTGTATCTTTAGCAGCATTAGAGTGACCATCAGCCCATTTGGTTCGCATTTGAAGTTCGTTCAAATATTCGTTTGACCAGCGGTTCCAAAAATGTTGTTTTATAGCTGTTATTTGGTCCCATTTTTCAGCATGGCTAATGTCGTTTGGTATCGATCGCTCTGGTAAACCCTTCAGAGCGCTTCCAGTGATAAAGTGACCTGGTGTTAAGGCTTCATAGTCACTTGGGCCTGACGATAGTGGTGCAATGGGTCGGGAATTGAGAACGGCTTCAAGAATGTTAATCTGGCGTTCATTAGACTCCGATTTAAGTGACCCTTAGCAGACTTAACAGCGGCCTCCCAAATGCCTCCAAAGTGAGGTAGTTATGATATTTTGATTTTGTTTTTTAAACATGAATGCCTTTAATTCGGCAAGTTTTCCACTAGCGCCTACAAAGTTTGTTGCATTATCGCAAAAAATATCAGTTGGAAGACCTCTGCGTCCAATCATTCGCTTTAATGAAGCAAGAAATGCTTCCGTAGTTAAGTCCGAGACGACTTCGATGTGCACTGCCTTAGTTGCCAGGCACACAAAAATAGCGATGTAAGCCTTGTAGGGCGTTTTGCCCCTGATGCGAAGGTATACGTTGACAGGTCCACAAAAATCAATACCACAGCGGGCAAACGGGCGCGCTGGTGTTAAGCGTTCTACTGGCAAGTTTCCCAACATTTGCTGTAAAAGCTTCGGTTTGTACCGAACACAATGAATGCACGATCGAACGATATTTCTTGCTACATCTCGAGCATTTACAACCCAGAACTGAAGTCGAATTAAGGCTACAAGAGCTTTAGGTCCAGCATGGTAATTCTTGAAGTGTAGATGACGAACGTAACGCTCAACGAAACTGCATTTGCTAGGAAGTAGAATTGGATGTTTTCTGCTTTCTGGTAGTTCTGCCAATTCGAGCCGTCCGCCAACTTTCAATAATTCGAATCCTTCCGTGGGATCCAAAAAGGGGTTGAGGTATCGTAGATTACCATTTGTCGATGAACCTGTCCGTAGAGATCGGATCTCTGCAGCAAAATGTCGTTGTTGTACATTCCAAACGATGCAAAGCAATGCGTAGTGCAATTCCTCGGGAGAGATCTGACTATTTGAGCTACTAGGATGATGTTTTCTTAAAATGTTGTAAAAGCGGAATAGCCACGCCACGAGCCGTATACAGTGAGTGTAAGAACTGCACTTGTCGATTATTTCAATAATATAATTGGTATTTGCAATTACCTTAAAGGCCGACTTCCTTAACTCCGAACTAACTACCTCCATATCAATGATTTCACCCTTTGGCTTCGGCCAATTGTCTTCATGTTCGTATAGAAACGAGGGTCCAGTATTCCAAATTGAATTCTTCAGCTCCGCAGCTGTGCTTCCACGAGACACGATGTCAGCTGGATTGCTGTTTGTTGGAACGTGTTTCCAATGGGCTTCAGTAGTCAGTTCTTGTATTTCTGACACCCTGTTGCCAACAAATGTTGAAAGCGTAGCGGAATGCTGTTTTAGCCAGTGGAGTACAATCTGCGAATCTGTCCAAAGATAAACATCAAAATTGTGATTAGCAAAAAGAGATTTTGTTTTTGCGAAAAGTTTAGCGAGAAGGAGTGCGCCACATAGTTCTAATTTTGGCAACGATTGCTTTTTTATAGGCGCGACTCTCGACTTTGCGGTAAATAGATTAATACGAACAATTCCAGAATTATCGACGGTACGCGTGTAGATTCCGCACCCATAAGCTCGAATTGATGAATCGCAAAATCCATGTAGTTGAAGACATTTATAGTTTAATGATAAGCGAGGGCGTGGAATTTTAATCGACGAAAGTTCCGATAAACTCGTGACGAAATTAATCCATGCGAAATAAATATTTTGAGGCACTGTTTCATCCCAATTCAATTTCAGCAGCCACAATTCCTGAAGAAGAATTTTGGCCTTGATGATTATTGGTGCTAAGAGTCCAAGTGGGTCAAACAGTGACGATGTGATTGAAAGAATAGACCTTTTCCTTACCCGCCCATTGGGGTTTTGCCTAGGTTCAAAGGAAAACACAAATATATTATTAATTTGATCCGACCTCAAGCCAAGAGTGCTAGTAATAGCCGTGTCGAGAGTTAAATCCTTTGTTGCATTATAATTAGTGAGGGTTTGATGATTTGAATGCCATTTTGCTAGTTCAAGTCCGTCTAATTGTAAAATATTTGTTACTTATTCCTTTATTTGTGACAACTCCGTGAGAGTATCAGCACCGCACAGCAAATCATCGACGTAGAAAGATGATTTTACGACCCTTGCACCAACCTTAAATTGCGACTCATGTTGTTCAAAAATATAATTTAAACTCCTTACAGTGAGATACGGTGCAGCAGCCATTCCATAAGTGACCGTGTTTAGCTGATATGTTCGGATTTCCTCTTGCGGTGAATTTCTCCATAAAATATACTGGGAATTGCGATGATCTTGATGAACAAGAATTCGCCTATACATTTTGACGATGTCTGCAGTAAGGGCAAAGCGATATAATCTAAAACGAAGAAGAAGCATTACGAGCTCACTTTGTAGTGTAGGCCCAACCATTTGAATTTCATTTAAAGACTTGTGAGTTGTTGTTCGACACGATGCATCGAAGACAACTCTCAATTTCGTTGTTGTACTACTTGGTTTGAGAACGCAGTGATGCGGAATAACATAATGAGGTTGGTTGAGATTGGGATTCGGAACTATGGTCATATGACCCAAACGTTCATACTCCTCCATAAAAGCGACATACTGTGATTTGAGGTCCGAAGACCCTGACAACCGGCGTTCTATCGAGTTGAATCTACGCAATGCTGTCATGTATGAGTCGCCTAAACTAGTAGGATTTTCCTTAAATGGAATTTTGACTATTACCCTGCCACTATCATTGCGAGACACTGTGTCAAGGTACAGGCGTTCGCAAGTTTGTTGCTCACTTGTCCACACTTGTTCTGTTGTGGATACCTCATTAATCGTCCACAGTCGTTCTAAATTTGCGTCTATGGATTGATCGCATTCAATAAAATAAGTCGTTGTTGAGAGCTTCGGAGTATTTGTTTGATAACGGCCTGAAACAACCCACCCTAGCAATGTTTTTTGTAAAAGTGGCAATTTATCTCCAAGTCTTATTTTACCGACTTCAAGGAGACTAAAGAAAGTTTCAGTGCCGAGAAGCAAATCCACCTTTTTTGACCTATAAAACTGATTATCTGCCAATGAGATGTTTTGAGGTATATTCCAAGATGAGATATCTATATCTGGGTCCGGCTGATAGGCAATATGTGGCGTTATACAAAATGAAAGTGGTAGCTCAAACCCAGTTACTTGCGACTTAACATTTGTGTTAGTTAAAAATTTAATATTGGTTGACGACTTACCAATGCTATGAATTTCAATATTTTGTTTAATTCGAGGCAGCAATAATTTTTGTGAAAATTCATCCGTCATGAGATTTACCTGTGAGCAAGAATCCAATAATGCTCTACCAAGTCGATATCCACCAGATGCGTCACGAACCCAAACAACAGCAGTAGCAAGAATAATTTGATCCAACGATGCGTTTATATGAGTATCTACAGCAGCTTCTGTCGTTGTTGTAGTTGACGTTGGCGTCGAAGAATCCATTGGAGATACGCGATGAAGAAGACTGTTATGTTGACGTGAGCAAGTTTTACATTTGATTGACGAGGGACAATTCGAGACTTGATGACCCTTACAGAGGCAATTGATGCAAAGGCCTTGTTTCTTAGCGTAGTCAAACCGTTGAGCCACGCTAAGCTCCTTAAAACGATCGCAATAATAAATTTTGTGGTTGGCACTTGAGCACATCAGACACGTAGTCTTAGAGCATGCAAATGAATATCCCTTGCGCTGGGACCTAGGGTGTGAAGTCTTATTGTGATTTTGACTTACCGATGACACCGATGTCTCTCTAAAACGGTTGTGCATTTCTCCCAAGTTGGTAGCGATTTAAAATCCAACGACTCCTTCCACTTTTTGTTTGTCTCCTCATCTGCCTTCTGTAGTACAATATGTATAAGCATAGATTGCGCAATTTCGCTGTTAGTGCCCAATGACTGAAGCGAACCAAAGATTGCAGAAGCCTTATCGATGAGACTCCTTAACTGTGCACCATTCGACTTAGAGACTGACGACAATTCAAAAAGCGACGAAATGTTTTCTAAAAATATGAGGGTTGGATTGTCATACCTACTTTTAAGCCTTTCCAAAGCCTTGGGGTAGTTTTCATTGGTGACCTGAAATGCATCAATAGTTTCGAGAGCTGGACCCTGTAGGCAGTTACGCAAATGATTAAATTTTTCAATGCTTGACAAGTTAAATTCACGATCAATAATTTGGTTAAACGAAGTTATAAAATTGCGATATTCTGAATACTTGCCATTGAAGGAGGGAAGTTTAAGCTTGGGAAGTTTGGAATCAGTTTGCACGCCTCTAGTAGTATCTAGTATAGAAGAGTTGTGATCATCAGATAGCTGTGACTGGATGGTAACCTTAGTGGTTATGTACAACTCCTCTAAATCGGCGCGACCAGCATCATCATTATCTAGCTTCTCAATTTCGGTTTGTGTCGAAAGTAGTTGTTTGAAGTACGACTCAAGGATGCCCAAACGGCATTTGTACTCTGGCACTGAAAGCAACTTACTACCAGGGCGAATGCTGGCTTCCACGATATTCTTTATGCGCGAAATATTTTTCTTGAGATTTGCGCGTTGTTGTTTCAGCTCCTCCAAACTCATTGTAACCGAAAAAATAGGTATAAAATTTTATTAGGTGATTCGAACGAGGGATATGTGCGAAGCACAACTGCAAATGTATGTATGTATGTAGATATGGGGTTGAGTACGATTACTGCAACTTACCAATTATGCAACAAAATTACAGCGATATCAACGACAAATGGCAAATACCTTTTTCAATAAATATACCCACTTTATTTTAGCGAGATTTGCAATATGAAGTTTCAGCAACTGTAGCGATGAGAATTTTACCAACTGTTTCAATCAACAGGTTGAGCCGGCACGATGAATTGCAAGATGACCAAAATGTCCGCGTTCAGCAAATGGAACGGTGATGTAGCGAAGTAGCAACTGTTGAGCGCAGCAATTTGCAAATAGCGACGAAAACGATTGAGGGCGTTTGAAGGTTATTTATTCAAACCAAATTCAAAATTATGTAGTTCCGGTACGGAAATTTGATGGAGTCTAATGTTGACCACCACTTGCGCCCGAGAATATATTTCCAAATTAAAATATTTTAGGATAAAGCTGGAATTATTGGTGATGTTTGTCGTAACGCTGTAGTCGTATCCCTAACGCAACCCTATGCGATACATTTTTATCGATTATTGGTGCGGTAACCGTAAACAGCTGATTGACTGCAAAAACTCAGCTATGAACACAATCTTAATTAATATTTTCTTAAAAAATGTGAAATGATAACTCACCAAATAGCAAAAACCAATAAATTCGAAAAATTAAAGCAAAACAAATAAATTAAATGAACAAAAAAGGTAATCAGCTGTTTACGTTACCGCGGAAAACCAAAAACCAATTGGTTGGCTACGATCCGGTTACGACCTTAGCGTTACGACATGGCACCAATAATCGATTGCATTAAATCCCATAAGGTTGGTCGAATCAGCTGATTGGATACGACTACAGCGTTACGACAAACATCACCAATAATTCCAGCTTAAAGCACTGCCCCACGTTGGGCGCCAAAAAATGTATTAGCGTAAGGCTTTTCTTACACCGAAACAACAACAAAAAAGGGGCTGTCCTAAATGATGCGAAGACTGCGACTGTTTCCTTGATGGCCAACAATTAGACTAACTCTTTTATTGTATCAATATTTCAAATGAGGTATAACAATTCAAGTTGTACTTAAAATTATAATGTGTTTGTGTGAATGTCCATATGCATGCAATAGCGAAAGAAGATGCAATGCAACGGTGACAAATCTCTCGCTATTGTCTTAGCTATGTAAGCATACAAGCGTATGTGTATCCAATGATTTTGTGGGAGCATTAAAGTAGATGTGAGTAGGTAATACATATATCAGTACATGTCTATTTGTAATATTCATTGCTCTTATACTAGACAGTTTGGTATGTTGGCAAATTCAAAATATGAAAAGTTTAAGTTAAATGATTGTGCAGATGTCATTGACCCACGACAGCTGTGCAATTAGACAGGGTGTCTCAACAGGTGACCCAACAGTCCACTAAAAATGAAGGAAATATTAAAATAAATATTTATTTTCCCCTTGGGAATATGTTTAAGTATAAATGCACTTAAACAATTTGATAAGTTGCATCAACCTATTCACACACACACCATTATACTTTCTAACATAAATAACTATAAATAATCAATATGCTAGACATGTATTAATACCTACTCCTAGCATTGATATCCATTCAAAATAATCTCTAAAATAGAAACACTCGAGAAGTAGTAAAAAGGCAATAAAGACCAACTGATCGTAAAAGTATGATTAGTATCAGTCCCTTTTGTTACTTCACACAAACTAATACATTTAAAATAGGAACATAGATTTAAGATTTTGTATATAAACCTTTGTACATATTTTAATAAATCAGAAGTCTTTTGATTCTCATGAGTCTTACAAACTCACCCTAATTTGTTGCATTAATTCAACAAAAACTGAACAACTTCCCCCCACCAACGGTAAGGGGTTTTCAGTTTAATAAAATAACAGTAGTAATTTTCGCCGATAAGGCACGAGCAATGGTCGACTTTCAAAAAGCTGAACGTGGTTCGATGAGGTATACAAAGGATTACTATTAGAGTACTCCAATATCAAAAATTTGGAACACATAATAATAATAATAATAATTGAATTGAGGTATTGCACTGCGACCTTAAGATCTATTGTGCCCTCATATACTCATAGCACGTCTACGAGGCCTATCACCTTCAAAAAATCCAAGATTAGGATCGGCTTTAGTTCACGTATGTGCTTGCACTCTAGAGTCATGGCTCCAAGGATTCTTTGCCTTCTTCTAGAGATTGCATCGCATTTGCACAAAATGTGCTCCGCTGTTTCGTCCTCTGAGTCACAGAAACGACACAGGCTGCTAGACGAAATGCCCACTCTGTGCATGTGGGCCTTGAGCCTGCTATGCCCGGTGAGGACACCTGTTATAATCCTAAGACTATTTTTGGACAGGTTTATTACCTCTTTGAACCGCTTTGTGTTATATCCTCCTAACATGGCTTTTGCCTGACGTAGCCCGATTGTCTGACGCCAATGTTCTTCTCTCATGTCAGACTCCTCTTTCCTGAGCATCTCTTTTATCGTGTGCTCTCCGATTGCAAGGAAAGGTTCAGGGCCTATGGGCTTTGTTGCTGCCGCTGCCCTTGCAAGTTGGTCCGCTCTTTCATTGCCCTCTATGCCCGCATGGCCTGGAACCCATGCTAGTCTGAGGTTATTTCTGGTTGATATCTCTTTTAGTTTCTGTCCGCACTCCAACACCAGTGAGGACTTTATCTCACAGGATGCTATCGCCTTGAGTGCGGCTTGGCTGTCACTTAATAGAGTGATGTTCTCGTCGGAGTAGCCGCGTCGCAGAATTATATCCGCACACAGACTAATGGCAACTACTTCTGCCTGGAAGATGCTCGGGTATTCTCCAAGGGGGACTGACAAATTGGTGCGGGGACCGTATATTCCCGCTCCAATTCCTTCTGGAGTTTTCGAGCCATCGGTGTACCATACCAGGGTCCTGTTTCCGTGGTATTTACCCACATTCGAGGGGTCCCAGGTACTCTTATCTCCCAGTTCTATCTTGTATCTCTTTTCGAACTCTACCACCTTTGCTATGTCATCCCTTGGCAGTTGACAGACGGGCAGCTGTCTTTTTAGTTTATCTGCCTCCGCGGACGAGATGACCTTTCCTTTCCCGAAGCCTTCTTTTGCTATATTTAGCATGGTTCGTTTGGCTACTTGTTCAATTACTATGTGCAGTGGGCTCAGATCCAGCAGCACCTCCATTGCTGCAGTCGGGCAGGTACGCATAGCCCCCGTAATACATACGCATGCCAGACGCTGGAGTTTAGCGAGTGATTTCCTCACTGTGCTTAGAGCTGATCTAGGAGCCCATGCTACCGCTCCGTATACTATAGTGGGTCGGACTATCATGGTGTACATCCATCTCAGTATCATTGGGTTACACCCCCATGATTTGCCCGCGAGTCTTCTGCACACCATAATAGCCTTGGTTGCCTTTGATGTTGTGATTTCAACATGTTTCTTCCAAAGCAACTTGGAGTCGAACATGACCCCCAAGTATTTCACTTCAGAAACTGTCTCCAGGCGTGCCCCATTTAAAGTAATTGTTCTCATACCCGTAAGGGATCTCCTTTTTGTGAAGGGGATGATTGCAGTCTTATTGGAGTTCAGATTCAAACCCACACCTGCACACCATTCCTTCGTTAACCTCAATGCTCTCTGGATGATGTCGCAGAGAGTGCTCTCAAACTTCCCTCTTGCAATAATAACTATATCATCGGCGTACCCTTGGCATCGGATGCCGTTGTCGGTTAGTATGTGCAAGAGTTCGTCGACTACCAGACTCCACAGAAGGGGTGATAAAACTCCTCCTTGTGGACACCCTCTAGTAGTTCTTATTTGAACGTTTTCCTCCCCCACTGCGGTTTCTGCTATCCTCGTCCGGAGTAGCGAGTCTATCCACCGTATTATTGGTTGTTGGACTCCTGTCCGCTCCAATGCTCGACTTACACTTCCATGTGAAGTGTTGTCGAAAGCTCCCTCTATGTCTAGGAAGGCGCACACCACCACCTCTCCGCACTCGAACGCACTCATTATCTCCGTGGTCAGCTGATATAGGGCTATGTCAGTAGACCTACCTGCCCTATATGCGTGCTGACCCACGTGTAGAGGCCTATGCCTTAGAGTGTTCGATCTTATCTCATGATCCACTATTTTTTCCATCGTTTTGAGAACGAAGGAAGTTAAGCTGATGGGTCTGAATGATTTCGCTGACGAGTAGTCTTTCTTCCCTGCCTTGGGTATGAAGACAACCTTGGCACGCCTCCAAATTTTTGGAATATATCCCAGTGCTAGGCTGTCCCGCATGATCCTGGACAGGTATGGGACAAGTATCTCGCCTTGCTGCATAAAGGCCGGGTAGATTCCGTCCACCCCCGGAGACTTGTAGCTCTCAAAGGATTTGACCGCCCATCTGACTGCACTCTCAGAGAACATCTGTTTCGCCAGGTGCCAGCTTTGTGGTGTCGGCCTTATACCCTGAGGCTGCATCTCCTCTAGATCCCCTGTTGCGTCCGGAAAGTGGGCGGACAGCAGGGCTTGTGCTCTTTCAACCTCACTGCTCGTGAACCCACCATTCGGGAGTTTCAGAGCCATCCTGGTTTCCCCTTGCTCCTTGGCTAGTGCTTTGTGCAGCCTGGCAGCCTCCGGAGTGGAAGAAATTGTCTCGCAGAAATTCCTGAAGCTGCTTCTTTTGGAATTTCTAATTGCTTTGTTGTACTCTGTAAGGTGTGTCGTGTATTCCTCCCAGTGACCGGTGCGTCTTGCTCGATTAAAGAGCTTCCGCACGTTGCATCTCATAGCTGAGAGCTCGTTCGACCACCACGGGGTCTTATATTTCTTGCCCTTGGAGTCCCGACAACTAGTGTTAAAGGCATCAATCACCACTTGATTGATGCTGTTCACCCTCTCCTCTAGATCCTCAGAACTTGTACCCCTTCTACTGCTTCTAGTGCAGGAAAGGTTGAACTCTATGATCCTATTAAATTTCTCCCAGTCGGTTCTCCTAGGGTTTTTCCTAGGTAGGTTAGTTCCCCCCTTGGCCCCTACAACGAACTGGATGATGCGATGGTCTGAGAGTGAGGGTTCAGATGACACCTCCCATCTCGAGACTAGAGCATCGGCCAGATTGTTCCCTATGGTAATGTCTAGCACTTCTTCTCGGACCCTAGTGACAAAGGTGGGTGAGTTCCCCACATTATAGATACTTAGGTCGTTACTTATAATATACTCTAAAAGACACTCACCCCTTTGATTCGTGTCCGAACTTCCCCATTGCACGTTATGCGCATTGGCATCACACCCGATGACTAGCGGAAGTCTTGCCCTCCTGCAGTAGTCTACCAGTCTCGTTACATTCTCCGGCGGGAAGTTGTTATTGTCGCCCGCGAAGTATGCCGCAGCAAACACGATGCTCCTCTTTGCACCGTCAGCCTCCATCACTGTTTGCACAGCCACTAAATCTTGGCTCATAAACTCTGAAATGCAAAAATAATTAATAGAATTCTTTAGCATCACGCATGCTCTTGGTCTCTCCTGAGAAAGATCCCAAATTACCTTGCTGTTTCCTCTCAATCCTCTGATTTGCCCGTTGATGACCCACGGTTCCTGGATCAGCGCTATGCCCAGATCCTCCAGTGCGAATTTGTTCGCAAGTACAGCCGAAGCTGCCTTCGCGTGGTGGAGGTTAATCTGGGCTACCGCAGTTACGCCGCGGCCCATCACTGCTGATCCTCCATCGGCTCGTCTACCTCAGACAGCCGAGTGTCTTCTCCCCCTCTGCTCTCCAGGTCCAGGTTGCGGAAGTCTATGCCCTCCAGCAACTCCTGAGTGCTAGGGACCGCAGGATCCACTCCAGTGATAGTGCTGGACCCTGCAGTTAGCGTGCTGGTGATCGAGCTTTGTGAGGGTTCGGGTGCCCCCTCCTCAACCGCTTCTCCCGAAACCTGCTCACTCTGCATCTCCCCAATGTTGCAAACATCAGTGTTCAGCACCTTCTGTTTCCAGGGTCTTACTGGTATATAGCTATATCGGTAATACACCTGGAAACCCGAACTCCTGATTGCCTCGAACGACCCCTCGTCTACCACGGTGTTCAAGCGGATTCCCCCCTCTTCGACTCTGGAGCTGATGATGCGCCACATCCGCGTGTCCAGGCCAGCATTTTGGGCTCGTAAGAGCTTTAGCATGAACTCAACCGTCCATTCCTCGTTCATGGGCAGGAACATAGTGACCATGTGCGTAGGGGGTATATCGTCCCCCCTCCGTGTCGTCAGTGGTGCACCTGTCCACCCCCCCAACCTTGGAACTGCTCTTTCAAGCCATGCTGCTGTACTCTCCTCCCTGCAGTCTACGAGAATCATTCCTGGCCTGAAGTACACCCCACTGAAATTCAGCGGTCTGTCCGATCCTTCAGCGACTTCTAGCAGCACGACGTTGTGCAGCCTTGTGAGTTGCTCCTGGCTTAGGAACTCCGCAGGGTAGTCCCTTGGAACCACAGCCACCCTGACACTTCTGGTAGCATCCGAGTAGCTGTGCTGCCCAGGCCCACCCCGCCGAGTCCCGGGGCCAGGAGCCTCTCTGGCAGCCGCTGCCGCAGCTGAAGTCGAGGCGCCGGAGTTTTGTTCCCACTGTCTTTTCTGTAGGGGCGTATCCTCTCGCATACCTTGCCCGCCTCTCCGCTCTCCAGCGGGAGCGGGGTTTCTTTCGTTCCCGCTACTACGCCCAGGAGCGTGTGCGATTTCATCACCCCGTTGCGATCCTCTGTGCACCCTGTACCCGAATCTCCCTTCAATGTGGGGTTCGGACCGTCTGCCATCTGCCCCCCGCCTCTCCCCCCTGCTCGCCTTCATATGAAGGTAGGCCTCTGCCCGAGCTTCATCCGGAGGCAGTCCTTGTAGTAGGTATTTCAAATACCACCTGACAGCTGAACCGCTCAACCCCTTCCTTCTCTCGTCATCTAGCCCTCCTGGGGTCCCCAAGCGTGGTGTTGGGGGTGGTCTTGCCCTCCTAGTCCTCCTCTTTCCCCCCTTCGGTCCTTCCTTATGGGATCCGCCGGTATCGTGTTTGCTCCTCAGTAGGCTATCGCGTCCCGAACTCTCAGATGAGGATATCCTTACTCTTGAAGGAGCCTCCCTGCGTTCAGTCTCACCCATCCTCCCGCGTTCGTGCAGTGCAGCCTTCTTCTTCGCCTGCTCTTCTTCCCTAGGAGACCCGGGCTTATCCGGCTCCTTCAGATGCTCCGCCTTACGTTTGGTGCTGCCCTCTCCGGCCTCAAAGTTAGCTGGAGCGGGCCCTGCCTTGCTGGTGGCAGTTGGGGGAGCAGGATTTTTTGCGATATCGTTGGTGTTCCGCCTACTGCCCTGATTCATTGCCTCATATGCACTTCCGGTGGGATTCGCCCCATCCGGTGCAGTTCCTTCGACCAGACTGCCCCGCGATTGGTCCACCTGTTCCGCCCTACGTGCAGCCCTTATAGCAACTTGTCGTCTGAGCCCCCGACTAGTAGTTGGCACGTCGTCATCCCTTTCGAATTCCTCGAACAGGGCCCGCTCGTCAGGTGAGAGCTCGTCGAGATGACTACTCGAGTAGCTCCGAGTCGCCCGCCTTCTACCTTTCTCCTCATCCTTTTTGTTTTGTTTTTTGTTGTTGTAATTGTTCATCATCTTGTTCGTACGACTGCCGTCTCGACTTTGCGAGCATAGCGGTCTAATATTAAATGTGGGGAACTTGTTCGGTACGCCGCGGCAGAGCCCCTTGCCGCGGTAAGGCCATAGTTACTTCCCAAGGTGACCCGGTGTTGAGAAGGCGCCGTTATAATACAGCCGGTATATTGAACCCCCTGGCTGCAAACCATTCCAATAAGCACGGTGTCGCATAACACTCTGGATTAGGGGGTGGCAGTTCTTAGTTGCCGCCGAGCATGCGTCCCCAGTCGTTGAGGGGGTGAGAGCCGAGCCGCTCCTTGCCTCATCGTCTAGGTACGCCTGCCCAGCGGATTAAGCCCCTACACCAACGTCAAGGTGCCTGCCCTCGTAGGGGAACACATAATCCAACGATTTTTGCAGGGTCGGATCAAGGTAGTTTTTCTGGCCGAGAACCAAATTTTTGTAGAGAGCTTAGGTTCCCCGTCAAAAAGAAAATTTTAAAAGTCCCAAAATCCCATGTTTTCTAAAAAAGTTGTTCGGACTAAAAGGTCAAATTTAGGGTTCTTTGGATATTTCTGGGAAACGGTAAAATTTTTCGAAAAAATACCTGAGACCTTGAAAGTATCTACATAAATGGTCTTATAATTTATTCTCTATGGCCCGTAATCATAGTCGTTGCATAACACGCGTATTAGTTAATATCTTCACTAAACTTAAAAACAAATTTTAAATTTTGGTCAATCATAGTCATGCTAAACAAACATATTAGCTGAAAAGAAAGTTAACAGGGACCCCTCATAAAAAAATGAAGTTAAGTTGGTTGGTGGTATGAAGAATTTGTTTAACCTTGACAGACATAGAACGATCTTTATGTTAGAATCATGTTAAAGTAAATTAAACTCTATTCTTATTCAACTATGACTACGGGTTTATGAGTCTAGTTCTGAAATAACGGGAATGGGAAATTATATATGGCTGATTCCTTGGAAACTGATATATTTCACATCGACTTTTTGTGAAATGTCAATGTTACGATAAATAATTTTTGAAAGTTTATACAGTGTAAATGGGGTATAAGAAATAGCCCTTGATTTGGATTGCGCTACAACTTAACCCATTAACGTCCACTGTACCCATATGAGTACACTTCTTCAAATATCGAAAAAAAGGAATTTTAGATATCGAAAACATATAGTTTTGCTACAAGTATGACATAAACACATATTTGCTAGAAATTGAAACAATCATTTCTTTATTTATTTGTGTTTAATGAAATATTTATCGAAAAATTTATTAATTAATGGTATCAAAAAGAAATTTTTGACCGCCGATTCGATGCCGGACATTAATGGGATGAATAGTTTTGCCGTTTAAGCGAAATTTTGCAGAATTTTGATAAAAATTAAATTCAGACTTAATATTTTTCGATATACCCTGCTAACCAAACCCAAAGAAAATCCTGGTTAATTCCTAAGTCGCGCTATTCTAAATCGAGGATAGATAAATGGATAGTTTTGTATGGGCGGCGTGCAGATTGGACCCACTTTTTATCGATTTTTTCGTGTACATGTGATAGCGCTGCTCACTCGCACTCATTTGGGAACTCCATAAGGAAAAATCATATCTGCACTCCTCTAACTAGAAAATTTTCCAAAAAAAAACTGACATACCGGCAATGGTTGCATACTTTTAGGCGCTGCTAGGGCTGCCGCCCTACCCACTAGCATACAACTTTTAAAAATACCCAAAAAAGGTATTCTTCTTTGAAAATGAAATAAAATTAAATGAAACAAAACAAATAAAAAAAGAAAATAGAATGAAATTAAAAGAATTGAAATAAAATTAAATGGAGATAAATGAAACTATATGGAACAAAATGAAATAATATAACAAAATATAATGAAATGAAATACAGGTTAGGTTAGGTTGAAGTGGCTGCCGCAGAGGCACACTTAGGCCAGTTTGGAAAGGCCCGTTGTGATACCACCAACACAAGGAAAGCCAGTCCCGGGACCCAGCCATATGGAAAATCCCGGAGTTGTTGGGATTTTCTACATAGCAGAATCCCGGGACTGACACTCCTAAACCGACACCGTTACTCCTCCTCGAACCACCCAGATGACCTCATGAAGGCCGTCAAGTCCTTTATGTCCAGTTCCGCGATCTGGCTTAGGCTATCCAGGAACGGAACTCCCAAAAAGCGCATTCTCGCGCCGCTTAAAACCGAACTGTTGCAGATGAGGTGCTCCACTGTTTCCTCCTCCTCATCATCTTTGCAACTCCTGCAGCATCGTCGGTAGGGCACACCTAGCCTTTCTGCATGCCTACCAATGAGGCAGTGACCGGTTAATACCCTATCAATATGCAGATTTCCCTCCTTGTTAGGGCATAAATGCGTCTAACCTTTTAAGATCCCATTTTGGCCAGGTTTGTTTCGATATCCGACACCCTGGGGATTGCAGCCATCTTTCGTTGGCTTGACGGAGTGTGTGCTACTTCAGCATTAGTTTGCATGTGGCAAACGGCTTACCTAAGCGCTCTTTATCCTGAAGAACCTGCTTGGTCGTGCCCTGCCTGGCAAGCTCGTCTGCCTTACAGTTTCCCTCAATGTCCCTAAGTCCCGGGACCCATATGAGGTTTACGCGGTTCTGTTGGGCCATCTCCTGAAGAGATCGACGACAGCTGAGCGTCAGTTCAGAGTTGAACGTGTATGAGCCAAGGGATTTGATGGCCGCTTGGCTATCGCTGAAAATAGCGATATCTTCTCCGATGAAATACAATGAAACTAAATAAAATGAGATGAAGTGAATGAAATGGAACAGAATATACTGAAATTGAACAAATTAAAGTGAAATGGAATGAAATAAAGTGGAATGAAATAAAATAAAATGAAACAAGTGAAATGAAATTAAGTGGAATTAATGAAATAAAATGAAGTGAGAGGAAATGAAATAAAGAAATAAAGTGAAATGATATGAAATAGAGTGAAATGAACTACATTTAATGAAATGAAATTAAATGAAAGTAAAAGGAAGTGAAACAAAAATAAGTGAAAATAAAATAAAATGAAACAGAGGGATTTGAAATGATGTAAAATTAAATTAAAAAATTAAATAAGATTAAATGCAATAAGGTTAAATGAAATTGAATAAAATAAAATGAGAAAAATAATAAAATAAAAGTACCGGATTGACAACTGGAAAATAAAAATTCGGCAACCCTGCCCAACTGCCGCTGCTACCCGCCCTAAAATCTTGCATTTTGAATTTTTTTGTATGCCATTGCCACCTTGACTGCACTCTGCAAAAACAAAACACGTAACCATTTATATTATATTTAATACTAATTTAATTTAATACTTACCTTTCCTTCTAATTAAATAAACAAAATTTTACGGAAGCTTTACAATTTTTTTTTGGATTTGACAACTAATTTAATTTATGAAACCAGCTGTCTAATTTTCCTTTGTACTATTTTTGTTTCAATTAATCAAAATCATACTGTTACTTACCTTTTCTTCTAATTAAATAAACAAAATTTTACGGAAGCTTTACAATTTTTTTTTGGATTTGACAACTAATTTAATTTATGAAACCAGCTGTCTAATTTTCCTTTGTACTATTTTTGTTTCAATTAATCAAAATCATACTGTTACTTACCTTTTCTTCTAATTAAATAAACAAAATTTTACGGAAGCTTTACAATTTTTTTTTGGATTTGACAACTAATTTAATTTATGAAACCAGCTGTCTAATTTTCCTTTGTACTATTTTTGTTTCAATTAATCAAAATCATACTGGTTCACACTCATAGGAGTTTCAAAAATATGCGTTGGTGTTAGGTTTCTTATCGAAAAAATAGAGATATTGTTGCAATTCGATAAGAAAAAATCGATTTCTGGGTAGCCGTGGTTGGCAGGGCCCATATTCAAGGCGAATTCATATAGGTGGCGGTAGTAAGATATATATATTAAACTTTTTTTATTTCAAATTGGACCCAATTGTCAAACTCAAGGCGAATTCAAACTGTTTGTTTACTTTGCTAATTTTTCGAATTTTCTCATTGGCATTTGTAAATATTTTGCGTTTTTGCGAAAAAAATAGGTTCTTGTGTGAAAAATAATTGAATAATAAAAATTGTTTCCGTTATGATGAAGTGCGCGATTTGTTTAAAAAGTGGGGGCGGGGAACTTGGCCTTTCTTCAAGGTGCCAATTAAATCTTATTGAGTGCATTTTGAAATATGTTAATTACCTTCAACCATGGTATAAATACTACAGGTAGGTAAAACCGTTAATGACACTTATGACATTTTTAAGCAATTCTCATACTCATTTATTTTTTGCCACGACGTGTCTGTTTGGGTTTTTCAATCAAAAAAAATTACAAATAAAAATAATTTCTTTTAATTTTTCTTCAATTTGCGATTAGAACTATTGCTAGAATTGTTAAAAATATGGACTGTAAAAGCGGTTCACATGTGTCTCTCTAGCAGGCTAATCTACCATCTCATTTCCTGCCATTTTATAGTGTCCAAGCGTCCACCTAAACGTTCAGTGTAAATTGGAAAATATTTTTTGATTTTTTTCAAATTTTTCTTATTTTAAATTTTTTGAATATTTTTTTCCTATTTGACTTACATACTGACACATTTTATATTGCTTAAAAACGTCAAAACAAAATCAAAAGAGAGAACAGTTTTACCTATAGTACTTATACCATGCCTTCAACCAATCTTTAAACTGTTTATTTTTACACGGAGAAAGGAAATTAGGAGTAAACAAACTCTGTTTAAAGTATTGAGCATTTTAAGTCCCCAAATAAAACATTGACATGGCACGTTTTGCAGTAAAAAAAAACCGAGAACGAAACTGAAACTGAAACATTCGGCGTAGGAGTAAAACGCTATACCCCTATGACCGCAGTACATACAAAATAAAACTTTACAGAAGTATTTTTATAGCATAAAATGGTTACTATGAAATATATTAGTACATATCTAGCTAGATACTTAACATATATGTATACTTATAAATAGATAAACTTAATTTACTAAAAGGTAATTGGTAATTATGTGTCATGCTTTGCAGCGAAGTTTCCTGCAACTTTATATTACTATATCGTCGATACTCTCATTGTTTAACGTCTTCAGCTGGCACTTACAAAGATATGCTACAATACGTTTTTCTGCTTTTGTGCGATTTGTTGTACCCATACCCTCAAGCAGCGTTTCGATGCGTTTTATATAAGCCGATGATGATGCAGATGTAGCGGGCGCAGGTGATGGATTTACTTCAATATCGGTTTTGACAATTATGGCTTGTTCCTCCATTGCTTCTTGCAAGGGGTCATCTTCGTTTGATAGATGCTCAATAAAATGTTCTGCCTCTGCTTCCATTTCACTCCAACTGCTTTTTGAGTTATCGGCAGCGCTTTTTGTGTTGTGTGAGCTGAATTTAAAGACAAATGTTTACATAGTATATATATTTAACTGAGCTTAAGGCAATCCACCTGTGTGTTCTGTTGTGACATTTAAGAAATTTCATTTTGTCCCATAAATACCAGTGGGAAACTTTAACATTTTTGGCACCACCAGATTTGCGTTGCATTTCTTGCGCCTTTTGCAACTCCCGTCGATATTTGTCGCGCACGTTTTTCCATCTTATTACACAGTATCTAGCTGGAGTACAAAGGATCTAAATTATTTTTATGAACTAACAATTATTTTTGTATGTTCTTGCCTTTAACACCCAACGAGGCTGCAATACTTCGCCAAAGTTCCGTTTTCTTTTTCATTAGATTATAGGGCGAATTGCGCACTTCCTTTTCATTTAATAAAGGATTTGCACGTACTAAATCCACCAGCATTGTGTATCAATACACGCCATAATACTTGTTTATGTAAATAAAACTTATTTTTCGTCTACTAGCGACGACGTGCATCACTTTTGTTGCATTTTTCCTTACTAACAATGATGTAATGGGTACCAGTGTTCATACGGTCATGTGCACACTTCCATTTATTTGTTTCCTTTAGTTGTCAACTGCCAATAAGTTAGCTAAAATTATATACGGGGTTTGGCCTCAGGATCACGAATCCGGAAGCGCTTTTTTTTTAATATTTTGCTTCTCTGAAGTGATATTTGCAATCAAAGTTGCAAGTTTTCATGTGGTTGACGTCAACTCAGAAAAGTGTTTCGCACATAAATACCATAGATTCCGCCACAATTTTGGTATCGGACCCGGGTAATTTTTCGGTTTTTTGACCACAACTTTTCACTAAAACAAAAAATTAAAAAAAAGCGCTTCCGGATTCGTGATCCTGAGGCCGAACCCCTTCTTTTGAGCTATCGCCTATAATTTTAGCTAATTTATTAGCAGTTGACCGCTAAAGGAAACATAAATAAATGGAAGTGTGCACATGACCGTATGAATACTGGTGTCCACTGTGATCCATCATTTGTTGTCACGGAGCAGCAACAATTGGACGCGAAATACCACATGCTTGCCCCAAAATCTGCTTTCAACGCACAAAAACATAAAGAACATTTTTATCTTCACTCAATAGTGGCAAATGCAATAGAATTTCGATGGGTTCGGTATCAGCAGCCATTACTATGATACCGGATAGACCACGATTCAAGGTGTTGGTTGCTTCATTGACTCCTTTGCAATTGATTGTAGTTGAGGGCCTACTGGAACAAATTCATAATTTCCGCTTTGAGCTCTGCATTAGCGAGCGGGAATGCTTTGGGGCTGACTTCTTCGATCATTTTGCCCTTTGTTTCATTTTATTAACTTTTAGATTAGATAGTTTTTACATATTTTATTTTTATAAACACACATTATTTGCCAATTATTTACAAGACAGTTGAATTCGCCTTGTATGTCAATAAACAAATTCATAGCCGCGTTCTTTTACTGTAATTGAGGAAAAATTATGAACAACTATTGCTGGGAAGCCTTTTTTGAACACAAGTTTGAGAAAGTTTTACAAAGCTCTTTATTGGTGACTATTCTTTGCTGGCTTTTCAAGAAACAGAGTTCATGTTTATTTCGGCGAATTCAAGGCGAATTATGGTTTTGACAGATGGGTTCAAAAATACAAAAACAAAATACATGGAAAATTGACATATATTTTACTGCAGCCACCTGTATAAATTTGCCTTGGCCCATATTCGACAACTCGACCGGTTTCAGAGTTATCGAAATAAGGGATGTCTAAAATGTTAAGTTGAACGGTTCACAATACAATAGTGAAAGTTTCATTTAAACCCATTTAGCAGTTTTCGAGTGATACAACCACAAACATACAGACAGAAAGACTGACAGACAGACAGAAAATAGACAGACAGACCGACAAAAATTGATTTGGACTTTATTGGCTTAGGGCCGCTTGCATAAAAGCTGATAACGACTAACCGGAGTTTAATTGACGTATTTTGTATGGTTAGCTGTCAAGTTAATCATCGATTAGGCTTAATCGGCTTTTTTGCAAGTGGCCCTTAGTAATGATTAATACTATGAATATTTTTTTGAATATCTGCAATACACAGACATCGATCTGTTACAATTCTTTTAAGAGTAGAGATGTTGAAAGTTACAAAAAAAATCGCCAAAAATACAGTTTTCCTAGATCTTGGTAATATTACGCTTACCGATGGTTTGGCCCACCCTACATATTATACGTCGTTGGAATCGTATTTTAATTTCCTTTCCAACGAGGTATAGCTTGCGTCCATCGCGTTTGTAACATTGGCGAAAAGAATATTTGAATGAAGGGATACCTGAAAAAACGCAAAATTACCGATATCTCGAAAACCTGCCCATACAAAAATTTTTAAAAATATGTTCACTAGGCTGGGTCGATTTGTATGAACGAAAGTTAACCGATATCGCGCCATCGATTTTTCGATAGGTTTTGGGCGTAGGAAAAAAATAATTTTCGAGCCTGCGAAATTTCATTTTTTTAATTTTTTTCGACTTTTATTTTTTAAACATTGGCGATAAGAGTTTTTTGGAAAAACCAATATTTTTTGGGTTTTGGTGAGTGTTTTGGTCAAAAAATCTACCCTTTTGTTTTATATTTTTTTAAGGGGTTTTCCCCCTCGTGAAGGGTGGACACCTTGCAGCGGTACGACGGCTTAAGTCGATAGCCACAGGGCTACGCTGCCCTTGTGATCATAGCGCCGCCGGTACTACATCACGAGAGAAGCCAAGCCTCTCTGGCGCGACGACCAAGATCTTCCCCCTCCACCAGGGTGTTATGCGACCACGTGCCTCTTGGACGTTTGCAGCCTGGAGGCAAATCGTGGCTGTAATTGAACGGAGCCTCTCTGATACCAGGCCGTCTCGGAGAGTAACTGCCTTACCGCGGTATGGGGCTCTGCCGCGGCGGACGATACAAGCGAGAACGCAACGTCGGAGGGCAAATTCCATTTCTTTATCAGCCGAGAGATCGAAAGCGATGGCAACTACGAGTCGATTAGCTCTGGATAATAAGGGGGCAATCCCCAAAGTAAGTACCGGTACAAACACGGTGAAGCCAACAACGGCTGATGCTAAAGCCCTACTAAGTGCCGGTACCGAAACCAAGTCTTTAACGTCTGTGGCAGTGGTCTCACGACCTGGCCCCAGAGATCCAAATAAGGGAACGACCGCGATGGCAACTCCCAGTCGCTCTGAGTACTTGGACAAAAGAGCGGCCGCAAGGATCCTGAAGAAATACGAGGCTATCGCCGAATGCTAGATGGGAGCTTGCACCAGTGCGGTTGCCAACGCAGCTAAGCGGACAACGGCGGATGCTAAACTCCCATCAACCGCTGATATGAAAACCAGTCTCTTTACGTCTGTGGCAGCGGTCTCACGACCTGGCCTCGGAGTTTCAAAGGAGAAGGAAGCTGCAACTGAGATTTCGGCAAAGGGAGCGACCGCGATGGCAACTACGGGTCCGCATTCCCAGGAGACATCTCCCCGCCGCTTCACATACCTCGAGAAAAGATTGGCTGCAAAGATCCTGATGAGGTATGAAGGGGTACCGCAGGAATCGCTGTCGCCGAATTCCAGAAAATCGGTAGAGCTAGCGAAAGCTGTGATACCGGATTTCCAAAATACTCACATGCCAAAGAGGTTAAAAGTTAGCCCTTTCAAACGCCAGAGATCGGACATGGAGTTAAATCCCCCTTCCAAGCGGCATCAGAATACCCCTGGAGCGGGAAAACCAAGCTTTGCTGAGGTAACCAAGGACAGGATCCTTATAGGCGTCCTTGACCGAGGCAATGACCGTCTGGCCATCCCCAAGGACCGGTGGCGTTATCCACGTATATCGTGGCGATGCTCAGCGTGTTGCCTTCTCGGCTGCTCCGGGGGAGCCGGAAGACGAAATACCGGAAGAGGAAGCGTTGATAGGCAACCTCCGGGATGGAGCAAACTTCGACGATATGGGGACGGCAGGCAAGTCTGTGCGCTCTCATGTTGGTGGTGCTTCAGATTAATCTGCACAAATATAAAGTGGCCTCGGCTGCTTTAAGTAGTCGTCTTTCTAAAGGCGACGTGGATATGGTCCTCATCCAAGAACCCTGGGTCAAAAGCTCGAGAATCTGCGGAATGGGGACTAAGGGCTTCAAGCTCATTCGAGCCAGCAAGGAGAGCAAAGTCAGAACGTGTATTTTGGTCAAGTCTGAGTTGAACTCCTTTCTCCTACCTAACTCACCTATGGTGACATTACCGCTATCAGTCTAACGGTCCGCAGCACCTGCCTGACGGTGGCGTCGGTCTATATGCCCTACGACGCTGAAGAACCTCCACCACAAACGGAGGTGAAAGACCTGGTGTCAAATTTCTGCACGGGTAATCTTATTATTGGAGCGGACGCTAATGTTCACCATGTTCAATGGGGGAGCTCCGATAACAATGCCAGGGGCGAGTCACTGTTTGATTACCTTTTAACAACCAACCTGGTAATTTGCAACGTGGGTAATGAGCCTACTTGTATCACTAAGACCCACAGGGAGGTCATATACCTCACTATCTGTAGTGAAGGCGCTTATGAGTGGGTCAGAAAATGGCGGGTTCATGAAGAACATTAATTCTCCGACCACCGTTACATAGAAATGGCTTTAGACTTTATTGTAGAACAACCAATTATGAAGCGCAATCCACGTAACACTAATTGGCAGTTACACAATGAAATATTGACAGAAACTTACCAGTACTGTCCTCACAAGCCCCCTCATCAGTAGAGGAGCTGGAGGATCTTGTTATTACATTTACATCGGCGCTCTCAAATGCTCTAGGACAGGCTTGTTCAGTGCCAAAACCACGCGGTAAACACAGGCCACATTGGTGGCCCTACGATTTGGACTCGTTCCGCAAATCCTGCCGGAAACAATTTAACAAGGCCAAGAGCCTCTTCTGCACGAATATTAAGCTAAACTAAGGGCGTACAAAAAAGCTCTGAGACAGACGAAGAGAACCTCGTGGAGAAATTTCTGCACTGGCGTCGAAAAGGTCGACGACACAGCGAGACTTAGACGAGTCCTCTCGAAAAGTCAAACAGCCATCAGCTATTTGCGAAAATCTGACGGATCCTGGACCAGCACGGCAGAGGAAACCCTTGAGCTGCTCTTGAATGCACATTTTCTGGGAAACCTGCATGACGCATCACTAGCACCTGCAACAAACCTGGCAGTAAATATACCCATCACTGAGGAAAGGGTAAGGTGGGCAGTTAAGAGCTTTGAACCGTATAAGGCTGCCGGGCCGGACGGGATTATCCCCGCAACTTATAAACACGTTCACATCAGCTGAATAGCTGGTATTTCTCTTCACAGCTTGCCTGGCTCTCAACCACATTCCGGGCTCCTGAAGAAGCGCCACGGTAGTGTTTATCCCTAAGGCTGGGAAGGCATCCCACTACGATCCAAAAGACTACAGACCGATCAGTCTCTCGTCCTTTGTACTCAAAACCTTTAAGAGGATACTAAGCGACTACCTCTGAACGGCTTTTGATAGCAATCTTATCTCTAGCTATCAGCAGGCATACACCAAGGGTAAATCAACAGAAACTGCTCTGCACGGCCTAGTATCTGTCATTGAGAAATCGCTGTTTGAAAAGGACTACTGTCTCGTGGCCTTCCTAGACATTGAGGGGGCTTTCAACAATATAAGCCCGGATGCTATCAACTCTGCTCTAACTAATCTGGGCGTAGATAGACCTCTAACTGGTTTAATTGACCAACTTCTAAGGGGAAGAAAAATAGCTTCTTCACTAAGTACGGTTGAGTTATCACGCTATGTCCCAAGGGGAACGCCCCAGGGTGGTGTTCTTTCCCCGCTTTTATGGAACCTCACAGTCAACTCGTTGCTACGTGACACAAGCTGGGGGCGGGAAGATAGTGGCATACGCAGACGATTTAGCTATTGCATTCAGAGGCAAGTTCCCACAAACTCTGTGTGACCTGATGCAAGTAGCACTGCGAGAAGTTTCGACGTGGTCCTCTCGCTGCGGACTTAGTATCAACCCGGAAAAAGTGGAACTTGTCCTCTTCACCAACCGGTACAAAATACTACCACTAAGCCTACCAGAACTAGATGGCACGCGCCAAGGCTTATCGGATAGAGCCAATTTTCTAGGCATAGTTCTGAACAGGAAATTGAATTGGAAGGAGAATGTTCTTCAGCGCCAGAAGAAAGCTTGCATCGCTCTTGAAAAAAGAGCCATTGGCAAAAAATGGGGGCTCAGCCCTAGAGTATGCAGTTGGATCTACACGGCCATCATTCGCCCAATCATGCTTTATGGAGTCATCCTATGGTGGCCTGCGCTGAGCAAGGCAACATGCCTGAATCTGTTGCGGAAAGTCCATAGATCCAATATGATATGTATAAGCGGTGCGTTTGGGGTACGGGTACTATTGGACACTCCAGTATTCTGGAATCTTACAGCTTTCTCCCTCTAAGCACAGATCGATGTGCGCCCACTACAGTCGGGGATAGCTGTTTCAAAATAAACATTCCCAGCAGAGAAGACTGGGAGAGGACGGATTGGTGTCCCGAAACAAATGGTGGCACTTCCATATACACCGACGGCTCGAAGTTGGACGGCAGAGTTGGAGGAGGGGTTTATTCAAGGAATTTCGACCTTGAACTCTCCTTCAGACTACCTGATCATTGTAGCGTCTTCCAGGCGGAAGTCTCGGTAATCCTGGACGCCGCGGCCTGGATAAGAAAACGTGTTATCGGAGAACATATATTTATTTTCAGCGATAGCCAAGCGGCCATCAAATCCCTGACGCTCAGCTGTCGTCAATCTCTTCAGGAGATGGCCCAACAGAACCGCGTAAACCTCTTATGGGTCCCGGGACATAGGAAATTGAGGCAGACGAGCTTTCCAGGCAGGGCACGACCAAGCAGGTTCTTCAGGATAAAGAGCGATTAGGTATGCCGTTTGCCACATGCAAACTAATGCTGAAGGAGCACACACTCCGTCAAGCCAACGAAAGATGGCTGCAAACCCCAGGGTGCCGGATATCGAGACAAACCTGGCCAAAATGGGAGTTTAAAAGGTCCAGACGCATTTATGCCCTAACTAGGAGGGAAATCTCCATATTGATAGGGGTATCAACCGGTCACTGCCTCGTTGGTAGGCATGCAGAAAGGCTAGGTGTGCCCTACCGACGATGCTGCAGGAGTTGCAAAGTTGATGAGGAGGAGGAAACAGTGGAGCACCTCATCTGCAGCTGCCCGGCTTTAAGCGGCGCGAGATCGCGCTTTTTGGGAGTTCCCTTCCTGGATAGCCTAAGCCAGATAGCGGAAGTGGACATAAAGGACTTGATGGCCTTCATAAAGTCATCTAAGTGGTTCGAGGAGGAGTAACGGTGTCGGTTTAGGAGTGTCAGTCCCGGGATTCTGCTATGTGGAAAATCCCTGAGTTGCTGGGTCCCGGGACTGACTTTTCTTGTGTTGGTGGCATCACAACGGGCCATTCAAAACTGGCCTAAGTGTGCCTCTGCGGCAGCCACTTTAGCCTAACCTGTCAGTAAATATATTGTGATGGCCATTTTGAAAATTTTAGTAAATTGGTTGCAATAACCTCTTAAGACCTGAGCATTATCTAGATATGATTTTAATGTTCTTCTTTGTAATTGCGACAGTATACAAACATTTTTAAAACTAAAAAGAACAAGTAAGGAAAGCTGTCTTCGGCTGTGCCGAAGGCTATATACCTTTCATGAATAAGCGTCACGATTTTCATTGTTCGATCCCCAGTACAGCCTGTGTCAATTTAACTATATTTACTATACACATTACACATCTTTGTTATAATTTAAAAAAACTTACAAAATAATAGGATCCGAGTTATCGGAACAATCGATTGTATGGAGGCTATATATTATACGTGTTCAATTGTACTGACTTACACTATACACATTACATACGTAGAAAGTACTAAAGGTGCAATATTTTACGTTCCTAACTTTTTAAATGCGGAAGTATTGGCCAAAAAACCTTATATCGGAACAACCGGTTGTATGGGGCTATATGTTATATTTACCCGATCTTCTTGATTTTCCTCTACACACTACATAAATTGAAAGTACACAAGTTGCAAAATTTTATGTTCCTAAGTTTTTAATTGCAGAAGTTTTGGCCAAAAAACCTTATATCTGAACAATCGGTTGTATGGGGGCTATATGTTACATTTGCCCGATCTTTTTGATTTTCACTATATACACTACATAAATAGAAAGTACTCGAGATGCAAAATTTTACGTTCCTAACTTTTTAATTGCAGAAGTTTTGGTCAAAAAACCTTATATCTGAACAATCGGTTGTATGGGGGCTATATGTTACATTTGCCCGATCTTGTTGATTTTCACTATATACACTACATAAATAGAAAGTACTCGAGTTGCAAAATTTTACGTTCCTAACTTTTTAATTGCAGAAGTTTTGGTCAAAAAACCTTATATCTGAACAATCGGTTGTATGGGGGCTATATGTTACATTTGCCCGATCTTGTTGATTTTCACTATATACACTACATAAATATAAAGTACTCGAGTTGCAAAATTTTACGGTCCTAACTTTTTAATTGCAGAAGTTTTGGCCAAAAAACCTTATATCTGAACAATCGGTTGTATGGGGGCTATATGCTACATTTGCCCGATCTTGTTGATTTTCACTATATACACTACATAAATAGAAAGTACTCGAATTGCAAAATTTTACGTTCCTAACTTTTTAATTGCAGAAGTTTTGGCCAAAAATTCTTATATCTGAACAATCGGTTGTATGGGGGCTATATGTTACATTTGCCCGATCTCGTTGATTTTCACTATATACACTACATAACTAGAAATTACTCGAGTTGCAAAATTTTACGTTCCTAACTTTTTAATTGCGGAAGTTTTGGCCAAAAAACCTTATATCTGAACAATCGGTTGTATGGGGGCTATATGTTATACTGGTCCGATCTTGTCAGTTCCGACAAATGATTCCTATATTACAAAATGGTGGCCACATACAAAATTTCAGCCAAATATCTCAAAAATTGAGGGACTATTTTGCGTTCAAACAGACGGACAGACGGACAGATGGACAGACGGACAGACGGACAAACGGACATGCTAAATCAACTCATCTCGTCATCCTGATCATTTCGGTATACTTATTGATGGGTCTATCTCTTCTTCTTCTCATATTTACAAACATCGGACCAAAGTTATAATACCATTTCATGTTCATGAAAGGTATAAAAATTGGTTTTTTGCAAATAACTTTGCATCGGTTCGACATATTTCCCCTTTACCATTTAGGCCCAATTTCACAGTGCCTGATTCACTTAAGTTCCACAGTTAACTATGGATTCGCAATTTTTTTTAAGTTCTTTAATTGGTTTTTTTCTATATAAGTTGTTGGTAGACAGTCTTCTGATATCTGACCAGAGGTTAAACCACCAACGTTGGGTAGTTAACCTTTGGTTAACTCAAAATGAGTGGAACGTAAGTTAACCTGGCACTGTGAAATAGGGCCTTAAGTATGTTAACTCGAGGATTTGGGTAGCTTTAGAACGTCCCTGCAGTCAACTTAACTAGTTTTATACTAATCAAATACCAGTCAGCCAGACGGTCTCAACTAGTTCGAGTTCTGTAATTTTTGCATATTAGCAACTGGTATTTTTAACACGGCGATGTCCTACGAGATGGCAATTGTCCTTCTCTGCATCAGCACCATACCAATTGGCTGACTAGTCAGCCTCTGCATCAGGAATATACCAGTTGATATACTTGTTATTATACACATCAGTATCATACCATTTCATATATACATACGAATCATACCAGTTGGCAGACTAGTTCATATCTGCATCAGAATCATACCAGTTGGCAGACTAGTTCATATAGGCATTAGAATCATACCACTTGACAGACTTGTTCATATATGCATCAGAATCATACCAGTTGGCAAACTAGTTCATATATCTATCAGAATCATACCAGTTGACAGACTAGTTCATATATGCATCAGAATCATGCCAGTTGGCAGACTAGTTCATATATGCATCAGAATTATACCATTTGACATACTAGTTCATATATGCGTCAGAATCTTACCAGTTGACATACTAGTTCATATATACATCAGAATCTTACCAGTAGACATACTACTACTACTCTACGCGCCAGGACATACTAATCATTATGCCCATTCAGATCGTACCAATTGTCATACTAGTCCACGAATTTGACATTCATTCCAGTTGGTATACTAGTCGGTCTATGCACCAGTATCATAGTCACCCTTTACATCTGCAATATACCAGTTTATTCTTTAGAAAGCAGCGACTATTTGTATTTACCCAAACACGAAAAAGCATCTGTGAATTACAAGGTAAAAAGAAGCAGTTACTTTTGCATCAGCACCATACCAATTGGTATACTAGTCAGCCTCTGCATCAGCATTATACCAGTTGATATACTAGTTCATACACAGCCAAAAATGAGCTAAAGGTTCTGAGTTCGATTCTCGGTAAATTAAATTTTTTTAAATTTATTGTATTTTTAATTTAATAATTGAATTAAACTTGCAATGGCTCCTTTCAAGTTTCGCGTTCGTCAAGTTTGATTATATAGGTAAAGGCCGAATTGCATTAAACTTTGTAGGATACCCTTTCATACAAAGTTTTTTGAACGTAAAGCGAAGCGAAATTTTGGCAAATGCTCAAAAACGAGGCGCGCATTTGTCAAAGTTTCACAAAGTTTTATGTAATTGGGGCTTTAGGGTTGTATTTTTAGGTAAGGTAAATTAAGGTTACTTAAGGTTAAGTTGACTGCGGAGTTCCGGTCACACATATATGTAAATATAGATAAAAGTAAGTCTTATTTTAACTTCAGAAAGAGTCAAAGTAAGACTGCTCTCATGCTGGGCGATAAACTCGAGTTAAAGGAGCATTGTTAGAGTTAATTTATATTGTTGTTGTCAATAAACTCAAGTTTATGCCGCAACGTAAAAAAAAGGGCGGTTATATACCAACAGGTTGTCATAACCTCTAATGAGATTTTTGCCGAGTTTCTCTTCCAACTTATAGTGAGCTGCTTTGATTTTTTCCTACAATTTGGCGGGACCCACAGTTTTTTTAAAAATTGACAAATCTATGACTGTTTAAACAATTGAATGCAGTTACTTCAACTAAAATTACCGTTCAAACAACCAAAATTTGGTCAACTGCAGGATAACAGTACGAGATTGTTGATTTTACCAGTGCCTTTTTTCTATGTATATACACCAGAAATATAGCAGTTGACATACTAGATCATATATACATCAGCATCATATTTGTATTTACCCAAACACGAAAAGCATCTGTGAATTACAAGAGAAAAAAAGAAGCAAACCAAAAATTTCAAATAATGTTTGCATAGTACCATGGTTAGATCGCGGTGTAATAAGGCTTTATAATAATAATGTAGTATGAAATAGAATTTTTCCTATTAGTATTTTTTCTAAATTAGATTGTGGTGCACTTTTTTAAAAAAAATCTTATTTAAGAAATGTAATTCAAGCTTATTAAAGTCTTTTCACTTCAACGATCCAGAAAACAATAATCAAAAATTTTCAACAATGATGTTTCTTTGAATACAAAATCTTCAAGAAAATAAAAACTTAAATCATTACAAGTATCTTAGAATTAAAGTAAAGTAATATATTTACATACATATTTGTATTAACATGTGATACCACAACCCTTTTCAGTTTATATTCAGAAAGTAACAATTTATATTCAGAAAAGTACAATTCATATTCAGAATTTCCATTTGATATTCTTAAAAATTCAATTGACATTCAGAAAATTACAATTGATATTCAGAAAACTTTCTGAATATATACTGAAAAAGGTGTAGTATGATTGCAACCTGAGATTCATACATACTTGCATATTAGTACGAACCAAGATTTTTCTGACTATTATGATTTCGCCCAGCAAATTATAGTTGCATACTAGTATGTTTTCTGGTTAGATTGGCATTGATTGGTTTAAGGGTAATCAGCAATGAACTAGTATAAAAACACCCATAAAATGTATAGTAAACGAGCTAGGTGTCTGCTGAGTAGTTTGGAATTGACTGGTTTAAAGCTGATCAGAAATGAACTAGTATGAATACACCACAAAATGTGCAGTCAATGAACTATATTGTTTGCTGGGTAGTTTGGCATTGACTGGCTTAAAGGTAATCAGAAATGAACTAGTATGAATACACCACAAAATGTATAGTCAATGAACTAGAATTTTCGATGAGTAGTTTGGCACTGAAACTAATCAACAATGAACTGGTATGCATATGCCACAAAATGTTTAGTCAATGAACTAGTATGTTTGCTGAGTAGTTCGACATTGACTGGTTTAAAGGTGATCAGAAATGAACTAGTATGAATGCACCACAAAATGTATAGTCAATGCACTATATTGTTTGCTGAGTAGTTTGGCCGTAACTGGTTTGAAGCTAATCAGCAACGAACTAGTATAAATACACCACAAAATGTATAGTCAATGAACTTTGTTGTTTGCTGAGTAGTTTGACATTGACTGGTTTAAAGGTGATCAGAAATGAACTAGTATGAATACAGCACAAAATGTATGGTCAATGAAGTATATTGCTTGCTGAGTATTTTGGCCTTGACTGGTTTGAAGCTAATCAGCAACGAACTAGTATAAATACACCACAAAATGTATAGTCAATTAACTATATTGTTTGCTGAGTAGTTTGGCATTGACTGGTTTAAAGGTGATCAGAAATGAACTAGAATGAATACACCACAAAATGTATAGTCAATGAACTATATTGTTTGCTGAGTTGTTTGGCCTTGGCTGGTTTGAAGCTAATCAGCAACGAACTAGTATAAATACACCACAAAATATATAGTCAATGAACTATGTTGTTTACTGAGTAGTTCGACATTAACTGGTTAAAAGGTAATCAGAAATGAACTAGTATGAATACACCACAAAATGTATAGTCAATGAACTTTTTTTTTTGCTGAGTACTTTGGCCTTGACTGGTTTGAAGCTAATCAGCAACGAACTAGTATAAATACACCACAAAATGTATAGTCAATGAACTATATTGTTTAGGCCAGATGCCTAAAACCTTAAACTTATAAGAGCGCCCTCGTATTTACCTTTCATTTACTTGTTAACAGAGTTGGTCGAACGGTTTAACTTATATCTGCTAAAACATCGCAAGAATAAATAAACCGCACGACAGCAACTAGATGTTAATAATTTTCCAATACATACTGTTCACTTGGATTCAACATTCATCAAGATCACACGCAGCAGGAGCCGTAGCTGTTTCACAAAGGTAACCTATAAATATATATAGTTAATCGCTGAATTGATGTGACTTGTATATTCGTGAATATACTTATTAAATATTTTAAACTAATACCACATTTTCTCGTTCTTTTCTTTTACCCGCAAAATTTGGTCGGTCAAACTTTTGAGTTTGCAATCCGAGCAAAACATTTGGTCCATTCAAAGCCGTTTTTATTCATCCAGCGATCTACAATCGAATTTACCAGCGACCTAAAATTCTACAACCAGCACATTAATTTGGCCTCAAACGCCCAGCGAATTTATATGCCAATATTTTCACAGCAATCAAGTTTATCTGATACAGCAACAAATATATAAAAAGCAACATCACACTTTTATTTAATTTCACCAGCTACAATCCGCAACAAAAACTACAACGAAAAAAGTAAGTGGTTTTAAAATTCAGTGCGCACATACATATATACATACATTATTATAATTATAAAATTTACAAAGTGTTTTGCAAGTGATTTTTTTTGTGCAGTGAAAAAATAAAATTAAAGTTGGTGAAAATATTTTGTATAGATAGCCCTTCTGACCATCAAATATTACCCCCCACCAGTGATAAGGAATATTTGACACGGCGTAAGGGTTTTCAGTGCACCGAGCACATATATCTACACAAATCAGTGGTGAGAAAGTTAAACCAAAAAGTCCACATATTCCCTGCAGAGGGTTGGAGGAGCACATCGTTGGTTTAACTTTTCACAACAACAACAACACTGCACAGTGACTATAACCTCACAGTGTTCACTTTTTTTGTCGATTTAGAATTTCTTTTGCACAAAAACAAACAAAAATCACTCTGGTAATACACTAAATTGCATTATTTGAAATAAAAATCACTTTCTTCGTAGTTTTTTGAAAATTTATACGTGAAATTTAAAATAAAAATTTTTGGTTTATAAATTGCCGCCAAACTCGTTGCACTTTGTCTCGTTCGTTGTTATTTTTATACCTTTCATGAACATGAAATGGTATTATAACTTTGGTCCGATGTTTGTAAATATGAGAAGAAGAAGAGATAGACCCATCAATAAGTATACCGAAATGATCAGTGTTGAGACAGTTTCCCAACGGAACGATAGCGTCCTGATTTTCCTAGAATCTTGAACGAAAACGGCGATAGCTAAATGTAGATATAGGCTTTATTCGGAATAGTTTTACATGTAGTCAAGAATATATCAATGCGTTTTGCCAATGCGTTTTGTTAAAATTCCTGTTTCGGGAATAAGTTACAATGAATTCTGTTTCTAAGTAGAATATATACATGAAAGTGTAATTATACATACTTTAAGGTATGAAAACCAAGACGTAAGATGATTTCTATATAAATTGCTTTTGAGCTGCGCTTTGTGCATTCGACTTTATTAAAGTACAAAAACGAAAAGAAGAATTTGGCGCAATTATAGAAGTCATTCTACGATCTGTCATTAATATGTCATTATAGTTTATAGATAAGAGAATTGACAGTCGATTAATTCTAGCAGGTAATAGATTTTAGATAGTGGCGATAACATTCCACCCCCCAGTACGGCAAGAAGTTCTTTCGTCGCCTTACTCCTGATCTCGAGCCACGTCTAAAACAGCAATCTTTGAAACCGGCCGATCTAAGATGCCACTATTGGTCATAATTTTTGCACTACGTACCTGCCCATCCTTTGCTAACCTCGTTTGGAGTACCTTGCCTCGTGGCCAGACGTTGCGAGGGCATGAAGAGTCAACCACCACCACGAGATCCCCGGCGCATAACGGTCTCACCTTCTCGTGCCATTTTGTCCTACACGTTAATGACGGTAAATATTCTGTCAACCAGCGTTTCCAAAATTTGTCTGCATATCGTTGCGATTCAAGCCAACTGCTTCTTAGCACACTTGCGCTGTCGTCAAGTAATGCGTATGGTTTCAGGCCGTTGGAACTTCCCAGCAAAAGGTGATTGGGCGTGATAGCTTCAGCATTGCTATCGTCAAGAGGGACGTACGTTAAGGGCCTTGAATTAACGATATTTTCGATTTCAGCCAGCATACTTCTCAAAAGCTCTTCATTTGGTGTGCGAGTTGGCGTTATTTTATATAGGACAGTTTTTATGGAGCGCACTAAACGCTCCCAGGCACCTCCCATATGTGGAGCAAGAGGCGGATTGAAATTCCATTTCGTATACGAAGAAGTGAAGGTACGGACGAGCTCATCACGATCTACTTCGGCAACTGCTTCGCGCAGCGTTCTCTCGGCACCGATGAAATTGGTCCCGTTGTCGCTAAAAAATTCTTGCGGGGTACCTCGTCTTGCCATAAAATTTCGTATAGCCAATATACAAGAACTTGTATTAAGAGAATATGCGATTTCAACGTGTACCGCTCTTATTGTTAAGCACGTGAATAGAACTCCGTATCGCTTTTCTTTGTGTCGGTTTACTGTAACCATAATAGGTCCGAAAAAATCTACGCCCGTGAAAGTAAATGGCGAAATATGAGCAGTTATTCTTGCGCGAGGCAACTTAGCCATTTCTGGTATCTGCGGTACGGCCTTTTGGATTTTACACATTTGACAATTTCGAACATGTTTCTTATAAACGACGCGTAGGCGCGGTATATAGTAAATTTGGCGAAGTTCATTTGTCACGGTTTCGTTATTTAAATGGTGATATAGATTATGGTAATGCATTATTATTAATGTAGTTACCGGATTTTCTTTTGGAAGAATTATAGGCATTTTCGGCCCGTCTGCAATAAATGCCATGTCTACGCGACCATCCATACGCAAAATATTATTGTCATCTAAATATGGAGATTTTTTATATAATGGGCTCGCTTTAGGTAACAGCTTACTTCTTTTCAACCTCTCAATTTCCTCAGCGAAGGCGCTACCCTGCGCTTGTCGGTATAAGACATTTTCCGCCGCTTTAATCTCTTCTTGAATTAGTTCTCCGTACTGTAGTTTTCGTCCGAGTAGTTTAGATTTCATGTTACCGATGAAACGCAGCGCAAACCCTGTAGTGCGCACGACTCGACTCCACTTAGAGAAACGTTCTACTTCGATGACTTCTGACTCTGTAACTGTATGCAATAGGTGGCGCTTCATTTCCGTCGTATCTGTGATTGTATGTATGTTAGGCGGCCATTTCTCATCAGACATGTATAAGAATTGCGGGCCATTAAACCAGCGGCTATCGTTTTGTAGATCTATCTTACGCACCCACTTAGTGGCTTCATCTGCGACATTAAGTTTCGTCGGTATCCACCTCCACTCATTTTGATCAGTTAAATCTAGAATTTCACTTACGCGAAATCCTACGAACTGGCTGTATTTGCGATGATCAGAATGTAGCCAACTCAATACCGTCTTAGAATCTGACCAATAGACCTTGCGGGTAATTTTTAGTTCGTGATTTTGAACAATATATTTCGCTAGCCTAGCTCCGATAAGCGCGGCCATGAGTTCCAAGCGAGGAATGGATGTCAGCTTTAACGGTGCCACTTTAGTCCTGGACCCAATTAATGAACACACGATATCCTTACCGTCTGTAATTCTGAAATATGAAACTGAAGCGTATCCATTTTCGCTAGCGTCTACAAAAGTATGCAGCTGCACATCGAGCGAGTTGTAATTGGCGAAACTTTTAAGATAACAGCGACTTATACGAATATTTTCTAAATCCGGAAGCATTTTTGCCCACTTAATCCATTTTGAAAATTGCTCCGGCAAAATCTTTTCGTCCCAGGCAATAGCACTGCGCCAAATTTCCTGCATTAAGATCTTCGCGTACATTAGAAAGTGGCCCAGCAGACCAAGAGGATCGTATAGCGACATTAACGAGCGTAATACCTCTCTTTTTGTAGGGGCACGATCACCAGTGAAGATTTCACTCTCTACTTTCATCGCTGATATTTTGAAGGTAAACTTGTCATCACTTGGAATCCAAAATATTCCCAACACCTTCTCCATAGCATAAACGCTGCAAAGTATTAGGTTTTTACTAGTAGCCTGTGTTTCGGTATTGAGCTCTTGCAGAACCTTGTCTGCATTCGATGTCCAATTACGCATGTAGAATCCGCCTTGATTATGTATAAATTTAACCTCCTTGGCTATCTTTATCGCTTCTTCTACTGTATCGAAGGAATCCAAATAATCATCAACATAATGATTATGCTTAATAGTATTAGCTGCTTGTGGAAATTCCCTTTCGAAATTTGATGCATTAAGATTCTTAATGTACTGCGAAATATTCGGCGCACAAGTGGCACCGAAAATCATAACGTTCATTGTATAGATTTCCGGTTCGATGTCGGTTTTACAATCTCGCCACAGAAAACATTGAGCGTATTGATCTTCAGGTCGAATAAAGATCTGGTGAAACATTTCGGCAATGTCACCACACACCGCTACAGACTTCTGTCTGAATCGATGTAATATACCAGGAAGCGATTCCAGCATGTCGGGCCCTTTCAGTAGTAGACTGTTAAGTGACACTCCGTTAACCTTGGCGGCAGCGTCCCAGACTATCCTTGTTTTACCCGGTTTATTTTTGTTGAATACAGGGAATATTGGCAAATACCAGACTTTCTCGCGTAATTTGTTTTCATTTGACTTGCGGATATAACCCTTAGCCAAATAATCTGACATGGTTTTTCTAAAAACGCTTAGCAATTGCGGATCAGTAATCAACCTTTTCTCAAGACACAAAAGTCTTTTCTTTACCATGTCGTAGCTTTGTGGGAGTTCGAATTTATCATACCGCCACAAAAGTGCAGTTTCGTAATGACCATCGGAACGTCTTTTGGTTAGCGACTTTAGCATATTTAGACAACGTTTGTCTTCGGCGTTTTCCTTTAGTTGTGGCGCTAAATTAACGCCAATATTTTCTAATGAGTAGAATTGTTTAACCATTTCATGTAACTTTGTATCACCATCGTAACTACACTCGCAGATGTGCAAGCTATAAGATTCACTAAGTTTTTGCTTGCTATTACATGCTCCGTAAATTAACCACCCAAGTGCAGTCTTGATCGCTACCGGTTCCGTAGGCCTTCCCTCTCGAATGATATGCGGAATTCCTAATTTCCAATTATCTACTCCTATGAGAAGCCGCGGTTTGGCGTTTTCGTAGCCTTGAATTGGAATATTTTGCAAATGTCTAAATTGTTTACATAGATCTGCAATATTTATTGTTTGCATTGGCAGCGACAAGTTACTAACGGTGTGTACATTCAGTTTTATTTTCCTTGTTTTGCTTGTTAAAATTTCAACATTCAAGTTTCTTGATGACTTTTCTTCGCGCTCTATTTCACCAGTCCACTTCAAACACAATGCTTGTGGCTGGCCGCTTAGTTGCAATTCATTAGCGATTTCTTCATCTAATAAACTCACTGAAGAGCCTTCATCGATAAAAGCAAACGTATTTACTATTTTCTCATTATTTCCCTTTAACGTTACCGGGATAATTTTAAATAGAATGTCACCAATTTGTGCGTTATGCGCATTTAGTTTATGTTTTTCGGTCTTTACATCTATTTCAGTCGATTTTATTTGTGGAGAGTATGATTTCTGCTTACAATCCATGTTTCTATGAAGCAGAGCATGATGTTTGAGCCGACAATTATTTACTCCGCATATCTCTGCGCACGATCTGAAATTTGAGTGTTTTTGCAAACATTGTTTACACAAGTTATTTTTTCTTATTGCATTCCATTTTTCACCACGGTCTAGCGATTTAAACATTTTGCAACTAGCCACATTGTTGCAGAACTTTTTACATACACAACATGCTGTCTCTTCTTCTTTACCCTCTTTGTGAAGGTGAATATAAGCTTTCTTGTTGTCAATTGTACGAACAGCTGTTTTCTCAATAGAAGCAGAATAATTTGGTGAAACAACAGTGCTCGCAGACAAACCGACATTATATATCCAGTTGGAGAATTCAGCTAAATTTGGACGTCTATTAGTTTTGGCCAAATCAAGTTTATGTGTACCCCAACTAATTTGATAAATTGGAGGCAGTTTTTCTATCAACTCTTGTAACAACGACGAGTTATTCATTTCTTCGTGTAATCCGCATGCCTCGATAGTTGTCTGCAGGTTTTTAACACCAATGGCAAAATGTGTAAATGTTTCTATTTTGTTTTGATTTACTTTTGGTAATAACTTTAATCTATTTTTTACAGAATACAGTATTTTTTCCGGCTGGCCATATAGCAATTTAAGAGTGGACATTGCAGTACTAACACAGGAGGGATGAACGAGAATGTGCTTAACAGCTTGCAGGGCTTCGCCGCGTAGGCATCGTTGGAGCCTTATCAAATTTTCGGCTTCTGTTAAGCCACATACTATTGTTGACCATTGAAACGTAGAACTAAAGAGCGGCCATTCTTCTGGCTGGCCGGAAAAAGTAGGCAATTCCTTAGGCACAGATTGGCGTGCACTTATTTGAGTCCTGGATAAGTTAGTGTTCAAAGAATATGTTGAATTAAGCTGTGTGTTCATTTGCGCTGTTGGAGAAATAAAATTTGATTGTGGTGCACATATAGGCAAAGAGTTTGCGAAAGTCGATGTAAGGCAAGATTGTGTTGCCGCTGAAGGCATAGGCAGAGACTGCATATTTTGCGTTATAGTAGCGGTCTGCACAGTAGCGGCTACTGCTTGCGTCGACGTCGTAGGCTCCCACGTTAGGGAACCATTTAGCTGATGCACTAGGTTATTAGATTGAGCAGCTGTTGCCGTGATAGGGATGTTCGATGGTGCCGAATCCGTTTGCTGCACTCTAGCAGCTTGTTCAGCGAAGGTTGTCGATGTCATAGGCGCACACGTTAGCGCAGAATTGGTTTGCTGCACTCTAGCAGCTTGCTCATCGAAGGTTGTCGATGTCATAGGCGCACGCGTCAGCGCAGAATTGGTTTGCTGCACTCTAGCAGCTGGTTCATCGAAGGTTGTCGATGTCATAGGCGCACACGTCAGCGCAGAATTCGTTTGCTGCACTCTAGCAGCTGGTTCATCGAAGGTTGTCGATGTCATAGGCGCACGCGTCAGCGCAGAATTGGTTTGCTGCACTCTAGCAGCTTGTTCATCGAAGATTGTCGATGTCATAGGCGCACACGTCAGCGCAGAATTTGTATGGCGCACTGTAGCGTCAAGCTGAGCAGCGACTGTAGCCGCATTCACTGACTTCTCCGGCACGCACGTTGACTTATTTTGCATTTTGTTTTGATCGCATGTATCGGTAATGGGTATATTAGGGTACAATGACAAGTTTTCGTTTTTCGAATTTGTTGCGACATTGCTTGTTATGGTATCGAAATACATTGATCTTACAGAACTGCGACGATCTGAATTTTCTTGATGCCGAGGTGGCATGTTTAGGTTATGCATTTCAAGAAGTTTATATTTTCTGTCAAGGAACTCTTTGTCACGCGCTATGGCCATCTGCCTCTCTTCCTCCAATCGTTGAAGCTCAAGTTCAGCTGCACGATTTGTCAAACTAGAACTGCGACTTGAAGAACTTCTGTTTGATGGCGTTGAAGCCGATTCTAAACATTTTAGACATTTCCATACTTGCAGAGAGGAGTCGGAGACAGCGTAGGCACAAGATTCATGGAACGCGTTTTGACATTTAACGCAGAAAACGAAGTCCACTTTAATCTTGTCGTTTTTGCAATGTGAACATTGCGGCGGGTGTGGTGGTTGACTTCTAAATGCAAAATTCATATTGTACTTACTTTGAGGTTAGCACGGGCACGTGTAGGTATACCAGCAGCACTCAAGCGAATCTTTTTGTGGTACTTAAAGAATTTTAAAATGTTGAGACAGTTTCCCAACGGAACGATAGCGTCCTGATTTTCCTAGAATCTTGAACGAAAACGGCGATAGCTAAATGTAGATATAGGCTTTATTCGGAATAGTTTTACATGTAGTCAAGAATATATCAATGCGTTTTGCCAATGCGTTTTGTTAAAATTCCTGTTTCGGGAATAAGTTACAATGAATTCTGTTTCTAAGTAGAATATATACATGAAAGTGTAATTATACATACTTTAAGGTATGAAAACCAAGACGTAAGATGATTTCTATATAAATTGCTTTTGAGCTGCGCTTTGTGCATTCGACTTTATTAAAGTACAAAAACGAAAAGAAGAATTTGGCGCAATTATAGAAGTCATTCTACGATCTGTCGTTAATATGTCATTATAGTTTATAGATAAGAGAATTGACAGTCGATTAATTCTAGCAGGTAATAGATTTTAGATAGTGGCGATAACAATCAGGATGACGAGATGAGTTGATTTAGCCATGTCCGTCTGTCCGTCTGTCTGTTTGAACGCAAACTAGTCCCTCAATTTTTGAGATATCTGGCTGAAATTTTGTATGTGGCCACCATTTTGTAATATAGGAATCATTTGTCGGAACTGACAAGATCGGACCAGTATAACATATAGCCCCCATACAACCGATTGTTCAGATATAAGGTTTTTTGACCAAAACTTCTGCAATTAAAAAGTTAGGAACGTAAAATTTTGCAACTCGAGTACTTTCTATTTATGTAGTGTATATAGTGAAAATCAACAAGATCGGGCAAATGTAACATATAGCCCCCATACAACCGATTGTTCAGATATAAGGTTTTATGGCCAAAACTTCTGCAATTAAAAAGTTAGGACCGTAAAATTTTGCAACTCGAGTACTTTCTATTTATGTAGTGTATATAGTGAAAATCAACAAGATCGGGCATATGTAACATATAGCCCCCATACAACCGATTGTTCAGATATAAGGTTTTTTGACCAAAACTTCTGCAATTAAAAAGTTAGGAACGTAAAATTTTGCAACTCGAGTACTTTCTATTTATGTAGTGTATATAGTGAAAATCAACAAGATCGGGCAAATGTAACATATAGCCCCCATACAACCGATTGTTCAGATATAAGGTTTTTTGACCAAAACTTCTGCAATTAAAAAGTTAGGAACGTAAAATTTTGCAACTCGAGTACTTTCTATTTATGTAGTGTATATAGCGAAAATCAACAAGATCGGGCAAATGTAACATATAGCCCCCATACAACCGATTGTTCAGATATAAGGTTTTCTGGCCAAAACTTCTGCAATTAAAAAGTTAGGACCGTAAAATTTTGCAACTCGAGTACTTTCTATTTATGTAGTGTATATAGTGAAAATCAACAAGATCGGGCATATGTAACATATAGCCCCCATACAACCGATTGTTCAGATATAAGGTTTTTTGACCAAAACTTCTGCAATTAAAAAGTTAGGAACATAAAATTTTGCAACTTAAGTACTTTCAATTTATGTAGTGTGTAGAGGAAAATCAAGAAGATCGGGTAAATATAACATATAGCCCCATACAACCGGTTGTTCCGATATAAGGTTTTTTGGCCAATACTTCCGCATTTAAAAAGTTAGGAACGTAAAATATTGCACCTTTAGTACTTTCTACATATGTAATGTGTATATGTTACGTAGCTGTTAGTTTGTTTGGTGAGGAGTGGTGGCAAGCAGGTATGCTTGCAACCCAGGCTAGCTCGTCAGCGTGGGGCGGGGTACTTTCCACCACTCTCACCTACAGCCACATGAACAAAAAGAGGGTTCATACCTGCATATATAGAAAAGTTAAAAGTAAAAGTAGAAAAAGGGCATTGGTAAGAAAAGTCAAATAAGAGAGAAATCGCATAAAAGGAAAAGATCAAGAAAATAAAGGGGAGGCCTGTCCTGTCAGGTGGAGTCTTCCCACCCGCTTCCATGCAACTTGCACGAAACCATGGGCACTGTGCTGACTCCTGATGACTTACAGTGCCCCCAAACCTGACTCAAGTCAATCCGTCTGTCGTTAAGTCTTTTTCCCTAATACTCACCTCCACATAACCGTGCGCGCACAAGCACAGCACCCACACCAAATAGGATACCTAGCCTTGCATCTTGGCAATGATCTCTAAAGGTATTCAACTGAACATTATATAATTTTTATTCGTAAACAAAAAAACTGTTCTTAACGTTCTAGATTCTCCTACAGTATACTTAGGCTATTTGGCAAGATTCAAAAATAAACTGCCGGCTAAAGAGATAACTAACTAGACCTTCGTATATTTCAGTGGTAAATTACTAACTAGCTAATCTAAGATTCGCAATTCATGAAAATTATGGATTTTCGACTTTTTCTTATATGAATATTTATACTTATGTCTAGGTAGCAATAAAACAACAAAAAAAGGAAAATTCAAAATAGGAGAAACCCAAGGTGACAAACTTATTGGCTAATCGATATCTATATACCCTATGGAAATGAGTTAACCTAGATATTGTAATTACAATTCAAAATAACTGCCGATGTAAAAATTCACCGAAATTCAGAAAAAAAAAAGAAAACTAAAATTAGAATACTACCTAATGTAGCGGTCGATGCTCCCAAGATCAGCTGTTTGCTGTCCCACTGACCCAGATTTCGATTTCAGGTATAATATATAAGTAATATATAGAAAGATGCAAATAAAAAAAAATTGAGAGTGTTGTGATCTCGTGTGCGTGTGATTGTATTTAGGGGAGTAGCTATGTATGTACGTATATTCCTTCGTTGTTCTGTCTATCGCTAATCCCTTCTTCTACCTTGGGAGCGGAGTGGGATTGCGTGCTCAATATACGTACATACACACGAACATACATACATGTATCAAATTGGAGTAATCAGTTTTCACTTACCCAGTCACTCAATCCAATGGCGCCACCGTAGAGTACCTGTGCTGTAAAGAAACTCAAATGTAGATATGCTCATACTCCTATGCTTGATCATGCGCACAATGATCGCTCTCTAATGCTCAGCCAGATCACTCGCTTGTGATCTTGGCTTTCTTGAGCTACTAACTTAGTGCCCTATACTGCCGCCTCCAGTGCACATGGAGTGCTATATATTTTTTCGCAAAAAAATTCAACTGCTTTGAAGGATTTTACTTGGAAAAAATTCGCATCTCCGGGATACCGAATTTCGGAACAGGATAGGGTTGAGACGGCAGGCGTTTGCAAAGGTAAAAAAATTCAATAAAAATCGCGCTGTGTTGCAAAGAGCAACACAAGGATAAAAAAAGGTATAAAAAAAAGCAAAAAAAACGTGTGTGGGTTAGGGAGAGTTTTAGTCCGAGGTGTACTAAATTGGAAAAATGAACGAAGAAGACAATGTTTAGTTAAATAAGAAGAAAAGAAACTTGAACTCAAAAGAAATCGAAATTGGCCATTGCCATGAAAATATGCTAAGTACATAAAATTTTAAAAAAAAAAAAAACGACCCGGGTAATGAAACACGAGAAAACTTAGTCAACCGAAAGATGCGAATCGAAAAATTGGTCTACAATCAATCGAAACTCAAGTTTAAAACGAAAACCCAACTTGGAAAGTTGCAATGCAATATGTCCCTACTGCTCAATGCCCCTTGTCTAAACTACCCTTTTACAATCCCAGCTCTGCCCATGAATGTTAAAAGGAATTATAAAAAAACTAACTAAAAAAAAAATATCAACACAGTACGATAAAAATTATCTTAATTTAAATAAAACGCTCCTTGTATCTCGATCCTGGTGTTGCTGTGGTGTGTGGCATGCAGTGTATCTGGTGGATTCGGTGGTGTTTGCTGTATTTATTACGTTTATATTGGTGGTGTTGTAACGAAATGGTGCTCTATAGTTGTTGTTGTTGTTGCTGGCCTCTGTGTATTTATTATTGTTGCAATGCAATCCTGGCCAGTGCATCTGTGGCTTCTCGGGTTGTGTGATTAATGTTGTGTGATTAGTGTTCTAGGCGTTGTTTTGTAGTTGTTGTAGTAGTTGCTGGCTTCCGTGCCGCCCATTCTAGCCTGTAAATCGGTGGCTTCTTTTGGCCCGTTTTGATTTGTGTTTGTTGTTGTACTGCTAAGTATCGTGACGGTTTTCAGTGTCTCTATGTTGTTTTTGTGGTGTATGACTGACTGATGTATGTCTATGTTGTGTCTCTATGCTGTAGTTGTAATGTGCAGCTTATTCTTGTTTTGTGGAATTCAATGTTTTGGGGGCCATTTCCCAGGCGTTCAGCGGCGAGAATCCTGTGCCCTGGTGGGTACTCCCGGTGACAATGCGACCTGGATCCAACAACAAGCACACAAAAGATTTCAGAAAAAAATGTAAGTGTATAGGGTAGGGTTCATTAAGAGGGAAGGGAAAAAGGTTAAGCTCATTTAAACATATATATATTATTTAAACATATATATATATATGTTTATGATCTTTTGTTTGCTCAGCCGTAGGTGCATATGCACAGAACTATCTGTATACAGATACACCTACGTGGATGCAGTTTCACTTTTTGGCTTGCCAGGGGGATTGGCCATGAAATCAAACCAATCTCGCCATAGAGCATGCCAGGGTATGTATGGTGAGGATAGGAAAGACTTACCGGGATTTTTCCAATTTGTGAGTGTGGATTAAGGTGTTGGTGTCTGCGTTCCTTCGCTGGTCTCCAATATAAACGACTTTTTTTTTGCTGAGTTTCGGACTTTGCAACCGGTTTAAAGTTTCCCGCACTTCACTAAAAACTTTACTTTTGCTAATACTTTCGCTTAGCTACAATCACTTCAGGGCACAGTTTAACGTAACTTTGGCCCGTTGACTACCTCGGCACCCCTTTTATAGCTTTTGCCGTGGAAGGGAAAGTTACCTATTTGGGAAACATCTTACACAGACATACAATCAATAGATATATTCGTTTTTACCGCATTCACACCTATACACTCATACACTCCCACCACAAGCAAATATGGTCCTTTCTTTCTAACATAGGTATAATGTTGCTAGGCGTTCAGCAACATTGCCTCTGTTACAGTGTCTGTTGTTAACAGCAATCATCAATGCTAACTGCATCCGTAACACAAGCAATGTTGATGAAGCCCTGCTGCACTACATCCATGTTAGAAAGTTAGCTAACACTCATTGTGGCACGTTGCCAGTATAGCGAAAGGCTGTCGTTACAGGCTCGCACCCGCCGATGGTGCCTGCACTATGGAGCGTGTGCGTAAAAGGTTTCAACGCAGCCTGTCACTTATGATTCCCTTGCGTCCAACGTGTGGCCTCGACCCACGACTCAAAGCCGGGCTTACTCCAATTAATACACGTGCATGCTAACTATTTACAACTGGATTACCGTGTTATTTCTACTTCTTATATCTTACTTAAACTATATCACTGGGTATGCAACATCTTAAAGATAAAAAAAATAAAAAAATATCACAGATGAAAACTAAGAATCATATAAATAAAATATCACAGCTTATTAGTCAAGTATATAAATACGTAAATAACTAAATAAATAAATAACTAAGTAAAAATAATTGCAAAAATAGTCAAATAAATAAGTTCATACGTCAGTCAGTAAAAATAAAAAATAGTCAAATGATAATAATTGCATACGTCAGTTAATAAATCGAAAAAAATTTAAAATTTTTATAATTACATGCGTCAATACATAAACAATAAACAACATAAATAGACAATGATAATTATGTTTATATACAAATATAAACACAAAAACACGCAACATCAAACATAAGGACTAACACTACAAAAAAAACATGTACCTATTTTGCGAAAATATCTTTAGCGTGGTATACGCCGATCTTTTTCCCATTACTATCGCCAAGTTCATACATAGAATTTCCTATGGCATTTAAGACTATGCACTTGACTTGTTTAGGTGCTAACTTGGCGTTGTAATTATCTATCTGGGAGCTTTGTTTAAAGTTTCGGCGGTATACCACTTGTCCTATTTGAAACTTAACATCCCTACTCCTTGTATCGTATACTTTCTTACTCTTCTCATGGGCCAACTTCAGCTCCTTCATGATTTTATTTCGTATCACCTGTAACTTGTCATTATTTGTTTGTATTTCAATGTCAACATCTTTTAATGCGCCCAACTTTCGGTATAGCTCGTATGATGCAGCATGCTGTATCATAGGCATACCGAAAGTGGCATAGTACGGCGACATGTTGATGGCTGAGTGTGCAACGCTGCGGAGGGCAAATGCAGCATCAGTAACGTACTTATCCCAGTTTTTCTGGTTGTCCTTTATAAAGGATCGGACGATCTGCAACACAGATCGATTTACCCTCTCCGCAGCGTTACCCTGAGGCGAATAAAATGCCGTCTTTATGTGTTTTGTGCCGTACTTTTCTAAAAAGCTGTTGAACATTTCAGATACAAACTGTTTCCCATTATCGGAATGTATATATTCGGGCACGCCGAATATGTGGAAAACATCTCTTTCTAAAAACTTAATTACCGCAGCTGAAGTTGCCTTTCTCATTGGTTCTAAAAATACAAATTTCGTGAAATGGTCTAAACAGACAAAGACGTACACATTACCATCACTACTACGAGGATAAGGACCCATAAAATCAATAAAGAGACGTTGGAAAGGTCGTTCGGTAAGCTTTTGCTTTCCCATTAGTGGTTGTTTAAATACATTTTGTGTCTTATTTATCTTGCAGATTTCGCAATCTTTAACATGTGCGCACACATCAGATACCATGCCTGGCCAATAATATTTCTGACGTAGTCGGGATAGGGTCTTATGTATGCCACCATGGCCAGCAGAAGGTGAGCCGTGAGACATTTCCACAAGCCCCGGTCGCAATTCCGACGGAACCCAAAGCTTCCAGGTCTGGTCCGCTAGAAGATCGTCCCCCCTGTCAAATTGCGTCCGTTTGTAAACATAACCGTCCGATAGACATAGGTCGGGGAGCTTTTCTTGATTTTCGGTCACCGTTTTTCGAAGCTCTTTGTACTCCTCCGACTCAAAGTACGGTGACTCAAGGCATATGTCTATCGCACGGTCGTTTGTCAGTATCTCGTCCATATGCATTCTCGACAGTGTGTCGGGAACCACGTTCTGCGCACCTTTTCTATGTTCGATGTTGAAATCATACGCTTGGAGTTTCAGGCTCCATCTTGCCAGCCTACCGGAAAGGTCCTTCTGGTTCATAAGCCATTTGAGGCTGGCATGATCCGTGATAATGGTGAACGGGGTTCCCTCCACATAAGGTCGAAAACGCTTTACACTTACAATTGCTGCATAGCACTCTAATTCCGTTATACTATAATTCTTTTGCGCCTTGTTAAGTTTAGCTGACACGTAAGCGATAGGTCGTTCATTTTGGTCATCGTCGAGCTGAAACAACACCCCTCCCACTCCGTCAGTCGATGCGTCGCATTGTATGTAAAATCGTCTGTTAAAGTCCGGGTGCGTAAGTACTGGCGCTGAAATCAAGCTCTGTTTGAGCTTTTCAAAAGATTTCATGGCCTCGTCCGTCATCGTAAATTTCTTAATCGTGTCTTTCTTGAGGCAGTCGTGCAGCGGCGCTGCAATAGTCGCATAGTCCTGGATGAAACGTCGGTACCAGCCTGACATGCCCAGGAACCGCCGAAGCTGCTTCGGGGTCTTAGGCGTAGGAAAGTCCCTCACGGCAGCAACCTTATTGGCATCTGTCCTAATACAACCATCCCCGACTACGTACCCAAGATATCGCACCTCTTTGTAGCAAAACTTGCTTTTTTCAACATTTATTGTTAACCTAGCCTCTCTAAGACACCGAGCGACCTTTTCCAACAAACACATATGAGACTCAAAATCTATCGAACAAACTAACAAATCATCAAGGTAAACAAAGACACATTCACGTAAAGCGGCCGGAATGACCTTGTCCATAAGACGACACATTCTTTGAGCCGCGTTGCATAGGCCAAAAGGCATGACAGTAAACTGGTATAGGGGTCGGCCAGGGACAGTGAAGGCTGTCTTCTCGCGTGATTTCGACTCGAGGGGAATCTGCCAGAAAGCGTCCTTTAGGTCGATTGCGGAGATATACCTAGTATTTTGTAGGCGGCTTAAAATTCCATCAATATGGGGTAAGGGGTATGCATCCTTAATCGTCCTTTCATTCACTTTTCTTGCGTCCAAACATAACCGATTCTTTGTTCCTTTGATCACCAGTGAAACTGGTGAGTTCCAGCTGCTGTTGGACTCCTCGATCACTCCCATGCTCAGCATACGGTCCAGCTCTGCGTAAATAAGTTTTTGGATGGCAGGTGAAATGGGGTAGTGACGTTGCTTTACTGGCAGATTCTCGTCGACCACCTCGATGACATGCTCTTCCTTGTCCGTTCGGCCTAACCCTAATACCGCAAAGGACGGGAATTGTGCTTTTACACGCTCCAAAGCGTTATTTTCCTCGGTGGTTAAAGTGTGTTGACCGGCGTCGAAAGTCAGGTCACCCTCAGCGGGAACGAGTTCCGCCACACTGGCAACATTATTACACACATTCACACCCTTACTCACAACATTCATTCCAAAGGCCTGCCAAAAATCAACTCCCAGATAAACTTCCTGTTGCAGATCCGGTACTATTAAAAATTCCAATTCTTTTGTCGCGTTATCCCACCAAACAGGTAACTTTATTACCCCTACCACGGCGGTTTCTTCCCCGTTTGCCGTCCGGATATTTTGGCCCCTGATTGGCATAATCAAGGCCTCTCTACCGCGTAGGAGTGCCGCTGAGCCCTTTCCTAAACAACAGGCACTCGCCCCTGAGTCCAGGAGAGCCAGGACCTCATGACCTCCTATTTCAGTTCTAGCGAAAAATCTATTGTCACCTTTGACCTTGACTATTGTTGCAACAATTTTATTTCTTAACCTTTTAAAATATTTCTTTTTCTCTCGCAGTTTCCTTATCTTTTCAAAATTTCTACTATTCTTCTTAGTCCTTTCTATCGCTTCACCAAATATTCTATGCCTTGCTTCTTCGTATTCAACTTTACGTTGGTGTAAACTTTTTACAACTCGCCTCTCCATTCTCTCAACTGGTTTCACAACCCTGGCCTCATTATCTACTCTTTTTAAAATTCTTAATTCTGGCTGGCCGGGTTGTGTGTTTCCTGGCTGGAGCCCCCGGATAACTCCGCCAGCTTCATGTTTCCCTTGTTGGGTTTAAAAACACAGAAGGACGTATTACTACCACAAGCGAAACAGAACATACTGTGAAACTGGGACGAACATTTATTTGGCTTTTGTGCTTCTGCCGGGTTTTTATCGAAAAAATCCACCGGCATGCCACACGAAAAACACAACATTAAATGGAAGGGAGATGCACAAAAGGAATTCACAGTGGACTTGGACACATTAGGATTAACAGATGGGGTCGGAACACTAGAATTAACGGGGGTTTGGTGCTGGACTTGTGGTTGGGCTTGGGGTTTCCTATTAAAAGCTTCTATTTTCACCTCGTTCTCAAACTCTATCTCATTCACGGCCCTACTTCTACTCTTATTCTCCTTCATCAGTTTTTCGGCTCTCCTGCACTCAGCTTTGAGATCCGCCAGAGAGTCCATTTTTAGGGCGAAAGTCAAGTTGGCCAGGTACGGTTTGAGATTTCCCCTGATTATGCCAACCAGCTCCTTCTCAGGGATTCGCGTCCGCAAGCGGAATGTCATGTCATGTATCTCCCCGTAAAAGTCGTCGAAAGTTTCGCCGGGTTGCTGCTTCCGTTCCATTATTTCACGGATTATTTCATAGTCGGACTCGGCGGTCTTAAAGTGGCTCAGCAGCTCGGCTTTCAATCCGAAGTACCCAAAATTGGGATCGTCGGAATGATCCTCGAGAATCTGCCAATACCACTTCAAAGCACCGCCGGAAACCAGGCAATGAAAATCCGTGAAGAGCTGGAAGTGGGAGATGTTGTGTTGCTCGCGCATTCTTTCAACCCGGAAAACAAAACTTTCGACGCTCATCCCTTTCGTAGTTCCGTCAAATTTGATGTGCCACTTCTCCAAGTCGAGCTTCTTCCACCTTGGAGGTTCATTTGGGTCTCTTGTGTCTCGTGTCCCCACTGAGGCCCGATTAGACGATTGTCCACTGGTACGACCAGTAGTGCCGCCAGCTTGGCGTTCTGGTGTGGATGCTCCGGTAGGCTGATTGCCCAGGGGATGCACAGTGGTCTCCATCTCTGTCACCCGACCACTAAGGTTCCCAACGTTGGTCTTTATGCCTCTGACTTCCTTTGCTATTTCGGACACCAGGTCTTGTTGCTGCGCCATCATCGCCATCATTCGGCTCAGTTGCTCCACGTTAGATATGGCATTGGCATTTTCAGTCACAGGCGGATTTCCAACGCTGGGACCCGAAGTTGTTTGTTGTGTTCCCCCCTGTGCAATATTGCCTCCCACAGCACCCACCTCCTCAGTGTCGGACATTTGACACAAGAAATCTATTTTCTGAGAGAAGTTCAAACTATGGCTAGGCTCGTCGAATGACAGTCCGCCTGCGAACGTTACCCTCTGGATGCGTTCGGGGTCAATGGACGAAAAAATCCGGGACTGGCACCTGTTGAAGTAGGCAGACGGGACAAAGTCGACTGGCCGCGGAATTCCTGTGTCGATTTGGTCGAACACAGTCCCGACTACCAAATTTTCAAACTGTCGCCTTTCTATCGCCCTCGATAGGCTACGCGTAACCGGCCTATTTGTATTCAGAACCCCTAACCCACCAGGTACCCTATCCTCCGACTCTTTATCTGCCCCTTTGTCTTCGGCAGACATTCACTAACCAACAAGGATTTAATAAAAAGAAACAACTAGTAAAACAAGAAAAACTCAATTATTAAAAAGATTCGTTTGTGCCACGTCACTAATGTGTACTCAAACAAGTATGAATTTGCAAATCTCGAGATAAGAAAGTCGGCTCAAATGTCCTAAGACAACAAGCAAACGGATGGAAATATAAAATCAGGCTAATAATTAAATTTTTATGTATTGGTATACTTGCAAATAAGTATACGAAACCGACGCGAAAGTATAAAAAAAGTATCCTATGAAGGGAGCTCTAGTAAGAGAAAAATTGAAATTATAAAAATATTATTTTGTGTAACGCACCCTAATTCATTCAACAGTACGCTGCTTTAAGCCCAAATGTCAAATGCAAAAGAATATATGGATGATCAAGATCGACTTATATTTTGGACAAAAACCAGCATTCAAAGAGAATACTACACTGAAGGAAAAAACAGTGCAAATTCAACAAAAGCGATGTCAGATCGACAAAAAACAGCTATAATAGTCAGCCTACCTTGAAATTTGTTGCATCGAGTAGAAAAATGCCATTTTTACAATGAACAAATTTGTTGGCATATTACGTTGGCCGTTTGTCAATTTAACATTTTCCCGGAGTAAGTTAGAAGTCAGAATATTGGTAATGCAACACTTGCGATATTTGTTTGAAGCATATTTTATGCTGGAGCAACAACACAAAATGGTTATCCTTACCTTTAAATAATGTCAATTCGAAATTACATAAATGTCAAGTAAAGGCGTGTTTATTGTTATTTCAACAATATACAATTTTAATTTTGACACTGCTGAAGCGTTTATTTGTAATGAAATCCAATGTTGAATTAAAAATGCCGTTTTTTTGTTTCTGTAAATGTTATTTAATGAACACATGGGTATTTTGAAATGAAGACAAACATTAAAAAAATATTATAATTATGATTTATAATATAAGTACATATTTCCAAATTAATAGAATTGTTTTAGTATTAATCAGGGACCGCAAATAACAGTTATCAAGTAAAACTTAAACGAAACAAAAAACACTATGAAGGGCTAAAACGAAAACAAATACAGATTTATTGCGTTGCGTGCCATTTATAACGCACAAAATCAAAAAAGTATCCCACAATGAACGCGAACCAAAAATAACTCTTTTAAAAAAATTACAAACTTATATAACAAAAGTAACTATTATTTGCGGTCCCAGGTATTAATTAACTATCAAGCAAAAATAATTACAAAACTTAAAGTTATACATTTAAAAATATTATAATTACATTTTATAAAATTATGTTTTATTTTATTTTATTTCATTTCACTTATTTTATTTTAAATGCTTTCAAATTAATGCAATTTTCTTTAATAATTCATTTTTAGACAGTATTTGAGAAATGATATACTACAAAATCATTTTTCCAAAGTGCACAAATAAGTTAAAATTGTTTAATTCTACAATAAGTTTTTCCATTGTTTATAGGGTACAGATGAAAAGGCTTGCTTGTAAATGAAGAAATTTTTTTAATTTGTAATTCATCAATTCTCTTTCCAACTTCATATGCTTGAAAATGTGAACTAAACGACTTTAAAGTAATTGGGTTACATAAAACATAAAGGCATGTAGATTGATATATAAAGTTTTTTATTCTACAAATATTTAGTCCATTGTCATTGTAAGACAAATAATAACCGCTTTTATATTTTGTACCTTGATAAGTTACATCTTCTAAAACATGAGCATTGCCATAATCTATATTTTCAGTTAACACTATTTTTGAAAAGTACTCAGCATTAGTTAAGTTTATAGGTTCGACTGAAACATATTCTACTTCTTCCTCTATGCCACCTTCATGATCAAGTAGGAACTTTGCGAATTGTAATCCAGACTTGACAGTTAGAGAGTATGGAGAGTTAATTCTAGACATTGTATTATTTAGATATTTTTTTGCTTCTTTGTGCTTAGCCTCAAAACGCATTCCCCACAAATATTTAAGTGGCCCACATTTTCGAATAGCTGTAGCATAATGTACTAGAAAATGGTGTTTAGGTTTGAGTGTTCCATACAGTTCTAAATATAAGGAATGATGTGTTTCTACTAATAATTTTAGTTTAGGTAACTCATCTACAAAATATGATGACTTGAATAAAAAGTCCACAATTTCTACTAATATTGTAAATAACTTCCAATGTTTGTTTTCTGGTGGGACTAGATCTCCAATCATTAAAGATAAAAAATTAACGAAGCACTTTACTTCGCTTGCAGACATTTTAAGATTAAAATTCTTTATTCTACTATAATCTAGTGGTGGAGAATCGTTTCCAAATTCCATTTCGCCAAACTGAAAATATTGTTTTCTGCTATTTATAATATTCAATGTCAAAATTTTGTCGTCAATCAATCCCATCAATACATTGCAAATGTCGTATACACATACTCCTTCATATATGTCGTGCATTATATCAAAACAAAAGTTTTGAGTAACATGAAAACTAGGTAATGCATTAAATATACATTCATGTTTTATTCCTGTCAGTTGGAAATTATTTTCTAATACGTCCCTTCTATAGTTATTTTCATTTCTTAGCCAATCCATATGTTCGGTTGCATCACATTTCATTTGCTCTTTCATTCTTGAACAGACTCTGCAATACCTTTTGGCGTTAAATGACTGAACAAACCCAAGAATACTATTAACTGCTAGATTATCTCCAACAACTAAACCTAACACAAAACGGACTTTATACTTGTCACCTCCGGTTTTTATGTATACACCATTTTCCAGTAAAAGAAGTTCTTGAATTAGAGGATAAAGTGCCTTTTCATTTCCATGGGTTTTAAGATCTGAAGTATTTACAAATGCTGCATGAAATATATATTCCAATTTTGATTGCAACCGTTGAGGAATAGAAGGAAAAGATATATAACATCCGCAAATAGAAAACGTGTGACTTCCTAAAGCGTTATTTATTTGGAAGTCGTCAAAGTAAAGAATGTAAGGTAGGACTATATCAGACACGTACATTTGACATTTTTCTTTAAAAATTTCACCACTTGCAAAATTGTTTAAAACATTATTTACACTACTTGTGTTATTATTATTATATACTGTATTATTTACAGCAAAATTCAAAAGTCCAGGAATCTCAAACACAGAAATAAATCTGAATAATAACGGAAAAATGTATATGTTAGAAGATTTTGAACCCAGGGTTGGGTTTCCATGTTCAGTAGCTCTTTGAATGGTTTTAGTAAGTGTAATACATTTCGGATCCGTATAAAGGTTTAAATTTTTAAGTATTTTAAACATCTTATGTTCTGTTTTTATATCATCAAATGGGGTTTTACAAAATTCCAATATACATTTCATATTTTCATGAGCTTCGTTTTGAGGGGTAACTACTCCTTCGAGGATAACGGATATTGATTTTAGCAAATCTGTTACCATATTTTGAATATCTAGAACAGCTTTTCTTGGCATATAACTATTTTGATGCAAACTTAAAGATAAATACAAAGCTTTTCTCTTCAAATAATCGACTTTATCAAATACATTGTTTATGTGTATGTGTTCTGTTGAATTATTTTGTTGTGTTATAGTATTTTCATTTAGTGTATTACTATAAGTCAATGTGGGTATTGACATATTACTAACAGGTACTTCGGATACAAGTTTTACGCTTTTCGTGGTATGTTGTTTGTTTAAGTGTCTTCTAAATGAAGTAAAATTAGTAAAAATTTGATTGCAGCCATCCTGGACACATTGAAGCTTTAGAAATTTTGTTGTCAATAAGTGATCAATTTTAAAGTGATGTATTAAAGCCGCAGAATCAGCAAATTTTTTAGGACACTTAAAACAAACAAACATATTGACACATTGAGTTATACATAAATGCTCTGTCCTAAGATTACTTAATTAACAAGTTAAAAATTACGCTGTTCTTAAAAAACTTAAAAGTGAAACTATATTCGGTGATTTTGAATCGAACTGAGTAGTTATATCATAAAAGTAGTTTTGTATAAAGGTCCATACTAACTCACATCCTTGAGGATACTTTAAGGAAAATACATGAAATATTTTAAAACACAAGTCTAACCCCTCGATAAATGAATTGAATTTGTATAAAGTATTGTCAAAGTATATAAAAAATTGGGTAAGCTCTATTTGTGATTCAGACCCTACTACTATTAAAAATGGCTGAATTGTTGTTTTGGTAGAGTAATACTTTGAAATTATTTCGTCAACTCTTCTTCGGTAGTCATTTACTGATTCTAGACGCAATATGAAACTCTCCTGTGCGTCGGCAATCGTAATTTTTTTAGTCAGTTTTCCTTTAGGGCTGAGAAATCTTGAAGACGTTTGCAGGACAGAAACCAGCAACATCGAAATAAAACAGTCTTGCGTATCTACAAATAAATTGATGTAAGCGTACATTGGTATGTGAAATGATTTATTGTAATTACCTATGTTTTTTAATGTTTTTGTCAATAAAAATGTTTGTCTACAACTTTCATTATTTATGCGAGTTTCGTAAAAGTTCATAATGTTTAATTTGAAGCGTTCCCATTTTGAGTATAATAAGTCCTGCTTCGACGGATATAGGAGATTGAAGTCAATTTTAATCTAAATGGTATACATTAATGAATACACTGGTTTACAGCCAAAATGCACCAGAGACGCCATAGTGAAATTCCTATGTAAAATCACCTCCTAATTCCGAAAATCAAGGTTATTTTTACTTGAATGGTACCGTTTTTGAGATATTTACGATTTACCGTTATTTCAAAAAACAAAAAAGATGGGTCCACTTAATCGTGTATATCTCAAGAACAAACTGAGCTCTTCAAAAACGGTTTGAAAAATTTGAAAGCTAATAAAATTTACTATAATCAGTACATACAACACTTTTTGCTAGGTCCTGCAGATTCAAACATATTGAACAATCATTACGGATTTTTTAAATTTTTTTTGTAAAAATATAAAAAAATTTGTACTTTGCGAGGAAGCATCTCGAAAACTTTTTGTTTTTTAGCAGATATTCCCCCCCCCCCCCCCCCCCCTCTAAGCTCTGTTTTATTACAAAAAAAACAAGCTATCAGTGAACAAAATCGATGAACTAATACAAAAGTTATAAGCATTCAAGTAAATATATCCATTTAATGCTTAAGTACCCTACTGGTACATATGTTAAGGTAACATATTATAGAACTCGTCATGAAGAATTTTCCAAGTACTATACGAAGGAGGACAGTGTTTGTTACTGTAAAGACATTGCTGGTCTATTCAAACAATTTGGTGAACCATATGATTCAAAAGAGTGGCGATTGTTCATTGACGGCAATAAATTAAGTTTAAAGGCCGTATTATTGCATATTGGCAACCAAAAGCCATCTATCCCGATCGCGCATGCAGTAAACACGAAGGAAACATATGAGATAATGCAAAAATTGCTCAAGTTAATCAAATACGAAGAACATGATTGGAAAATATGTGCCGATCTTAAAGTCGTTGGAATGCTATGTGGTCTACAAAGTGGATACACAAAATACTGTTGCTTTCTATGCAAATGGGATAGCCGAGCTCGCCAAGACCACTACATCATAAAGGATTGGCCAGAACGAATCGAGTTTCAAGTTGGGGTAGATAACATAAAATACTCTCCACTTATAAAGAAGGAAAAAATAATTCTACCTCCGCTCCATATCAAGCTCGGCCTTATCAAAAACTTTGTGAAGGCTTTGGACAAAGAAGGCGAAGCTTTTCATCATTTGAAGACAATCTTCCCAGAGATTTCAGAAGCAAAAATAAAGGAAGGGATTTTTGTGGGACCGCAAATAAGGAAAATGATGACAAATAACCATTTCAAAGAACTATTGTCACCAGTGGAGGCAGCAGCGTGGGATTCTTTTGAAAAGGTCGTTACTTCTTTTTTAGGCAAACACAAAAGTCCTAACTACGAGATGATAATGAACGACTTAATCAAAAACTATGCGGAAATGGGTAAATAAAAAAACATATTATAATAAATTATATATTACATAAATTTACATGAGAATATATAGCCAAAAATCTGAATTCATCGTCCAGTTCCGAACAAACAAGAACGGGAAAAATATAAACAAAAAATTTGTTCTGAATTGAAAGATAAAACCAGCCTAAGAAAATTATATACTAATGTGTCACTTATGTATTTATCTAATTTACTTTTTTATTTTCTTTCAGGAGTAAATATGTCTTTAAAAATTCATTTCTTACACTCCCACTTAAATTTTTTCCCGCAAAATCTTGGCGACGAAAGTGACGAGCATGGCGAAAGTCGGTATCAAGGATTCTGGGATGTCGCTATGATGGGCGACTACTGTTGGTTTCTCATAAGAGAAACCGATCCTAATCTAAATAAGCGTCAAAACAAGACACACAACTTTTTCAATTATAAAATAAGATCATAGAGTTAAGACAGAACCATATGTACATATGCTATTATTTGTAGGGTACACTTAAGTATTAAATGGATATATTTACTTGAATGCTTATAACTTTTGTATTAGTTCATCGATTTTGTTCACTGATAGCTTGTTTTTTTTGTAATAAAACAGAGCTTAGAGGGAGGGGAAAATATCTGCTAAAAAACAAAAAGTTTTCGAGATGCTTCCTCGCAAAGTACAAATTTTTTTATATTTTTACAAAAAAAAATTTAAAAAATCCGTAATGATTGTTCAATATTTTTGAATCTGCAGGACCTAGCAAAAAGTGTTGTATGTACTGATTATAGTAAATTTTATAAGCTTTCAAATTTTTCAAACCGTTTTCGAATAGCTCAATTTGTTCTTGAGATATACACGATTAAGTGGAGCCATCTTTTTTGTTTTTTGAAATAACGGTAAATCGTAAATATCTCAAAAACGGTACCATTCAAGTAAAAATAACTTTGATTTTCGGAATTAGGAGGTGATTTTACATAGGAATTTCACTATGGCGTCTCTGGTGCAGAAAAAAAGTTGGAATTTGTGATCCAGTGATATTAATTACAGTTTCGATAGATAGAGTGTTTTACGTACCAGTTCAGGTGCTCTTGAATCTAATAATTTTGGCCACTCTTTAAAAAATTCTATGTTTGTGAGGTTTTTTAGATCGTACTGCCTTGCTTGAAAAGACTTTGCCCACTTGTCACAAACTTCGTTCCAGTTCGCGCTTTCTCTGCTAAGAGCCGTTTTCAATGCGCTTGTAATTGATTCGTCTAATTCGATTACTTCGGCTGAGGTAGTATTTGGTGATTTTCGGTCACTGTGTAACGACTGTTGAGATTGCCTTTTACCTCTGCGACAGTTAACAAACTTATAATACAATTTTCCACTTGGATTTTTTTTACCTTCGCGTGGTATATAGTAATATTCCTAAAATATAAACTTTTATTATCAAATGCTCCAATAATGCTCAAGCATAATATTCTCGTTTACAAAAATCACTTAAGACCCACTTGTCACACGCCGAGTTATCTTGTAATCTCAAACTAAATCTGAGTTTAAAAAATAACTTCCGTATGTGGTAACATATTAGAAGCAAACACAGATCATTCTTATACACTTACTTTCGTATGCCTTTCACTTGGAAATGTTGAGCAAATTTCGTTTACTATGGATTTAAAATCGTTTGGTTTGAGAGATATGTTGTTGTAACACAATTCTTCAACTAAAATAGATATCAAATCTTCCCGGTTCGTGTCATCGAGTTTCCCAAAAGTCTTATGGAACTGCAAAACTTTATTTCCTCGTGCTGTTGATGTCAATAAAGTTACTAAGTCCTAAAAATATAAATATCAGTTTAGAGACGTTTTTTTCTGTCTTTAAATTTACAGCTAGTTCTAAACCGGTTCAATTTCGAACAGTTTAGAAGTAGCTAATAGGAGTGGGATTATTTTCGACTAAATTTTAATCGAATAAACGAATAAAAATATTCGTTTCCCAAACTAATCCTGAAACAGTCGCGAAATGAACCCGAAAATAGCCCCAAAGTGATCACGACACAGTTCCGAAAATGGTCCCGAAACAGTCCCGAAATTTGGGGACCACTTTGAAGTCGCTTTAGGACACTTTGATACACTTTGGGACCATTTTGAGACCACTTGGGGTTACTTTGGACCATTTTGGGGCCACTTGAGGTCACTTTGGGACCACCCATAACAGCCCAAAATGATACCAAAAAGTGTATTTTGGTAAGTGTTAACTCTGGACTACCCCAATTATTTACCTTTTTGAGATATGTAAAGCACCCCGATATATTTTTGTTAAAAAGTCCTGCAGCTTCCGAGGTGTTAGAACAGGTTGTGATACTTGAATCCTGAAGAGCTGTGTCGTCATCAACTACAAACTAAATGTTGATAGAAAGAAAATTTTAGAATTTTTATTAGAAAGGTAAATTAAGCCTTTAAACTATAAACAGATTGGGAAGTGGCAATTCCAAATACTGAAAATAAAACTGGGACCGCTATTTTATTTTGAAAAAGAACAAACCCGAACATTATTGTTATTGGTTTCACACCTTTTTTATAAAAGCATTTTCAACTCACAATTATGAAAAAAAACTTTTTATGGGAGAATTACTTAAACTTAAAGGGCTGCTTGCACTTCGCAAGAAAACGCAAGTTTTTTTTTTTATTTTTAACCCGCAAGCCAAATTTAAAGTTATTTTTATTTGAAAGTTTTTGTTATTTTTGTTTGGATATTTTTCTAAGCATTTTCGATGAAAGATGCACATTAAAGTCATCTTGCACGATCAAATTCCTACAAGAAAGATTTCCTTGAGCTCTCAAGAAACACTCAAGACGACCTTCTTGGCTCAAATTCATAATTTCTTCAGCGTTTTCTTTCGTACTCCAAACAGCCTTTAAACCAGGTAGGAATGTTGATAACTATTATCAATTGTTGAGGGATTTCTACTCACCGTGTGTTTTTTCCACTTGAAGAGCTTCTCCCTAAACTGCACTCTTAGCCCTAAGGGTGGAATAGCTTCTTTTAGGTCTTCGTTCCGTAAAAATTGCAAGCTTTCATAACTCACTTGTGCACCTGCAATGTTGAGCAAAACGTTAAATAAATGCAAAAAGTATAAATAACACATTTACTTACTTCTCAAATGGTCATAAGCAGCTTCCAAATCAAACTCTTGCAATAATGCTATTAATTTTGCATCACTTTTTTGTTCGTCGGTAAATTGTTCATCAGGAATTTGGAGCAGTTCACCTTCTATGGCGTAAAAAACTTCATTAAAAAGAGGAGCACTTTCCATTTTATTGACAACAAACTTTTCTTTATGTTTTTCTCGAGAAAATTTATTAATTTCAATTAACCACACTGAATGCGCGCCGAAAAACTAAATAAAAGCAAAGAATGCGCGCCGGAAAACTAAATAAAAGCAAAGAAATTACCAATGATGTATTTTGTTGTTGCTTTGCAATCAGCTGTATAGCGTTCAGCAGAATAAATCCGTGACGTACGTCACGTACGTCGAAATAACTGACAGCAAAGTAGACTGCGGATGTTTGTATGCGTAACGCCAGATAAGACGGATACGTCAAAGTAGAAATTGCTCTAAAATTGACGTACGTGACGCAGCTGACGTACTGGCGGACTGATTCTGCCGAAAGCTTATGTCAGATCAACAATGACATCTCTGATTTCACAATGTTGCCAAATCAAATTGATTAAGTTGATGTGGAAATGAAATCTTTAACATTGTTGATCTATTTCTGCAATGAATCATTGTTAAATTGGCAATATTATTTTTATGCCAGCAACAAATTATTCACTTTGAGCTGTAAACATTTCAATTCAACTTGAAATATTTCAAACATTGGAAAATGTAATATTATCTACGATCGGAGTTATTTTTGCAACGCTGTTTTTCCCTCAGTGTAGAATTACGATAGAAATTCACCTTTTATGTATAGCTATAATGCATGGATTTATACAACCGATTTCAAAACTATCAAAAATATTAGTTTAGTTAAATAATCAGAAATAAAATTCAGATGTACAAGATAAAAATATATATAAAAATTCAAATATTTATTATTTTGTATGTTGTGTGTTATTCGATAATGTATAGGTAGATGTATTTATGTAGGTGTGTATAGTGTATGCTTGGAGGTCCTAACAACTAATAGTCAGGTCGAAACTACCCACTGTAAAACCTACAGGAATACTATGCTAATTATTACTAACCGCAACCAAAAGAAAAAGGAAAAAAAATGATAACAAAATTAAGTTTATGAAAAAGAAGATAAATAAAAAAAATTGTGGTAATTAAACTTGTAAATATTTGTAAAAAAAAAACTTCCTGAAACTGTTTTGTTTTGTTTAAACAAATGAATGCGATATCGAACTTTGTAACAAAATGTAGTTCAGATTCTATGTATTGGTGTGTGTGGTGCTGCCTTGGCGAAGGTTCTGTGAAGGCGATAAGTCCGTCTCTATATATCGTCTTGTCCATTTTCGGTACTCGCACTGTCCTTTAGGTGTGGCACTACACGCCCGGTGACGGATCACGAAGTGTGGATGCCACACCTCCCTACTCTCATCGTGGCAAACCTCACTTACCGACAAGGCTGGATCATCGGTAAGGTAGCTTGAACCAGTCGTCACGATCTCCTACCCTACGTCCGTCTCTAGCTGTGTGCCATACCAAGTACCACCTACTCGGGTTAAAATCCAGGTAGGGAACCCTGGTATGGGCACTCAGCTTTCTCCTACTCTATTTGTCATGATGCCACAAGCTGTCAGGATAAATCCCATTAGCGATGCCATCATGACGGTCCCTGTTCAAAGTCGAAAGAAGGAAATGAAAGTAGCTATGGATAGATAGTTAAGAAGGAAAAAAAAAAAAAAGCAAATAAAAAGGAAATGTAAAAATGAAAGTTAATGACTCAAGTCAAAAAGAGGAAAAACAATGGAAGTTGTGGTAAGAAATTAAAAATGAAACTAAATGGGCTATTATCGTTGGGCGCCATTGTTACGTAGCTGTTAGTTTGTTTGGTGAGGAGTGGTGGCAAGCAGGTATGCTTGCAACCCAGGCTAGCTCGTCAGCGTGGGGCGGGGTACTTTCCACCACTCTCACCTACAGCCACATGAACAAAAAGAGGGTTCATACCTGCATATATAGAAAAGTTAAAAGTAAAAGTAGAAAAAGGGCATTGGTAAGAAAAGTCAAATAAGAGAGAAATCGCATAAAAGGAAAAGATCAAGAAAATAAAGGGGAGGCCTGTCCTGTCAGGTGGAGTCTTCCCACCCGCTTCCATGCAACTTGCACGAAACCATGGGCACTGTGCTGACTCCTGATGACTTACAGTGCCCCCAAACCTGACTCAAGTCAATCCGTCTGCCGTTAAGTCTTTTTCCCTAATACTCACCTCCACATAACCGTGCGCGCACAAGCACAGCACCCACACCAAATAGGATACCTAGCCTTGCATCTTGGCAATGATCTCTAAAGGTATTCAACTGAACATTATATAATTTTTATTCGTAAACAAAAAAACTGTTCTTAACGTTCTAGATTCTCCTACAGTATACTTAGGCTATTTGGCAAGATTCAGTGGTAAATTACTAACTAGCTAATCTAAGATTCGCAATTCATGAAAATTATGGATTTTCGACTTTTTCTTATATGAATATTTATACTTATGTCTAGGTAGCAATAAAACAACAAAAAAAGGAAAATTCAAAATAGGAGAAACCCAAGGTGACAAACTTATTGGCTAATCGATATCTATATACCCTATGGAAATGAGTTAACCTAGATATTGTAATTACAATTCAAAATAACTGCCGATGTAAAAATTCACCGAAATTCAGAAAAAAAAAAGAAAACTAAAATTAGAATACTACCTAATGTAGCGGTCGATGCTCCCAAGATCAGCTGTTTGCTGTCCCACTGACCCAGATTTCGATTTCAGGTATAATATATAAGTAATATATAGAAAGATGCAAATAAAAAAAAATTGAGAGTGTTGTGATCTCGTGTGCGTGTGATTGTATTTAGGGGAGTAGCTATGTATGTACGTATATTCCTTCGTTGTTCTGTCTATCGCTAATCCCTTCTTCTACCTTGGGAGCGGAGTGGGATTGCGTGCTCAATATACGTACATACACACGAACATATATACATGTATCAAATTGGAGTAATCAGTTTTCACTTACCCAGTCACTCAATCCAATGGCGCCACCGTAGAGTACCTGTGCTGTAAAGAAACTCAAATGTAGATATGCTCATACTCCTATGCTTGATCATGCGCACAATGATCGCTCTCTAATGCTCAGCCAGATCACTCGCTTGTGATCTTGGCTTTCTTGAGCTACTAACTTAGTGCCCTATACTGCCGCCTCCAGTGCACATGGAGTGCTATATATTTTTTCGCAAAAAAATTCAACTGCTTTGAAGGATTTTACTTGGAAAAAATTCGCATCTCCGGGATACCGAATTTCGGAACAGGATAGGGTTGAGACGGCAGGCGTTTGCAAAGGTAAAAAAATTCAATAAAAATCGCGCTGTGTTGCAAAGAGCAACACAAGGATAAAAAAAGGTATAAAAAAAAGCAAAAAAAACGTGTGTGGGTTAGGGAGAGTTTTAGTCCGAGGTGTACTAAATTGGAAAAATGAACGAAGAAGACAATGTTTAGTTAAATAAGAAGAAAAGAAACTTGAACTCAAAAGAAATCGAAATTGGCCATTGCCATGAAAATATGCTAAGTACATAAAATTTAAAAAAAAAAAAAAACGACCCGGGTAATGAAACACGAGAAAACTTAGTCAACCGAAAGATGCGAATCGAAAAATTGGTCTACAATCAATCGAAACTCAAGTTTAAAACGAAAACCCAACTTGGAAAGTTGCAATGCAATATGTCCCTACTGCTCAATGCCCCTTGTCTAAACTACCCTTTTACAATCCCAGCTCTGCCCATGAATGTTAAAAGGAATTATAAAAAAACTAACTAAAAAAAAAATATCAACACAGTACGATAAAAATTATCTTAATTTAAATAAAACGCTCCTTGTATCTCGATCCTGGTGTTGCTGTGGTGTGTGGCATGCAGTGTATCTGGTGGATTCGGTGGTGTTTGCTGTATTTATTACGTTTATATTGGTGGTGTTGTAACGAAATGGTGCTCTATAGTTGTTGTTGTTGTTGCTGGCCTCTGTGTATTTATTATTGTTGCAATGCAATCCTGGCCAGTGCATCTGTGGCTTCTCGGGTTGTGTGATTAATGTTGTGTGATTAGTGTTCTAGGCGTTGTTTTGTAGTTGTTGTAGTAGTTGCTGGCTTCCGTGCCGCCCATTCTAGCCTGTAAATCGGTGGCTTCTTTTGGCCCGTTTTGATTTGTGTTTGTTGTTGTACTGCTAAGTATCGTGACGGTTTTCAGTGTCTCTATGTTGTTTTTGTGGTGTATGACTGACTGATGTATGTCTATGTTGTGTCTCTATGCTGTAGTTGTAATGCGCAGCTTATTCTTGTTTTGTGGAATTCAATGTTTTGGGGGCCATTTCCCAGGCGTTCAGCGGCGAGAATCCTGTGCCCTGGTGGGTACTCCCGGTGACAATGCGACCTGGATCCAACAACAAGCACACAAAAGATTTCAGAAAAAAATGTAAGTGTATAGGGTAGGGTTCATTAAGAGGGAAGGGAAAAAGGTTAAGCTCATTTAAACATATATATATTATTTAAACATATATATATATATGTTTATGATCTTTTGTTTGCTCAGCCGTAGGTGCATATGCACAGAACTATCTGTATACAGATACACCTACGTGGATGCAGTTTCACTTTTTGGCTTGCCAGGGGGATTGGCCATGAAATCAAACCAATCTCGCCATAGAGCATGCCAGGGTATGTATGGTGAGGATAGGAAAGACTTACCGGGATTTTTCCAATTTGTGAGTGTGGATTAAGGTGTTGGTGTCTGCGTTCCTTCGCTGGTCTCCAATATAAACGACTTTTTTTTTGCTGAGTTTCGGACTTTGCAACCGGTTTAAAGTTTCCCGCACTTCACTAAAAACTTTACTTTTGCTAATACTTTCGCTTAGCTACAATCACTTCAGGGCACAGTTTAACGTAACTTTGGCCCGTTGACTACCTCGGCACCCCTTTTATAGCTTTTGCCGTGGAAGGGAAAGTTACCTATTTGGGAAACATCTTACACAGGCATACAATCAATAGATATATTCGTTTTTACCGCATTCACACCTATACACTCATACACTCCCACCACAAGCAAATATGGTCCTTTCTTTCTAACATAGGTATAATGTTGCTAGGCGTTCAGCAACATTGCCTCTGTTACAGTGTCTGTTGTTAACAGCAATCATCAATGCTAACTGCATCCGTAACACAAGCAATGTTGATGAAGCCCTGCTGCACTACATCCATGTTAGAAAGTTAGCTAACACTCATTGTGGCACGTTGCCAGTATAGCGAAAGGCTGTCGTTACATATAGTGTAAGTCAGTACAATTGAACACGTATAATATATAGCCTCCATACAATCGATTGTTCCGATAACTCGGATCCTATTATTTTGTAAGTTTTTTTAAATTATAACAAAGATGTGTAATGTGTATAGTAAATATAGTTAAATTGACACAGCCCTCGTGAAGGGTGGATACCTTGCCGCGGTACGAGGGCTTAAGTCGATAGCCACAGGGCTACGCTGCCCTTGTGATCATAGCTCCGTACGGCACTTCATCACGAGAGCAGCCTAGCCTCTCTGGCGCGACGACAAAGATCTTCCCCCTCCCAATCCAGGGTGTTATGCGAAACCGTGCCCATTGGACGTTTGCAGCCGGGAGGCAAATCGTGGCTGTATTTGAACGGAGCCTCTTTGATACCGGGTCGCCTCAGAGAGTAAGCATGGCCTTACCGCGGTACGGGGCTCTGCCGCGGCGGACGACACATTTTCCCCTACTCTTCCCTTGACCCTAAGCTGGCCTTGTCCGGCGACGGGTCGTACGAACAAGATGAACTCAAATAACCCAAATAAAAACGATAAAACTAAAAAACAAACAACGCCAAATTTCACTCCTCAGCAAAGGAGAGCTATGGAGGAACAGGCGAGAAAGCAACAACAACGCCGGAGGACAACCTCCGTTCCACAATCAAGGGGGGGATCGACAGCGATGGCAACTACGAGTCGGTCAACCAACCCTCTATCGACTAAGATTGACTTGATGGGAGCTAGCACCAGTGCGGTTGCCAACGCAACTAAGCGGACAACGGCGGATGCTAAACTCCCATCAACCGCTGATATGATAACCAGTATCTTTACGTCAGTGGCAGCGGTCTCACGACCTGGCCTCGGAGTTTCGAAGGAGAAGGAAGCTGCAACTGAGATTTCGGCAAGGAGAGCGACCGCGATGGCAACTACGGGTCCGCACTCCCAGGAGACATCTCCCCGCCGCTTCACATACCACGAGAAAAGATTGGCTGCAAAGATCCTGAAGAGGTATGAAGGGGTACCGCAGGAATCGCTGTCGCCGAATTCCAGTAAATCGGTAGAGCTAGCGAAAGCTGTGATACCGGATTTCCAAAATTCGTACATGCCAAAGAGGTTAAAAGTTAACCCTTTCAAGCGCCAGAGATCGGACCTGGAGTTAAATCCCCCTCCCAAGCGGCATCAGAAGACCCCTGGAGCGGGCAAACTAAGCTTTGCTGAGGTAACCAAGGACAGCATCCTTATAGGCGTCCTTGACCGAGGCAATGACCGTCTGGCCATCCCTAAGGACCGGTGGCGTTACGTGCGAAATGAACTCGGCAACATTCTTCTCAATGTTGCTCCAGAGTTTCCGGGTAGTTCGGCGCGAGTAACGGATGCGGGTTGGCACCAGGGTCAGATTAAATTACTCGCATGCGAGGATGCAAAAACCGTAGCACTGTACGAGGCAGCAGCTGCTAAGCTGGGTGAAGTCTACAAGGGCGCAAAGATAGAGGTCGTCGACTGGAAGGACATTCCAGCTCGTCCAAGGGCAAGGGCGTGGATTCCGGCCATCCCTGACGAACCCGAGAGAATTCTCGGGATGCTACGGCTAATGAATCCGTCCCTGCCAACGCATGACTGGAGTGTCAATCTGGTCGGGGATGCGGTAGGGCCCGACAGACAGGTGGTGTTCACCATGAATAAAGAGTCAATCGAGCCCCTCAAAAGGTGCAATGGCCTAGTACATTACAGCGTAGGCCAGATCGTTATCCACGTATATCGTGGTGATGCTCAGCGCGCTGCCTTCTCGGCTGCTCCGGGGGAACCGGAAAACGAAGTACCAGAAGAGGAAGCGGAGGATTCCGATGCGGAAAGCATGTTATCCGCCACGTCCCTTGGCGATAGTGCTGTGAACAACTCGGAGATGGGGGACAGCCTACAGGACGAGGAAGCCCTCGACGTCACGGTGGTAGCAGCCAACGCTGAGCGATTAACATCTAACGCTACAGACAGCAAGACACCTGCAACGCCATATAGGGCATATCTAAGCTGGAGTTAAATGGTGGGCGGCGAGCAGTTTATTATTATTGTTGTTGCTATATTATATGGTTGAGGGAGTTGGCCGGGGTTGCCGGTTCGAATCCCACCTCAACCAAAGTCTTTTTAATTTTATTTATTTTATTATTTTTATATTCCATTAAGTCTAGTGGACTGTGTTTGGTTCTTTTTAATTATTGGTATGTACCATCAAGTCTAGTGGACTGTGTTTTGGCATTGACACTCTGTATGTATTAATTGGGGCGAGCGCTTTGGCTCTGAGAATGCATCGTTGGCTATTCCCACTTCCTTAGAAAACCCCTCAAAATTGTTGGTGGTGAGCACTTGGGCTCTGAGGCATTGGCGACATTGGCTTACCTCATTTTACTTATGAAAAACCACCTGTGTTTTGTTACACCTTATATTTATTATTTGGTGGTGAGCACTTGGGCTCTGAGGCATTGGCGACTATTGGCTTACCCCATTTTGCTTGTGAAAAACCACTTGTGTTTTGTTACACCTTATATTTATTATTTGGTGGTGAGCACTTGGGCTCTGAGGCATTGGCGGCTATTGGCTTACCCCATTTTGCTTGTGAAAAACCACTTGTGTTTTGTTACACCTTATATTTATTATTTGGTGGTGAGCACTTGGGCTCTGAGGCATTGGCGACTATTGGCTTACCCCATTTTGCTTGTGAAAAACCACGTTTTGTGACTGCGACTATAAGCTATGTATTCCGAATATTCCATAAATTATCTGCGTATTACAATAATATGTAATGCAGATGAAATAAACGAAACCATGTTATGTCGCTTAAACATACTCCCCGCCCTAGACGGCTTAGTCGTCTAGTAAAGAGCCATAGGTTGCTGGTTTGATCCGGCTCGAAGGACCATATCTAAGCTGGAGTTAAATGGTGGGCGGCGAGCAGTTTATTATTATTGTTGTTGTAATATTATATGGTTGAGGGAGTTGGCCGGGGTTGCCGGTTCGAATCCCACCTCAACCAAAGTCTTTTTAATTTTATTTATTTTATTATTTTTATATTCCATTAAGTCTAGTGGACTGTGTTTGGTTCTTTTTAATTATTGGTATGTACCATCAAGTCTAGTGGACTGTGTTTTGGCATTGACACTCTGTATGTATTAATTGGGGCGAGCGCTTTGGCTCTGAGAATGCATCGTTGGCTATTCCCACTTCCTTAGAAAACCCCTCAAAATTGTTGGTGGTGAGCACTTGGGCTCTGAGGCATTGGCGACATTGGCTTACCTCATTTTACTTATGAAAAACCACCTGTGTTTTGTTACACCTTATATTTATTATTTGGTGGTGAGCACTTGCGCTCTGAGGCATTGGCGACTATTGGCTTACCCCATTTTGCTTGTGAAAAACCACTTGTGTTTTGTTACACCTTATATTTATTATTTGGTGGTGAGCACTTGGGCTCTGAGGCATTGGCGGCTATTGGCTTACCCCATTTTGCTTGTGAAAAACCACTTGTGTTTTGTTACACCTTATATTTATTATTTGGTGGTGAGCACTTGGGCTCTGAGGCATTGGCGACTATTGGCTTACCCCATTTTGCTTGTGAAAAACCACGTTTTGTGACTGCGACTATAAGCTATGTATTCCGAATATTCCATAAATTATCTGCGTATTACAATAATATGTAATGCAGATGAAATAAACGAAACCATGTTATGTCGCTTAAACAGGGCAGTTAATCGGAACAACTCGTCGTTGATAGGCAACCTCCGGGATGGGGCAAACCTCGACGATATGGGGACGGCAGGAAAGTCTGTGCGCTCTCATGTTGGTGGTGCTTCAGATTAATCTGCACAAATCTAAAGTAGCTTCGGCTGCTTTAAGTAGTCGTCTTTCTAAAGGCGACGTGGATGTGGTCCTCATCCAAGAACCCTGGGTCAATAGCTCGAGAATCTGCGGATTGGGGACTAAGGGCTTCAAGCTCATTCGAGCCAGCGAGGAGAGCAAAGTCAGAACGTGTATTCTGGTCAAGTCTGAGTTGAACTCCTTTCTCCTACCTAATTACACCAATGGGGATATTACCGCTATCTGTCTAACGGTCGACAGCACCCGCCTGACGGTGGCTTCGGTCTATATGCCCTACGACGCCGAAGAACCCCCACCACAAACGGAGGTGAAAGACCTGGTGTCAAATTTCTGCACGGGTAATCTTATTATTGGAGCGGACGCTAATGCTCACCATGTCCAATGGGGAAGCTCCGACATCAATGCCAGGGGCGAGTCTCTGTTTGATTACCTCTTAACAACCAACCTGGTGATTTGCAACGTGGGTAATGAGCCTACTTTTATCACTAAGACCCGCAGGGAGGTCATAGACCTCACTATCTGTAGTGAAGGCGCTTATGAGTGGGTCAGAAAATGGCGGGTTCTGGAAGAACATTCTTTCTCCGACCACCGATACATAGAAATGGTTTTAGACTTTATTGTAGAACAACCAATCATGAAGCGCAATCCACGTAACACTGATTGGCAGTTACACAATGAAATATTAGACAGAGACCTACCAGTACTGCCCTCACAAGCCCCCTCATCAGTAGAGGAGCTGGAGGATCTTGTTACTACATTTACATCGGCGCTCTCAAATGCTCTAGGACAGGCTTGTCCAGTGCCAAAACCACGCGGTAAACACAGGCCACATTGGTGGTCCTACGATTTGGACTCGCTCCGAATATCATGCCGGAAACAATTTAACAAGGCCAAGAGCTTCGGCTCTGAGCCTCATTGGCACGAATATAAAGCTAAACTAAGGGCCTACAAAAAAGCTCTGAGACAGGCGAAGAGAACCTCGTGGAGAAATTTCTGCACTGGCGTCGAAAAGGTCGACGACACAGCGAGACTTAGACGAGTCCTCTCGAAAAGTCAAACAACCATCAGCTATCTGCGAAAACCTGACGGATCCTGGACCAGCACGGAAGAGGAAACCCTTGAGCTGCTCTTGAATACACATTTTCCGGGGAATCTGCATGATGCACCACTAGCACCTGCAACAAACCTGGCAGTAAATATACCCATCACTGAGGAAAGAGTAAGGTGGGCAGTTAAGAGCTTTGAACCGTATAAGGCTGCCGGGCCGGACGGGATTATCCCCGCGCAACTTATAAACACGTTGGAGACATCAGCTAAATGGCTGGTATTTCTCTTCACAGCCTGCCTGGCTCTCAACCACATTCCGGGCTCCTGGAGAAGCGCCACGGTAGTGTTTATCCCTAAGGCTGGGAAGGCATCCCACTACGAGCCAAAAGACTACAGACCGATCAGTCTCTCGTCCTTTGTACTAAAAACCTTTGAGAGGATACTAAGCGACTACCTCTTAACAACTATTGATAGCAACCTTATCTCTAGCTATCAGCATGCATACACCAAGGGTAAATCAACAGAAACCGCTCTGCACAGCCTAGTGTCTGTCATTGAGAAATCGCTGTGTGAAAAGGACTACTGTCTCGTGGCCCTCCTAGACATTGAGGGGGCTTTCAACAATATAAGCCCGGAGGCTATCAACTCCGCTCTAACTAATCTGGGCGTAGATAGACCTCTAACTGATTTAATTGACCAACTTTTAAGGGGAAGGAAAATAGCTTCTTCACTTGGTACGGTTGAGTTATCACGTTATGTCACAAGGGGAACACCCCAGGGTGGTGTTCTTTCCCCGCTTTTATGGAACCTCACAGTCAACTCGTTGCTACGTGACACAAGCTGGGGGGCGGGAAGATAGTGGCATACGCAGACGATTTAGCTATTGCATTCAGAGGCAAGTTCCCACAAACTCTGTGTGACCTGATGCAAGTAGCACTGCGAGAAGTTTCGACGTGGTCCTCTCGCTGCGGACTTAGTATCAACCCAGGGAAGGTGGAACTTGTTCTCTTCACCAACCGGTACAAAATACCGCCACTAAGCCTACCAGAACTAGATGGCACGCGCCTGGGCTTGTCGGATAAGGCCAAGTTTCTAGGCATAGTTCTGGACAGGAAATTGAATTGGAAGGAGAATGTTCTTCAGCGCCAGAAGAAAGCTTGCATCGCTCTATACACATGCAAAAGAGCCATTGGCAAAAAATGGGGGCTCAGCCCTACAGTATGCAGTTGGATCTACACGGCCATCATTCGCCCAATCATGCTTTATGGAGTCGTCGCATGGTGGCCTGCGCTGAGCAAGGCAACATACCTGAATCTGTTGCGGAAAGTCCATAGATCCAATATGATCTGTATAAGCGGTGCGCTAAGGACAACGCCCAACGCAGCCCTCCAGGTCATTCTGGGCATTTTGCCACTTGATCTGGAAGGGTTTCGGTCAGCGGCGGCATCAGCTCTGCGCCTAAGAGAAACCTACAGTTGGGCTGCGGGTACTATTGGACACTCCAGTATTCTGGAATCTTACAGCTTTCTCCCTCTAAGCACAGATCGTTGTGCGACTACTACAGTCGGGGACAGCTGTTTCAAAATAAACATTCCCAGCAGAGAAGACTGGGAGAGGACGGATTGGTGTCCCGAAACAAATGGTGGCACTTCCATATACACCGACGGCTCGAAGTTGGACGGCAGAGTTGGAGGAGGAGTTTTTTCAAGGGATTTGGACCTTGAGCTCTCCTTCAGACTACCTGATCATTGTAGCGTCTTCCAGGCGGAAGTCTCGGCAATCCTGGACGCCGCGGCCTGGTTAAGCAAACGTGTTATCGGAGAAGATATCGCTATTTTCAGCGATAGCCAAGCGGCCATCAAATCCCTTGGCTCATACACGTTCAACTCTGAACTGACGCTCAGCTGTCGTCGATCTCTTCAGGAGATGGCCCAACAGAACCGCGTAAACCTCATATGGGTCCCGGGACATAGGGACATTGAGGGAAACTGTAAGGCAGACGAGCTTGCCAGGCAGGGCCCGACCAAGCAGGTTCTTCAGGATAAAGAGCGCTTAGGTATGCCGTTTGCCACATGCAAACTAATGCTGAAGGAGCACACACTCCGTCAAGCCAACGAAAGATGGCTGCTATCCCCAGGGTGTCGCATATCGAAACAAACCTGGCCAAAATGGGATCTTAAAAGGTCTAGACGCATTTATGCCCTAACTAGGAGGGAAATCTGCATATTGATAGGGGTACTAACCGGTCACTGCCTCATTGGTAGGCATGCAGAAAGGCTAGGTGTGCCCTACCGACGATGCTGCAGGAGTTGCAAAGATGATGAGGAGGAGGAAACAGTGGAGCACCTCATCTGCAACTGTCCGGCTTTAAGCGGCGCGAGAACGCGCTTTTTGGGAGTTCCGTTCCTGGATAGCCTAAGCCAGATCGCGGAAATGGACATAAAGGACTTGATGCGCTTCATAAAGTCATCTAAGTGGTTCGAGGAGGAGTAACTGTGTCGGTTTAGGAGTGTCAGTCCCGGGATTCTGCTATGTGGAAAATCCCAACAACTCAGGGATTTTCCATATGGCTGGGTCCCGGGACTGACTTTCCTTGTGTTGGTGGTATCACAACGGGCCTTTCAAAACTGGCCTAAGTGTGCCTCTGCGGCAGCCACTTGAACCTAACCTAACCTAAATTGACACAGGCTGTACTGGGTATCGAACAGTGAAAATCGTGACGCTTATTCATGAAAGGTATATAGCCTTCGGCACAGCCGAAGACAGCTTTCCTTACTTGTTTTCGCTTAAAATACACGTATATACCCCTTTTGAGTGGCGAGCAATAACCACACATACATATATAAACATAGCTTTGCGCTTTCTCAACCTGTTGAAGGGTTGGTTAATAAAAGAAAAAACTTGCAATTTTTTAAATTCTGTGAAGATTTATTTATTTGGAAATTTCGGTGGGCAGCATTTTCGTTCTTGATAATTTGGGTTACCAGAAAACAGATTCTGTCTCTGTGCGTTTTCTGGAGTTATATACTAAGTCCCGTGCAAGATTCAAAGGTTTGTTCATAGTTAACTATACCCTTTTTCATCCAACATGGAGGCATATACTCGTCTAGCTGACAATGTCATTGAATTCGATATCGAATTCCTCAGCATTCCCACAAGCGACCACTTCAAATTCTCGCTGAAAATTCAGCAGGAGACATTGAAGTCGAAGTGGGATAAAGCCATAGAAGCTTATGACCAATTTATGGCTACAGATGATCTACCGCCAAAAGATTTAGCCGTAGTTAAAAAGAAAAATAAGTCAGCCTATTCAGTCTATGTGAAATGCATGTCAAAATTAATGAACTCACAGAAAGGCTAGAAAAGGCAGAGAAGGAAAAGGAAATTGTGAGCAATCCACGCAACCTACATCTCCCACCTTGTGATACAGATGTATTCAAGGGAGATTATTTATCATGGCCAACATTTCGTGACATGTTCACAGCCATATATGTTCTGAATAAGGGTCTTACTCCAATACAAAAACTTTATTACATGAATCAAAAGACTCAAGGTGAGGCCAAGGATATTGTCAAGAAATGCGACTTGACAAACGAAGGCTTTGATGTAGCCTGGAAAAATCTCTGCGACCGATATGAAAATAAACGAATCCTTGTTAACACCCAGTTAAAGATTCTCTTTAACCTGCAAACAGTCGAAACTGAATGCGGTACATCCATAAAGAGGTTACAGCGGGATATAAATAATTGTATATCCTCTTTAGTGAGTCACAAAATTGACATATCAAACTGGGACCCCATTATAACATATCTCTGTTCGACAAAATTACCTGATGTTACTCTATCACTTTGGGAACAATCAGTGGAGAATAAAACAGAGACATCCAAATGGGTGGATATGGACAGATTCTTGTCACATAGGTTCCAAACCTTAGAATCGGTTTCAGGTTTAAGAGGAACAAAGCCAAAACCGCCAAAGGTACAAGGCAATAAACAGTCTTCTGAAGCACCGCATAAAAAGCTTGGGTATTTTCAAGCGCGTGTCGCTAAAAGCGGGTGCACAATGTGTCAAAACACTAGTCACCGAATATACGCTTGCGACAAATTCAAAAAATTACCCTTAAGCGAAAGAATTTCATTTCTCAAAAACAACCGATATTGTCTGAATTGTCTGTCATCGGGGCATTCGGTGTCGAAGTGTACTAGTCGCTCCAACTGCAGCATCTGTCAGTCAAGGCACAATACCCTCCTGCTTTTGCAAACAAACAAGGCAACAACTGATACTTCGACGGTGGCCACAGATTCTAATGATGACGTACCGGGTACATCAAAATCAGCTCAAATCCGTAATGAGTCTGCCAAGAAGAAGAAATCGGCTAAAACGGTTCAACTAAAATCAAATTTCGCGAACACAAGTAAAGGCGTTTTACTAGGAACAGCTCGTGTATCCATTTATCACAATGGTACTAATTATTCCGCTAGAGCTCTCATAGATTCGGGATCTGAGTGCTCTTTCATTACAGAAAGACTCAGGCGAAGAATTAACTTGCCAAGTAGGAAAATGCATGCCCAAGTTTCGGGCATCAATAACACAGTTTCTGCGCAAGTTAAAGAAGCATGTGCGATACAATTGCGGTCACCCGTTGACCCTTTAATTTCAATCGACGCTGTTGTGTTAGTTTTACCACAGGTAACTGGCAATCTACCTACATGTGACGTCAGTGCACTAACACAACAGGCATTCCCCGATCTTATACTAGCGGACAAGAGATTCTTTGTAAATGAACAAGTCGATCTTGTTTTAGGCGGAGACATTTACCCGCAAATCATATTAAGCGGTATTAAGAAGAACATTCTTAATACTCTACTGGCCCAAGAGACAGTGTTCGGTTGGATACTGACGGGTTGCGCCGATGCAGCCAACCCAACCAACCATAACAGGGTATCATTCTTCAGTGAAGTTGCTTTAGACAAACAGCTAAGCTCCTTCTGGGAAATTGAAGAAATCCCGAAAACAAAAGCCCTCACTGCCGAAGAGAAAAGCTGTGAGGAGTTGTACAAAAGCACAACGCAACGAAATTCTGATGGAAGATATATCGTTTCACTTCCTTTCAAATCAGATTACCCAGCAAACATTAGCCTGGGACCATCATTAAGGATAGCGTGCTCTCAATTCTACAGAAACGAGACACGACTCAAGAAAAATCCCGAATTACAAAAGGAATACAATAGGGTCATTATGGAATACGAGACAATGGGGCATATGTCAAAAATTAATGCACTACAGTCGGCCGATGCAGTCGACAATTATTATCTGCCGCATCATGCGGTTATTAAAGAGGAAAGTACCACAACGAAAGTTAGAGTGGTTTTCAACGCATCTTCACGTTCTTCAAATGGTACCAGTCTGAACGACGTTCTTTTCCCGGGTCCTGTACTCCAGTCTGATCTTCCCATATTAATTCTTCGCTGGAGACTTTGCAAATACGTCTTCAATAGCGATATTGAGAAGATGTACCGACAGATCCTAGTAAATTCCAATCAAACCCAGTATCAGCGAATAGTTTTCCGCTCAAGCTCAAACGATCCAATCAATCTTTATGAACTCAAAACGGTAACTTTCGGAATTAATTGTGCTCCTTATCTGGCAATAAGGACTTTACTTCAACTAGCTGATGATTCAGAAGTTTCTCATCCAACAGCCTCTAATATTTTACGCAAAAACATGTATGTTGACGACGTCCTTTCAGGGGGGCATTCCATCGAGTCCGCAATAGAGGCTAGGGATGAATTATCCACAGTTTTAAAATCAGCTGGTTTCCCATTACGCAAATGGACTTCAAATAACAATGAAATATTAGAAGGAATACCGAAAGCTCATATTTTGAGCGAAGAGTTTCTAGAATTTGAGGATTCCAGTAGCGTGAAAGCGCTTGGAATTAGGTGGAATGCACATTCCGGTACATTCTATTTCACTATCAAACCAATAGAAGAAGATACAAGTCTCACAAAGAGAGCGATATTGTCGACCATCGCAAAACTTTTTGACCCATTAGGTTGGCTAGCACCCACAATTATAGTCGCGAAAATCATTATGCAAAAGATATGGCTAGAGGGTACTGGGTGGGACGACCCCGTATCTCCTTTAACATTGGAAAGGTGGAAAAATTTTACCGGAACTTATAATGAAATCGAGAAAATACGGATACCCCGATGGGTCTCATATTCCCTGTCAGAAAACGTAGAAATTCACGGTTTTTGCGATGCTTCCGAGAAAGCATACGCTGCAGCGGTCTATTTGCGCGTTGAAAGGGATAACCAAGTACTGGTCAATCTGCTTTTGGCAAAAACTAGAGTAAAAAAAAAAAAAAAAAAAAAAAAAAAACTAATGGCGGCGATATACCTACAGGTTATCATCATAACCTCTAACGAGATTTTTAGCCGAGCTTCTCTTTCCAACTTGTGGTGTGTTGCTTTTTGAGTTTTTCCTACAAGTTGGCGGGACCTACAGTTTTTTGCCGACTCCGAACGGCACTTGCAAAGCAAATGAATTTTTTGCTGAGAAGCTTCTCATGGCAGAAATACACCCGGAGAGTTTGCCAAACTACTGCCGAGGGGCGACCCCGTTTTAGAAAAATCCTTTTTCTAAATAATTTTTGATGTTACTTTTGCCGGGCATCGAACCGCCACGACTTGGTGTAGAAGGCCGAACACTTAACCGCTACACCACGGCGGCCGCGGTATTATTGGGGCGGTATTATTGGCAGAAATCATCGAATCAATTTGCAGCAATCTGGATTTAGGTCATCTCAATATCCATCTGCGGACTGACTCGACGATAGTACTGGCTTGGATACGCAAACCCCCATGCTCCTGGTCCACTTTCGTATCACATCGAATAACCAAAATCATCGATAAAGTAGGAAGTTCATCTTGATACCACGTAGATTCAGGTACAAATCCAGCAGATTTAGCCAGCAGGGGCATATTAGCTCAGGACTTGGTCGACAACTCTCTGTGGTGGCAGGGACCGTCGTGGCTTAAAGAAGACAGAGAAAATTGGCCAACCCAAGAAACAGACTTTACAACCAACGTTGGGGAAAAACGAGTGCAGGCACATGCAGCAGCAGTCACAGACTTCAATAGTGACATTCTTCAAAGATTTTCGAGTCTACCGCGAGCCTTGACGGTTATCTCATATATTTTCAGATTCATTCATAGGACCCACCTTAAAGAGAAAGCTCCTATCCAGGAATCTCATCTGACGAAATCAAAGCTACGACTATCTGTTTAATTAAACTTGCTCAGGAGAAACACTACAGTAATGAAGTAGCAAAACTAAAAGTCAAAGAGCCACTTGAGTCTAGGAGCGAAATACTTTCCCTAAATCCATTCCTCGATGAAACCGGAGTCATTAGGACAGGGGGGCGTCTTGGGGCATCCACAAATCTGGCATATGGCGAAAGGCACCCAATAATATTACCATACAATTGCAGGTTTTCGCGTCTGTTTGTCCAGTTTGTCCATGAAATTTCTCTCCATGGTGAAAACCAACTAATGCTGCGGATTATTCGAACCCAATATTGGATCCCCAAGGTGAAAACCATGGTCAGGTCCACAATTCATAATTGTGAGATCTGTACCATCTACAAAAAGCGCGTCCAAAGTCAACTCATGGGAATTCTACCACAAGAGCGTACAACTTTTTCTCGCGCATTTACTAACACTGGGGTTGACTTTGCAGGGCCGTTTGATATAAAAAGTTATAGGGGGCGCGGCTGTCGTATCTCAAAAGGTTACGTCTGTCTGTTCGTTTGCTTTTCGACTAAGGCTATACATTTAGAGGCCACTAGCGATTCGAGCACCTCATCCTTTTTAGCAGCTTTTTCTCGATTCGTAGCCAGAAGAGGATGCCCAAAGAATATCTACTCATATAACGGGACCAACTTCGTCGGAGCTTCACGTAAATTAAAAACAGAATTTAAAGCTGTTCTCGCCGATTCCCGAACACAAACTCTTTCAAAATTCGCACATCAGGAGTTAACCTGGCATTTCATACCAGCCCGCGCTCCGCATATGGGCGGGCTGTGGGAAGCCGGGGTGAAAAGCTTTAAAACCCATTTCAAAAAGATCGCGTTGGCCTCGAAATTTACTTTCGAGGAGTTCAATACGCTAATTTGCAGAATCGAATCCTGTCTTAATTCGCGTCCTCTAAGCCCGGCATCCAACGAACCTTCGGATCTAGAACCCCTGACACCAGGTCACTTTTTAGTCGGCGGACATTTATTAGCTCCACCGGAGCTAGAAGTCAACGAAAACCCGGCCTCAATAGTGAATCGATGGCAAAAACTCAAGGCATTGCACCAAAACTTTTGTCAAAGATGGAAAACCGAATACTTATCCGAGCTACAAAAGAGGACAAAGTGGAAACATCCAAAATCTAACATCAAAATAGGAGATATGGTGGTCATCAAAGAAGACAATTTACCGCCAAATGAGTGGAGACTGGGTCGAGTGGTCAATGTTCATCTTGGTTCCGACAACCGTGTACGCGTCGTGGACATTAGGACAGAGAGGGGCCAAGTGACAAGACCACTTGTCAAACTGGTATTATTACCATCAGTCGATCCGGAACCAGATGACACAAATCTAACCACTGCTCAAAACCAACAACAATCTCACAATTAAAACAAACATACACTTTAATTCCCTTCAAAAGGCAAAATAAAAATTTTTAAATTAAATTTTTTTGGTCGACCCAGCCTAATATGGGCACCCCGAATTTATAGCTAGTACAGTGGAGGAGTTTTTTCGAACCTTTTTGATTCCATTCGAAGAAAAAAAAAAAATTCGACCCGGCCTAATGTACATATGTATGCTTGTACAAATGGGGGGTGTGCTTTTCATTTACATATTCATAATTTTGTGCTTCTTGGTTACATAAAAATCTTTTCACTTTAAAGAAGCTTTTTACATACTTCCATGCAGACGGATTTACTGTTGGGTAGGCACACGCCGGCGTCATTTGTACAAACAGCCATAAATACGGTTATCCATATTAGGCCGAGTCACAATTCACACTTTTTATCACCGGAATTTTTCACACACATTGTTTTTTTTTTTCTTCACAAACTAATTTATAGTCTCACCAAGCGTTTTTTTTTTTGCACACATAGCCAATTATATTAGGCTGACCAAAAAAGTAAAAATTGTTTTTTTTCTTCGCCAATATTTTTTTCACAAATTTTCTGAAGAACGGAAAAGAAGGATATTACAATGGCAAAGGTAGCGTTACGTAAAAGAAAATTCATTCGCTACCAATCCCATTGCATTAACTCTTTCTCAACAAAAATGGGAAGTTAAAATATAATCGTACTTTGAAAAATTTTTTTTCATATTGCCATTCAGGCGTAAAGAACCTTTAATGAGGTTGCTCGAAGAAGCCAACCAGAAAAATTATTCAAGAAAACAAAAAATATAATTTTTTTTTTTCGAAAAAAAATGGAACAGCCTAATGCATAATCGGTATTACTAAATAGCAACATCCGATTTATGCAATCAAACAGCAAACATTTTTTTTCTTGGTAAAAATTTTTTTTGTTACAGCCTAATATACAATATACGCGTCACCACGATCGCGTGGTTTTCCATAGTGGATTATCCACAACAACAAAAACAATTCACTACTGCATTTTTTTTTCGTCACTATGCACATTTTTCTTTGAGGAATTTTACCTTATGAAAAGGTTATAAATACATAAGTATTTTTTTGCTTTCCTCATTAAATTTTTATATTTTGCACAACACTACACTACCGAAAACCGTATTAAATTTATCGAACGCACAAAACCGACGAACAAAAGCTGGAATTATTGGTGATGTTTGTCGTAACGCTGTAGTCGTATGCAATCAGCTGATTCGACCAACCTTATGGGATTTAATGCAATCGATTATTGGTGCCATATCGTAACGCTAAGGTCGTAACCAGATCGTAGCCAACCAATTGGTTTTTGGTTTTCCGCGGTAACGATAAACAGCTGATTACCTTTTTGCTTATTGCTTACAAGTTTTTGCAGTCAATCAGCTGTTTACGGTTACCGCACCAATAATCGATAAAAATGTATCGCATAGGGTTGCGTTAGGGATACGACTACAGCGTTACGACAAACATCACCAATAATTCCAGCTAAAAACGAAAAACACTATACGCGCCACGCTTTAACTAATTTAACTAATGGCGGCGGCCATTGACAAAGATAGTGAAGCGTGGTAGTGATCGATAGTAGTAAAATCAATATCGGAGCGATATCGGATCGATGTGGGAATAAAATCAGGGCTACACTTACCATTGTTTCAAGCAGTGTAAGGGGGGTACAAGCATTTACAAATGCAACTTGGGAAAGGGTTTGCGGCTCACATTATACCTTTTCTAGGCCTTTATTTTTTCAAATTTATTCCCCGAGAGACTTTCATTTAAATAAATGAAATATTTCATCAAAATTTAACCACCTTCACAAACCACCTTGCACTAAGGACTTAAGTGCCAATTTTCAGTATCCCTAACCCAGCACACAGCTACCACCAAATTTTGAGTACGGCGATAAATAGCCTCCCATATTGCTCGCCATTCATTAGGTCTCCAAATTAAAATGGTCAAAGGCTGCAACTGGAAAATAATTACCTTTCCAGATATGACTCGTTACACGGTCCTACGTAAACGCTCTGAAGCAAGCAAGTTTGAGCTAAAATGCCGGCTATGCAGCAAACCACACCCGCTTAGGGCATGCCCAGTTTTCAGGGCCAAGGAGCCCGCCGAACGTCTGCGATTAACGTATAAATATCGCTACTGTACCAATTGCCTTTCAGAGGCTCATATTGCAGCCCGGTGTCAAAATGAAGGAGTATGTCGACGATGCGGCCAACATCATCATACGATGGTCCACATTGAGCCAAATGAAAAGCTCCGGCGACGACCAACACATCCTACACGTAATGACGCCGACGACACCGACACAATGTCACTATTTGCCTCAGAAGGCGATTTAACGGATTCCGAAGCGGGAACCTCGACTTTATCTAATAATAATAATGTGACTGGAGTGGAATCCTCGGCATTCCACCCGGCACCACAAACCAGCACTGCAATCCAAAGTTTCCGACCACGCCTACGTCACGAACTGCCACAGAGAAAAAGGCACGAAACAAACACGGCCTATAAGCGATCTTGGCGATCACAAAATTCAAGGAGAGTGGAATCTCAAGCATTCCACCTCCGTTCTCGTCACAACAGGGGAGTGGAATCTCAAGCATTCCACCTCCGGTCTCGTCACAACAGGGGAGTGGAATCTCAAGCATTCCACCTCCGTTCGCGTCACAACAGGGGTAGAGTGGAATCTCAAGCATTCCACCTACTGGCTAGAGACAACTTCCGCTCCGGCGTAATAGCGGTGCCCCCGGTCGTACAATGCCTCACCTCGGTTGCACCAACAGCGGTCGTAAAAATTGAAGCACGAGGACGCATACACCTCGTGCGAGCGTTACTTAACGTATGCGCCAGTGTGACCGAGGTATCAGAGGACTTGGCACGCGAGCTTCATCTGGGGGTAAATTATTTCAACGGGCGAATGGGGTGTTTTTTAAAATTGCGTGGGAAGCATGGCAATTCGGCGACCATCACCACACATGCGGTCTGCGTTCAGCGAATACAACGCAAAACACCAGCCAGAAACCTCGACGCAACGGTATTCGGCCAATACGCGAATCTTAAACTGGCAGATCCGCAATTTCACCTCTCCGCACCGGTTCGCATTGTTTTGGGAGCAGAATTTGTCCCTACAATATTGCTGGGAGCTATTCCAGCCGGAACCCTGGGTCCATTATTGGCCCCGAACACGATTTTTGGATGGGTGCTATCCGGCGCCTGCTGCTGATTAAACATACCAAACACAAATCATTTTCACATTATATCTACCTACCCATGAATTTTTTTAATTTCTCAATAAAACGTGCCACTGAATTTGAAACCACGTTTATTTAATTTGTGATTTATCTTCCTTTATTTTCAGAAGCAAGGAGCTTAGATTTAAGAAATTAGTTTTAAGAACCTAAGGAAACACGACGGCTTCAGGTGCGCTCTTTTTCAACTTTTTGACACGTTGCGTCACGCAACGGGGGCCGGCATGTTTAGGCCAGATGCGTAAAACCTTAAACTTATAAGGGCGCCCTCGTATTTACCTTTCATTTACTTGTTAACAGAGTTGGTCGAACGGTTTATCTTATATCTGCTAAAACATCGCAAGAATAAATAAACCGCACGACAGCAACTAGATGTTAATAATTTTCCAATCCTTACTGTTCACTTGGATTCAACATTCATCAAGATCACACGCACCAGAAGCCGTAGCTGTTTCACAAAGGTAACCTATAAATATATATAGTTAATCGCTGAATTGATGTGACTTGTATATTCGTGAATATACTTATTAAATATTTTAAATTAATACCACATTTTCTCGTTCTTTTCTTTTACCCGCAAAATTTGGTCGGTCAAACTTTTGAGTTTGCAATCCGAGCAAAACATATATTGTTTTCTGAGTAGTTCGACTTTGCCTGGTTTAAAGGTGATCAGAAATGAATTTGTATGAATACACCACAAAATGTGTAGTCAATTAACTATATTGTTTGCTGAGTAGTTTGGCATTGACTGGTTTAAAGGTGATCAGAAATGAACTAGTATGAATACACCACAAAATGTACACTGAACCAAAAAAGTTCATGTATCCAATGAAAAAGTACATAGATTTTAAGAATTGTTCGTTAAAACCTCTCCAAAGAACTTTTTCGTAGAAATTTAAGAACATTTCCTAGAATATAAGTACTTTTTCGTAAAATATGTAGGTAAACAAATCCACAGAAAGCATGAATTCATTCATAAATTGTAAGAAAATTTTCTTATATTTTAAGAAAACCAGCGTGAACTTCTATGAAACTTTGTTCGTAAAAAACATGTACGTTTTTGGTTCAGTGTATAGTCAATGAACTATATTATTTGCTGAGTAGTTTGTCCTTGACTGGTTTGAAGATAATCAGCAACGAACTAGTATAAATACACCACAAAACGTATAGTCAATGAAGTATGTTGTTTGCTGAGTAGTTCGACACTGACTGGTTTAAAGGTGATCAGAAATGAACTAGTATGAATACACCACAAAATGTATAGTCAATTAACTATATTGTTTGCTGAGTAGTTTGGCATTGACTGGTTTAAAGGTGATCAGAAATGAACTAGTATGAATACACCACATAATGTATAGTCAATGAACTATATTGTTTGCTCAGTAGTTTGGCCTCGACTGGTTTGAAGCTAATCAGCAACGCACTAGTATAAATACAACGCAAAATGTATAGTCAATGAACTATGTTGTTTGCTGAGTAGTTCGACACTGATGGTTTAAAGGTGATCAGAAATGTACTAGTATGAATACACCACAAAATGTATAGTCAATTAACTATATTGTTTGCTGAGTAGTTCAACCTTGACTGGTTTAAAGGTGATCAGAAATGAACTAGTATGAATACACCACAAAATGTATAGTCAATGAACTATGTTGTTTGCTGAGTAGTTCGACACTGACTGGTTTAAATGTGATCAGAAATGAACTAGTATGAATACACCACAAAATGTATAGTCAATGAACTATATTGTTTGCTGAGTACTTTGGCCTTGACTGATTTGAAGGTAATCAGCAACGAACTAGTATAAATACACCACAAAACGTATAGTCAATGAAGTATGTTGTTTGCTGAGTAGTTCGACACTGACTGGTTTAAAGGTGATCAGAAATGAACTAGTATGAATACACCACAAAATGTATAGTCAATTAACTATATTGTTTGCTGAGTAGTTTGGCATTGACTGGTTTAAAGGTGATCAGAAATGAACTAGTATGAATACACCACATAATGTATAGTCAATGAACTATATTGTTTGCTCAGTAGTTTGGCCTCGACTGGTTTGAAGCTAATCAGCAACGCACTAGTATAAATACACCGCAAAATGTATAGTCAATGAACTATGTTGTTTGCTGAGTAGTTCGACATTGACTGGTTTAAAGGTGATCAGAAATGAACTAGTATGAATACACCACAAAATGTATAGTCAATTAACTATATTGTTTGCTGAGAAGTTCGACATTGACTGGTTTAAAGGTGATCAGAAATGAACTAGTATGAATACACCACAAAATGTATAGTCAATGAACTATATTGTTTGCTGAGTAGTTTGGCCTTGACCGGTTTGAAGCTATTCAGCAACGAACTAGTATATATACACCACAAAATGTATAGTCAATCAACTATGTTGTTTGCTGAGTAGTTCGACACTGACTGGTTTAAAGGTGTTCAGAAATGAACTAGTGTAAAGTTGAAAGGAGGTTAGGTACTATCTTAGCTCCTCAGCCGCTTTGTTCCGAGCATTAAAATGCACGATTAGATTCAAGGAATAAGTAAAACAATAAGATTGCGTCTTAGACCAAGAATGACTTTATTTCGGCTTATCGTCGTCTTTTATATGCTTAAAATCTACCTTATGAGTAATCTAATTACAAACTTACATTTCTAAGTTGTTAGTCATGCTTATGACTCTACGTTATTGTGCATGCATACAAACATATATATGGGTTCAATGGAGTTTATGTTATTGGAGAAGTTTAGCGTAAGCTAAATTGATTTGAATACTTTGGCCTAGTTATTGCCAAAAGTATATTGAACTGTGGACATTTTATTTTGCTTAGCTGTCATGCTACACCTCCTCTCTTTAAAAGAATGCTCATACATTTTGTTTAATGTATGAGTATTCTATTCAATGACTTATTGAGTAACAGTTAATTACACTGTGCAACAAGATTCTACGTAATTGATGAAACCAATTGAAAATGAAACTTTAGCCCTCCCATATCAAAACCTCATACTGGGTTTTTGGCCTATAGGTCTGGAATCTTTTTTATTTTTATTTAAAGTTGGTAACCCTGTGTATGCGAAAAATTGATTAAAACTTGATCAAATGATGCAATTTTAGATGGTTTTTTTTGTATTTCGTTTTTTTTTTTGGATCGAAAAACTAATTTTTGACATAAATTTTTACCTAAGTCTTACGGTAGGTGGCGCTGTCATACATTTTTTCTTATTTTTGATAGTTTTTCATGCAAATGACGCAATTTTAGATTGGTTTTTTTTGTATATTGCTATTTTTTGGATCGAGGGACTCATTTTTGACATTAATTTTTACCTAAGTTTTACGATAAGTGGCGCTGTCATAAAATTTTTCTTATTATACCTTTCATGAACATGAAATGGTATTATAACTTTGATCCGATGTTTGTAAATATGAGAAGAAGAAGAGATAGACCCATCAATAAGTATACCGAAATGATCAGGATGACGAGATGAGTTGATTTAGCCATGCCCGTCTGTCTGTCTGTCTGTCTGTCTGTTTGAACGCAAACTAGTCCCTCAGTTTTTGAGATATTTGGCTGAAATTTGGTATGCGGCCGCCATTTTCCAATATAGGAATCATTTGTCGGAACCAGCAAGATCGGACCAATATAACATATAGCTCCCATACAATCGATTATTCCGATAAACGGATTTTGGGCTATAACTCCTGTAATTAAACACGAAGGAACGTGAAATTTTATAAGTGTTGCTACTTTTATATGTGAAATATCGATGTTGAAACTCATAGAGATGGGATAAATATTTCACATAGCTCCCATACAATCGATTATTCCGATAAACGGATTTTGGGCTATAAATCCTGTAATTAAACACGTAGGAACGTGAAATTTTGGACGTATTGCTATTTTTATATGTGAAACATCGATGTTGAAAATCATCGAGATTGGATAAATATTTCACATAGCCCCCATACAATCGATTGTCACGATAAACGGATTTTGGTAGATAACTCCTGTAATTATATAGGTAGGAACGTGAAATTTTGGAAGTATCGCTATTTTTATATGCGAAATATCGATGTTGAAAATCATTGAGATGGCATAAATATTTCACATAGCTCCCATACAATCGATTATTCCGATAAGCGGATTTTGGGCTATAAGTCCTGTAATTAAACACATAGGACGCGAAATTTTGGAAGCATCGCTATTTTTATATGTAAAATATCGATGTTGAAAATCATTGAAATGGGATAAATATTTCACATAGCCCCCATACAATCGATTGTTCCGATAAACGGATTTTGGTAGATAACTCCTGTAATTATATCGGTAGGAACGTGAAATTTCGTAAATGTTGCTATTTTAGAATGTGGAATGTCGATGTTAAAAATCAATGAGATTGGACCAATATAACACATCGTCCCCATATAATCGATAGCTCCGATAATTTCGGTATGAGCTAAAGTTAAATTCACACAGGCTGTACTGGGGATCAAACAGTGAAAATCGTGACGCTTATTCATGAAAGGCGGCACAGCCGAAGACATCTTTCCTTACTTGTTTTTGATAGTTTTTCATGCTAATGAAGCAATTTTAGATTAGTTTTTTTTGTATGTCGCTATTTTTTGGATCGAGGGACTCACGTTTGACATTAATTTTTACCTAAGTTTTACGATAGGTGGCTCTGTCATACAATTTTTCTTATTTTTGATAGTTTTTCATGCAGAAATAATATAAAAATTGCTTTTAAAAGGGAAATATAAATATTTCAACCCTGTATTCATCGGCGGACTTAGGAGTGGGGGGGCCCTCCCCTTCCGCACTCTCCTGTATGAAATAAAAGGATAATTTCAAAAAAATTATATCGCAAAAAATTAACTTATGAAAAGTTATAAACTGTATATTTATGCAAAAACAATTTTTTTTACTAATCACAATTTCTGAGAGTTTCGTGTCAGTTTTATTGCAATACCACAGCAAAATAAATGCTAAAGATTTTGGTAGCGTATGGTGTCTTATAAAATAAATTTAAAATGAATAAATGTTTGCGAAAGTTAGCGCTGTATTGCTATGTTTGCGGTAAATTCAGCATAGCAACCAATCTGATTGGTATAAGTGTTTGTGCGAAAGAGTGGTATGAACATTATTTTGGGATGCAGTTAGTTCAAGGCGTAAATTGGGCTCCCAAAGATATATTTAGAACGATACCGATGAGAAAGAGGAGGAAGTAAACTTACCGCCTTCAAAAAGATTGAAGTTTTAGTTTTTAAACACTGTTATTTTTGTAAGCTTGTTTTGCATTATTTTCACGCCTACATATGTGTATATGTATACTATTTATCATCTTTTTTGTGTTGCAAATATAGTGTAATGTTCCTTTCTACATGTATCATATATGTACGAGCATTTCTACAATAAAAATAAAAAAGTAATTTTTCATGAAAAATTAGAAACATTTTATGACAGCGCCACCCATCCTAAGACTTAGGTAAAAATTAATGTCAAAAATGAGTCCCTAAATCCAAAAAATTGTGTTATACAAAAAAAAACTATCTAAAATTGCTTCATTAGCATGAAAAACTATCAAAAATAAGAAAAATTGTATGACAGCGCCATCTACCGTAAGACTTAGGTAAAAATGTATGTCAAAAATGAGTTCCTCGATCCAAAGAAAAGCGAAATACAAAAAAAAACATCTAAAATTGCATCTTTTGATCAAGTTTTAATCAATTTTTCGCATACACAGGGTTACCAAATTTAAATAAAAATAAAAACGATTCCAGACCTATAGGCCAAAAACCCAGTATGAGGTTTTGATACGGGAGGCCTAAAGTTTCATCTCCAATTGGTTTCATCAATTACGGAGAGATGACCCCTCATTTGGTGTCACAGTGTTATTAGGTAATAAAATGTTTGACCCACTTAGCTTATCGTTTATTGTTATGCAGTCGGAAAAAGGTTTTCTTACTTTATTTTGTTTACATTCGTTTCACCTGTGTATTTATTGTACTGACTGGTTTAAATTTTTTTTGTGTATTTTGGACATGATATGTTGTATTTTGTTTGTGTGACTGTTTATCAAAATGGATAGATGAGTGTTAATTGTTTGGTTGTGTTTTTTTTTTTGTTATTATTAGTGTAGTTACATTGCTTTAAGTCTATTCTTATGAATTATAATTTCTTTAGTGTTTTTATTGCTATTTCCTATACTATGCGGTATTAAAGTAAAATTGTTGTTCTCATCGATATTTTTAACTTTGTAGTATCCTTTATATCTATTTTCTAACTTATGGGAGGCCTCTTCTCTAACTAATACTAAATCTCCTATGTTTATTTCCTTACTATACCTACTTTTATCATAATTTAATTTTTGTTTTTCTTTAGCCTCTTGGACTAATTTCCTAGCTCTTTGTTGTGCTGTTTGAAGCCTATACTTTACTTCTTTGTCATAAGCTTCGTGGTTGTATAATGGGCTGATTTTATCTTCTTTTAAAAATTCATAATTCGGTGGGTTTTTCCCAAATATTAATTCAAATGGACAATATTTATGTGTGGTCGATGGCGTCGTATTGTAACAATACGTGAAATACCTGAGGTATTCATCCCAATCGTTTTTACCACTGGATATGTATGAACTAGGGATTCCAATCCCGGGATCCCGGGATCCCGTTGTTTTTTAAGTCCCGAAATCCCGGGATTACTAGACCTAAATCCCGGGTTCACCGAAAATAAATTTTTAAATACATTTAAGTTATCTAGTATATATGTACTTTAACTAGAACATGATTCTAAACTTCTACCGAAACCATCCCCCTTTCAGAGTGTTGGTGGTATCACAACGGGCCTTTTAATACTGGCCTAGGTGTGCCTCTACGGTAGCCACTTGAACCTAACCTAATACAGAAAACATGCTTCATAACGAAAACGGTACTAATATCATCGACGAAGTGGTTGAAGTCGACAAGCCCGTTAGTCTTAAAGAAAAGTTGCATCAAGTTTTGAATAGTAGCTCCCAAATGTCCCACAATAGAAAAGAAAATTAATTAAAAAAAGATTTGGGGAAAGAAATTGATATTTTTTGTAATAAGGGCAACAAAGGCTATTCTTCAGAAAGCATTTGACTTTTTGTCAACAGTGTTGAGGCAGAGGCCAGGTTAAGAGATGACACTATTGATGCAACAATTTCTTTAAGACCACACTTCAGACTTCAGAAAAAGTAATTTTTCTCTAAGTCAAATGGCATTCATTATTATTTTGATCTGCAATGAAGTTTTTATTATTACTATGCATACCTGATTTGTCGGAGACCAAATGGAAAAAATTTAATTTAAAAAAAAAAACATAACTATGTACGTAGTTTTCGCCACTATCGATTACGAATTTTTAGTCATTTATATACATAAGTCGTTATTAATGTATAAAATATGCTATTTGTACCTGTGGTACAAAAAAATTGTACCAAATTCCTTAATACATATATTTTATTTACAAATTTAATGTAATTTTTTTTTTGTAAGTCGATATTAATCAAATATGTAAGTATATTTGGCTATGTTTACCAGTAGAACAAACAAATTATGTTTCAAGTTCCTGAATAGTAACTGTGAGTTACAAATTTAATGTTACTTTTCGTTCGTTATAAAAATGACTGCCTTACATACATACGAGTACTTAAATGAATTACTATAACTTAGTCTACTTTATTACATAGATATGGGGTGCCATTTTTAGCAATAAAAAAAATTCGGAACAATCCCGGGATTGAACTTTCAAATCCCAAAAATCCCGAGAGGCTAGAAATCCCGGAAATTGGATTCCCTAGTATGAACGTATATATTCATTGAATGTCCGGTGACTGCGTTCTACAGTACCCAAAGTTTGGTGATGATAAGGAGTTGAAGTTTTATGTTCAATATTTAATAATTTACACAGTTCTTTGAATAAGTTATTTTTGTACTCTGCCCATGTCTGTCATTATTGTATTCATGCGTCCATAAATCAAAATGACGTTTTCGAACACGGCTTTGGCGACTGTTGCTGCGTCTTTGCTTGGAACTGGGATCGCTACCAAGTATTTGGTTAGATCACATATGATGGTAACTGCATATTCGTTTCCATTTATCGATTTCGGTAATGGTCCGACTGTATCGATTTGTACAATATCAAATGCCTTCGGAGGTGTCTCCGTTATTGTCATTGGTTCTTTTATATGCTTATTGGTCTTATTTTTCTTGCAGTGGATGCAGTTTTTTATGTGTTTTCTTATGTCGTTTTTCATATTCAGGCAGCTATACTTCTGCTTGATTTTATCTGTCATGCGATTTATTCCTGGGTGGCCACCACTAATAGGATCGTCATGATATTTGTGCAGAATTTCTTTAATTTTCCCGGGATTTGTCACGTATATAACTTCTGGAGTTAGAGCGATTGTTAGCGTTTTGAGAACTTTATTACCCATTTCTATAAATTTGCCTACTGCAGTATAATTACTTTTAAACAATTTGTCTCCTAAGGACAACTGTATTTGTACAAGTCCTAAATTGCCGGCTTCTCGTTCGAGCCTGGTAAAGAATTGTCCTAAGTCAATCTTATCCTCAACAATTAGGTTGCTTGTATCAAAATTGCTACAAATTTTCTTTCCTTTTTTGAAATATAATTTCGGAGGATTGAAAACGAGCTCGACATGTCTTTTTACTTCAAATTTATTTAGCGCTTCGTAAATTTTGGGGTTCTCTTTGTGACTTTCTTTAATTTCAGTTTTATCTCTGGTCTTTTTAGCTGCTGATCTTGTTGTTATTTTAAATATTTTGCTTGCTTCCACTGACATATCTTTTAAATTTGTAATAGTTATGCGGGATAATGCATCCGCGATATGATTTTCTTTACCGGCTATATACTCCAGTACTGACCTTGCTGTCATACATTTAAGATCGTGTTTGAGCTGCCAGTGGCTTCGGTACAACTGTTAATTAATTTTGAGATTGCATCGTTCATTGTTGAGAACGTTCCTGCTTCCATGATCATCTTGACCTTGTCATTGGAGCAGTTTTTACACATGGCTTTAACTGCTGCCTGTGTTGAATATCTCGTGGCTAAGTCTGGGTTTACTCCATCCGAGATATATGCTTCTTCTAGCGATCTGGTAATTTTTTCTATTTCCGCAGTGTATTGGTTAGCGGTTTTGCTACGTTGTTCAACGTTTAGGAGTTTAGCGGTTAAAACCTCTACTGATTCACCTTTTATCACGCTTTTGAGCTTTGTTTTTATTTGTCCAATCGTGTTTTCATTACTGATAAAATTTCTTGCCGTTCCTTTTAGTTTGGTCTTTATCATTGTTATTGCTAAAAGTTCGTGCTCATCCTTGATGTGATCAAGTATATCGAGGGCATCTAAGAAACTGTGTAAGTTTTCTGGCTTCCCATCAAACTCTGGGAGTACTGACGAGGCAGTTTTAATGAATTCGACTACTGTTTGTACCATTGTGACGTTTATGATTGGGATTTTTACTTTACTGGTATCTTCCCCTTGACTTAAAGAGGGTGACGGAGTCCGGCTTCGAACATTTTCTGATAGAAGTACGTCAAAATCAACTTGGAGGTTTTCCTCTAATGTGGTTGGTATTGTTACTTCTATATTGTGTCTAGCTACTGAAGATACGAGTTTATCTCGTACGGCAGTGAAAAATTGATAAGCTTCTTTTTGGTGTTCTATGGTAAGTATGCGATTTGCTGCATTGATCACCTGTCTAGTATTATTAAGGGCTTCCAAATGTTTTACTATAGTTTCTTTTGTTATGGGAGTGCTCTTGTTTATACATTTGTATGATTTACTAGCTTTAATTTTTTCTTCCAGTAATGTGTCATGGATTTCTTTCCATCGATTCATTTCTGGATGGAAACTTTTGGCATTTTTGGGAAGTAGTTACTTTTTATTGGGAAAATTATACACGTCGTTGTACATTGTCCAATTGTCTCAATTTATTTTTGATGTAATTTTTTATCAAGATTACCATTGCGACAACAAAACATGTAACTACGCATGCAAACGCGGTCAACCGCTTATCGGAAACTTCTTCTACGATAGGGTGTGGTTCGTATTTAACTATTTTGGAATCGGAGGTGTTTTCACCTGAATTTTCTTTTTCTACTTCGTATGCCGCTATTCCTATTAATATGCCGTGTAGTGCAATTTTCCACCAAGTCATTTTTATGTAAAAAAAAAATCTTCCTTTAACCTGTGAAAATTTTTTTAATATTACCGTGTTAAATTAAAAATGTGAATGAGAAAAACCATTTTCCTTATTGTTAGTTCTTGTTATTTAATTTAATGATAAAAAAATTTTTTTTTTTGTATTTTTATTAGCTTAGTTTCGTGCCTATCAATAGGATTTTAATTGAACTACTTTGGTTCCTGACCATTTCAAAGTGGAATATGTTTATAATTAAAATTATATATGTTTCATTTTTAATTAAATTAAATTAAAATTTTACTATAAATTTCCTAATGTTCCTGTTGGTGGTTTTGCGTTGTTGTTGTTGCTGGGTTCTACCCATTTTTGCGCATAACTTTTAATTTGGTTATCAGCTCCTTCTTTTGCTGCCCGCGACTGATATTAATTATTCGCTGTAGTTCTGCACATTATTTTTAGGGCTGTGCCTTTATTCAGTTAATCGATTACTTGATTAATCAAAATTATGAGTAATCAAAACGAGCATTACTCGAGTAATTTTTAAAAATGGTTAACACCCTGATTAATTTACTCAATTTCTTATGTGAAAGTTTTCCATGAAATAGCATAATGAACTGGCTCCTGGCTTGCAGGATCTAGCTTTGTAGGATCTAGCTTTGGGGTAGTGAATTAAACTGGCAGGATCGCCATGTAAAGTTGAAAGGATGTTAGGTACTATCTTAGCTCCTCAGCCGATTTGTTCCGAGTATTAAAATGCACGATTAGATTCAAGGAATAAGTAAAATAATAAGATTGCGTCTTAGACCAAGAATGACTTTATTTCGGCTTATCGCCGTCTTTTATAGCTTACAATCTACCTTATGAGTAATCTAATTTACAAACTTACATTTCTAAGTTGTTAGTCATGCTTATGACTCTACGTTATTGTGCATGCATACAAACATATATATGGGTTCAATGGAGTTTATCCCTGCAGTCAAATTCCAAACTACTCAGCAAACGTACTAGGTCATTGACTAAACATTTTGTGGCATATGCATAGCAGTTCATTGTTGATTAGTTTTAAAACCAGTCAATGCCAAACTACTCAGCGAAAATTCTAGTTCATTGACTATACAATTTGTGGCGTATGCATACTAGTTCATTGCTGATTAGCGTTAAACCAGTTAATGCCAAACTACTCAGCAAACAATATAGTTAATTGACTATACATATTGTGGTGTATTCATACTAGTTCATTTCTGATCACCTTTAAACTTAGCAACCAATATAGTTCATTGACTAAACATTTTGTGGTGTATTCTAGTGTAGCATGACAGCTAAGCAAAATAAAATGTCCACAGTTCAATATACTTTTGGCAATAACTAGGCCAAAGTATTCAAATCAATTTAGCTTACGCTGCACTTCTCCAATAACATATGTTATAGCAACTACTAGGCCTGTACCTTAATATAAGTAGCATCATAGCCAACAAAAATGAGCTGGAAATGCTAATATATGTAAGAAACCCATTTTTTGTGCTGTGCTCGGAATCAAGAACAACAACAGACATAGACGACTCCGAATTGAAAATAAAAAACTATAAGCTAGTGAGATGTGATTCGCATAGCCGCCATACAGGCGGAGTGATAATATATGTTCACGAAACAATTAAGTACAAAGTGATATATAATAATAGCATAAATCAAAATGTATGGTGTTTAATTATTATACCCAGCTGTACTTGTACACAGGGTATTATAACTTTGTTAGGATAACGGTTGGTTGTACAGGTATAAAGGAATCGAGATAGATATAGACTTCCATATATCAATATGATCAGGATCGAAAAAAAATTTGATTGAGCCATGTCCGTCCGTCTGTCCGTCCGTCCGTCCGTCCGTCCGTCCGTCTGTCCGTTAACACGATAACTTGAGCAAATAATGAGATATCTTCACCAAATTTGGCATGCGTACTTATTTGGGTTCAGAATAGATTGCTATTGAAAATGGGTAAAATCGGACCATAACCACGCCCCTTTTTCGATATCGAAAATTTCGAAAAACGTATAAAATGGGTTAATTCAATATTAGAAGCAGCTACAATGATAAAATTTGCAATATGTATTGATTTAGATGTTCTAAGGCCGATTTTATAAAAATTTTTGAAAAGGGGGCGTGGTACCGCCCACGTATATTTGAAGAAATTTTAAAATTTTGACTCTTAATAACTTCAGAACAGTTTATGCTAGTATAACGAAATTTCGTAGAGGACATACTATTGTTGTGGTAAATTCAGCTATAGAAAATAAACGAAATCGCGACCACGCCTACTTTTTCATAAAAGTTATATTGAAAGGAGGTGGAAATATTGAAAAGTCCATATCTAATTAACTGATTTCGCTATAATAATATAATTTGGTACATACATCAACTTTCATATTCTTTACATAATTTTTTCAAAATTTTGGAAAGTGGGCGTGGCACCGCCCACTTATGAGTCAAGCAATTTTTAAATTCGACTGCTAACAACTTCAGAACGGTGTGAGATAGATTTACGAAACTAGGTACCAGGCATGTTATGTTTATGTAGAGTACTACCACAGAAAATGAGAAAAATCGGTGAACGATCACGCTCACTTTATGTGCACAGCTGGGTATGTAATGTTCGGTTTCACCCGAACTTAGACTTCCTTACTTGTTAAAATTAGAAATAACGGCACCAATTGGTGCATTGGCCTTTTATATCATTCACCTAATAGTAATGACTCTGACTTCATAAATTATTTGAACGAAAGTATTCTACATAAGTTTGAACCAAGTGATAGTAATATACTTATAGGAGATTTTAATATAGACATGAACAGAAACACCCACCTTATAATTTCCCAACAATATGGGTATCAAACGAAAGGGGAAGACCCCAGGTTTCATTTAAACTTCGATATATATCGATAAATTTATCGATAACTGAGTTATCGGTCAAAATGTGGTTGCCCAAAAACCTTATAATTTCCCTACAATATGGGTATCAAACGAAAGGGGAAGGCCCAGCTTTCATTTGGACATCGACATATTTCGGCAAATTTATCGATAACTGAGTTATCGGTCAAAATGTGAATGCCCAAAAACTTTAACATTTGCTACAATATGGGTACCAAACGGAAGGAGAAGGCCCCAGGTTTCACTCGGACACCGACATATTTCGATAAATTTATCGATAACTGAGTTATCGGTCAATATGTATCGATAACTGAGTTATCGGTCAAAATGTGATTGCCCAAAACCCTAAAAATTTCCCTACAATAAGGGTATAAAACGAAAGGGGAAGGCCCCAGGTTTCATTTGGACATAGATATATTTCGATAAATTTATCGATAACTGAGTTATCGGTAAAAATGTGATTTCCCAAAAATCTTAACATTTTCCTAGAATATGTTATCAACCGAAAGGGGAAGGCCCCAGGTTTCATTTGGACTTCGATATTTTTCGATAAATTTATCGATAACTGAGTTATCGGTCAAAATGTGAATGCCCAAAAACCTTAACATTTCCTACAATATGGGTACCAAACGAAAAGGGAAGGCCCCAGCTTTCATTTGGACATCGACATATTTCGATGAATTTATCGATAACTGAATTATCGGTCACAATGGGAATGCTCAAAAACCTTTAAATTTCCTTACAATATGGGTATCAAACAAAAGAGGAAGGCCCCAGGTTTCATTTGGTCTTCAATATATTACGATAATCTAATCGATAACTGAGTTATTGTCAAAATGTGTTTGCCCAAAAACCGTAAAATTTCCCTACAATATGGTTATCAAACGAAAGGTTTCGTTTGGACTTCTGTATATTTCGATATGTTTATCGATTATTTCATAGGACATTTGACTAAAAAGTAAAAAATAAATATAGTTAAAAAAAAAAAAGTCACGCTTTTAGAGTATTGAACTAAAAAGTTGAAAATAATTTTAAAAACCCTACACAGTAGTATTGTGGAAAAAGCGTGGCCCGCTTTGTGCCACAATTTTAGTATATCGAGCGCTCGACGCTTTTCCCACATAATGCTAGTTTTTACCACGCTTTTATTAGCTTCACTTGTATGTTTGCTTGTTTGTTTGTTTGTTTGTTTGTTTGCTTGTTTGCTTGTATGTATGTATGTGACTCTCGTTCGGTCTAAGCCTCAGTGGCCCAAAAACCGTAAAATATCCCTACAATATGGGTATCAAACGAAAGGGGAAGGCCCCAGGTCTCATTTGGACATCGATATATTTCGATAAATTGATCGGTAACTGAGTTATCGGTCAAAATGTGAATGCCCAAAAACCTTATAATTTCCCTACAATATGGGTATCAAACGAAAGGGGAAGGCCCCAGGTTCCATTTGCACTTCGATATTTTTCGATAAATTTATCGATAAGTGAGTAATCGGTCAAAATGTGAATGCCAAAAAACCTTAACATTTCCTACAATATGGGTACCAAACGAAAGGGGAAGGTCCCAGCTTTCATTGGGACATCGACATATTTCGATGAATTTATCGATAACTGAGTTATCGTCAAAATGTGATTGCACAAAAACCGTAAAATTTCCCTAAAATATGGGTATCAAATGAAAGGGGAGGTGCAGAGGTTTCGTTTGGACTTCTGTATATTTCGATATGTTTATCGATTATTTCATAGGACATTTGACTAAAAATTAAAAAATAAATATAGTATAAAAAAACTAAAACTCACGCTTTTAGAGAGTATTGAACTAAAAAGTTGAAAATAATTTTAAAAACCCTACACAGTAGTATTGTGGAAAAAGCGTGGGCCGCTTTGTGCCACAATTTTCGTATATCGAGCGCTCGACGCTTTTCCCACATAATGCTAGTTTTTTTACTAGCTTTACTTGTACATATGTACATTCATATGTACGTTTGTTTGTTTGTATGTAACTCTAATTCAGTCTACACGATAGTGGCATATGACTGTCACATACGATAAGGGATTGCATTTGGACTTCGCTATATTTATCGATAACTAAGTTATCGGTCATAATGCCTACAATCTGGATATCAAACGAAAAGGAAGCTCCACAGGTTTCTCTTGGTTTTTGGAATATTTCGATATATTTATCGATAACTGAGTTATCGGTCAAAATGAGATTGTACAATAATATTGAAAATTACTTACAATATGTGTATCAAAGCCAAGTGGGAGCCAAGAGGTTCCGTTTTGACTGCGGTACACTTCGATATATTTATCGATTACTTCATAACACATTTAACTAAAAAGTAAAAAATAAATATAGGTTAAAAAGCGAAAACACACGCTTTTAAAGAATATTGCACTAAAAAGGTGAAAAAAAATTAAATAAAAAACGAAGACTATGGAACAAAGCAGACCACGCCTTTTCCACAATACTACTGTGTAGGGTTTTTAAAATTATTTTCAACTTTTTAGTTCAATACTCTCTAAAAGCGTGAGTTTTAGTTTTTAAAAAAAAAAAAAAAAAACACGCTTTCACTAGCTCACTTGTATGTTTGCTTGTTTGTTTGTTTGTTTGTTTGCTTGTATGTATGTGACTCTCGTACGGTCAAGCCTCAGTGGCCCAAAAAGCGTAAAATGTCCCTACAATACGGGTATCAAAGGAAAGGGGAAGGCCCAGGTTTCATTTGGACATCAATAAATTTCGATAAATTTATCGATAACTGAGTTATCGGTCAAAATGTGGTTGCCCGAAAACCTTATAATTTCCCTGCAATATGTGTATCAAACGAAAGGGGAAGGCACCAGGTTTCATTTGGACATCGATATATTTCGATAAATTTACGATAACTGAGTTATCGGTCAAAATGTGGTTGCCCGAAAACCTTATAATTTCCCTGCAATATGGGTATCAAACGAAAGGGGAAGGCACCAGGTTTCATTTGGACATCGATATATTTCGATAAATTTACGATAACTGAGTTATCGGTCAAAATGTGGTTGCCCGAAAACCTTATAATTTCCCTGCAATATGGGTATCAAACGAAAGGGGAAGGCCCCAGGTTTCATTTGGACTTCGACATATTTCGATGAATTTATCGATAACTGAGTTATCGGTCAAAATATGATTGATCAAAAACCTTAAAATTTCCCTACAATATGGGTGTCAGACGAAAGGGGAAGGCCCCAGGTCTCATTTGAACATCGATATATTTCGATAAATTTATCGATAACTGAGTTATCGGTCAAAATGTGATTGCCCAAAAACCTTAATATTTCCTACAATATGGGTACCAAACGGAAGGGGAAGGCCCCAGGTTTCATTTGAACGTCGACATATTTCGATAAATTTATAGATAAATGAGTTATCGGTGAAAATGTGAATGCCCAAAAACCTTAAAATTTCCCTACAATATGGGTTTCAAACGAAAGGGGAAGGCCCCAGGTTTCATTTGGACTTCGATATATTTCGATAAATTTATCGATAACTGAGTTATCGGCCAAAATGTGATTGCCGAAAAACCTTAATATTTCCTACAATATGGGTACCAAACGAAAGGGGAAGGCCCCAGCTTTCATATGGACATCGACATATTTCGATAAATTTATCGATAACTGAGTTATCGGTCAAAACGTGATTGCCCAAAAACCGTAAAAATTTCCCTACAATAACGGTATCAAACGAAAGGGGAAGGCCCCAGGTTTCATTTGGACATCGACATATTTCGATAAATTTATCGATAACTGAGTTATCGGTCAAAACGTGATTGCCCAAAAACACTAAAGATTTCCCTACAATAAGGGTATCAAACGAAAGGAGAAGGCCCCAGGTTTCATTTGGACTTCAATATATTACGATAATCTTATCGATAAGTGAGTAATCGGGCAAAATGCGATTGCCCAAAAAGCTTAAAATTTCCTTAAATTATGGGTATCAAGCGAGAGGGAGAGGCCCCAGGTTTCATTTGGACTCCGATATATTTCTATGAATTTAGCGATAACTCAATTATCGGTCATAATGTGAATGCTCAAAAACCTTTAAATTTCCTTACAATATGGGTATCAAACGAAAGAGGAAGGAACCAGGTTTCTTTTGGGCTTCAATATATTATGATAATCTTATCGATAACTGAGTAACCGGTCAAAATGTGATTGCGCAAAAACCATTAAACTTTTCTACAATACGGGTATCAAACAAAAGATGAGGGCCCAGGTTTCATTTGGGCTTCGATATATTTCGATAAATTTATCGATAACTGAGTCGTCAAAATGTGATTGCCCAAAACCCGTAAAATTTCTCTACAATATGGGTATCAAACGAAAGGGGAGGTGCAGAAGTTTCGTTTGGACTTCTGTATATTTCGATATACTCGTATTTATCGATTATTTCATAGGACATTTGATTAAAAAGTAAAAAATAAATATAGTTTAAAAAACTAAAACTCATGCTTTTAGAGAGCATTGAACTAAAACAGTAGTATTGTGGGAAAAGCGTGGTCCGCTTTGTGCTACAATTTTCGTATATCGAGCGCTCGACGCTTTTCCCACATAATGCTAGTTTTTTTACTACGCTTTCATTAACATTGGCGGCCGCCGTGATGTAGCGGTTAAGTGTTCGGCCTTCTACACCAAGTCGTGTCGGTTCGATGCCCGGCAAAAGTAACATCAAAAATTATTTAGAAAAAGAATTTTTCTAAACGGGTTCGCCCCTCGGCAGCAGTTTGGCAAACTCTCCGGGTGTATTTCTGCCATGAGAAGCTTCTCAGCAAAAAATTCATTTGCTTTGCAAGTGCCGTTCGGAGTCGGCAAAAAACTGTTGGTCCCGCCAACTTGTAGGAAAAGTCAAAAGCAGCACACCACAAGTTGGAAAGAGAAGCTCGGCTAAAATCTCGTTAGAGGTTATGATAACCTGTTGGTATATCGCCGCCATTAGTTTTTTTTTTATCATTACTTGTACATACATTCATATGTATGTTTGCTTGCTTGTATGCAACTCTACTTCAGTCTACCCGATAGTGGCTTATGACTGTCACAAAAACCTTGAAATATGCCTTCAATATGGGTATCAAACGATAGGGGATTGTATTTGGACTTCGATATATTTATCGATAACTAAGTTATCGGTCATAATGCCTACAATCTGGGTACCAAACGAAAGGGAAGGTCCACAGGTTTCTATTAGTTTTTGCAATATATTGGGATATATTTATCGATAACTGAGTTATCGATCAAAATGAGATTATACAATAATATTGAAAATTACTTACAATATGTGTATCAAAGCCAAGTGGGAGCCCGGAGGTTTCGGTTTGACCGCGGTATACTTCGATATATTTATCGATTACTTCATAATACATTTAACTAAAAAGTAAAAAATAAATATAGTTTAAAAAGCGAAAACACACGCTTTTAAAGAATATTGCAATAAAAAGGTAAAAAAAATTTAATAAAAAACGAAGATTATGGAATAAAGCGACCACTACTGTGTACCTAGGGGTTTTAAAATTATTTTCAACTTTTTAGTTCAATGCTCTCTAAAAGCGTGAGTTTTAGTTTTTTAAACTATATTTATTCTCTTATAATTCACAGATGCTTTTTCCTGATAAGGTAAATACAAATAGTCGTTGCTTTCTTAAGAATACACATGAAAATAAAGGCAAATGATAAAATAAAGTAAAACAAAGTAGTTTTCAACTAGTTGCTTTCGCTGCAGAGACATGTTCCGAATTTCAGCCAAATCGGACCATACATGCGATTTTTGAAAATATAGACCCACGTGCCAACTATCGAAATTTGTTTTTATAACGTTGCATTGTCATCGGGGTTACATATGGGTGCAGAATTTCAGCTCATTCGGACACCGGAAAGTGTATCAAATTTAACTTGCAAGATTCCATTACAGACAACCGTCAAGTCGAAGTAAATAAAAGTTTATAATATAATAGAGAAGTCGTTTGAGTCATGTGAGTCCCATAGGCACAACAGCTTTGAGTAGATAACCCTGCAGCGAAAGCGACTAGTTGAAGACTACTTTACAACTAGTTGGTGCACCGGGCCCAACTAGTCAGTGTTTTGTCTTTTTTCCATATAAGCAACGGGTATTTTTACGTGTTGATGCCCTACGAAATGTCAATTGTCAGATTTCGACCAGAATATAATAGTCATCTATTAGTCATGATATACTAGAACTATACTAGTTGTAAAATATAATAAAAATCTTGTATATAATAAAAATCTTGTAGTGTGCGGACGTGTTAATTTTCGCTCCGTGATTTTTGTGCTAATTCTGCTGTTATGGCAAGTGTTAATAATTATAATTATAATTAGTGCACTGTTTTGATCTGAGATAGTGACTCTTGTTCGAATCTGATTGGTGTCAACACTTTATTCAGATGAAAATACAATAATATCCTCAACAAAATTATTTATTCACAATGCCTTGCGATTGTGGTCAAAAGGTTGATCGCGGGAGACCGTCAGTATTGTGTGCGAAGTGCAGTGACCTTTTTCATTTGGAATGTGTCAACTTGTCATCTGGTGATCTTGACTTTCTCATCTCTCAAAAGAAACCATTCTTTTGTAAAACTTGTACGGTTGTGCGTCGCGCATCGATACGTACTCCTCCACCCACTACTTCCCCTGTTGTCACTAATAACGCGGAGAGCAATGGCGAGCTGCGTGAAGGTACTCAACAACTATCTCTGCTCGATATTGCAAGAGACATCGCCGAATTACGTTCGGAAAATGCTAGTATTCTTTCTACAGTGAATTCGCTAAATGATGATAACACTCAATATTTGCAAAAGTTGAATGCTCTATTAGACGAAGTTTGCTCTCTGCGCTCTGTAATTGACGCCAAAAATGATATTATCTCCTCGTTAACTACCGAAATAAAAAACATGCATACCGTTGTTGCTTCCTATGCTAGTGAACAAAAATTAACTCGCAAAGCAAAACAAAAAGCTAATAAGTCAACTTCTAAACCGCAAAACATTAAGAGTGGCTTGGCTGCAAAAGCAATGAACAACAACAGCGACCCTGCTGCAAAAGCAAAACAAATCGCGGGTAAAGAGAAACCTGTTCTTAGTGACAACAACAATTTTGCATCATCTATGGAATCAGCTGATACGGGTGGTGATGATAGCGTTGTTATTGTTGATATGATTAATGCAACAGCAATAAAGAACAACAGCGACTCTACTGCAAATGCAAAACAAAACGCTGGTAACGAAAAGCCTGAATCGGATATGGAGACAAAGCAAGCAGATGAGTTGATCGAAGTTGAGTCTCCTACTCCTAACAACGGCGGTATTGATAATGATGTCGCTACTAAGGAGAAACCTATTCTTAACATCAACAACAATCTTGCATTATCTGTTGAACCAGCTAATACGGGTGTTGATGGTAGCGTTGCTATTATTGACATAATTACGCAAATTGATGAGCCTATTGATCCAGAGTGGGAGGTAGTTACGAGGAAGAAGAAAGGAGGTAGAAATCGAAGTAACGATAATGATATATCCGACACTGAAACCGCCGCATCTGCCTCTTCTTCTGCGTCAGCTGTTAATGGCTCTAATAATGAAGCTGCCATTACAAATGCCAACAACAATCATCAACATGTTCAGATGGTGGATGCTGAAATGAAGAACTACGATTGTAAAAAAATGCGAATAATTGGTTCGAACGTAAGCACTGAGCTTAGTGTTGCTAAGACTAAGTGGCTTCATATTGCGTCGTTTTTGCCATCCGTTACTAACGAGAATATTATTGAATACGTCTCTAAACATTCTGGAATAAGTAGAGAGTTGCTTTCTTGTCACGGACTTATACGGAAAGGTATTGCCGTTGAATCATTGAAGCGAATTACGTTTAAACTTGGGGTTCCTGAATCTTGGTTTGATAAGATGCTCAACCCTGAGCTTTGGCCTGCTGGTGTTACTGTTTGCCCTTTTCGGTGGGGCCGAAAGAGGATCCAAACGAAGACATAGTCGATAGATCTTACTTAGATATTTGTAGACCTATTAATAAATCTAAAGCGAGTTATGCGCTTTATTATCAAAATGTTAGTGGTATGCGTACTAAAACGTCACAATTCTATCGTAACGTTAGTTCTCACGACTATGATATATTAGCTCTATCAGAGACTTGGTTGAATGGAAATTTTTCATCTAACGAGTTCTTTGACGGCTATTATAACGTATTTCGTAATGATCGGTGCCCGAACACCACCGGTCTTGAGAGGGGTGGTGGTGTTTTAGTCGCTGTCAGAGCTGATCTATGTAGTAAACTAATTACAAATGATTTGATAGATGGCGTTGAGCAAATCTGTGTAAGCGTTAAGTTTAATGACTGCAAAACATTAATAATCTCTTTGTCTTACATTCCGCCAGGTAGTGAAATTGCTGTCTATCAGAAACATTTAGATAATGTAAATACTGTCATGAGTACTACTAATCTATTTGATGAGATTATATATTTAGGCGATTTTAATTTAAGTAATATCTCCTGGTCAAGTGGCCGTAATACTTTACCCACAAATATCAGATCCGATATCGATATGCTTGTTGTTAGCACTTTGTTCTCGTACGGCTTAAAACAATACAATACTCAACCAAACAGTAATGGTAGGTTCCTTGATCTCGTTTTTGGGTCTGATGATTTAAGAATATCTTGCCTGGAGTGTCTATCTCCAATCTTGGAAAACAGTTTGCATCACAATGCTTTAGTTGCAAATTTCGAATTTTATAATTTTGATAAAAACTCAGCTGAAACCTTTTCAGAATATAATTATTTTAGGGCCGATGCTACAGCGATTAACGAGTTTTTCCTCGACACTGATTGGTCCTTCTTGGACTCCTCTATTGGACCTGAGGCTTCTTATGCGATTTTGAAGCAGAGACTTTTATTAGCGGTTTCGAATTTTGTTCCGCGAAAACGGAAAATTTTGAACAATAAACCACCCTGGTTCAATACTAAACTTAATAATATTAAAAATAAAAAGCGCAAGGCGTCTAAGAAATATATAAGGAGCGGGAGTGAATCCGATCGTCTTACCTTTGTCAGGCTTAAATCGACTTTTAACTGTCTCAATAAGTTCCTGTTCAGACAATATATGAACAACCTTGAATCAAAACTGAAGACAAACCCTTCTAGTTTCTGGTCGGTTATTAATTCCAAGAGACAGACTAGCGGATTTCCGACGTGCATGGAGTATGACGGTGTATCGTCCAGTAACGCGGTAGATATTTGCAACTTATTTGCCAATTTATTTCAGAAGGTATACTCTATTCCTACCTCTTCAACTAGCCCGACATTCTACTCTGGCTCTCTTAGTCCAATTTCTACTTTTGATATTTCCACCGAGGATGTATCTCTCTCAATTTCTAAATTGAATAATAGTTCGAAATCAGATAGCGAGGGACTTTCTCCGTTATTCTTCAAACTATGTTCAAATACAATTTCAGAACCCTTGGCCCTTCTTTTCCAGGGATGCTTGAACCATGGAATCTTTTTAGATTCTTGGAAGTTATGCTCCATAAATCCGGTATTCAAGTCTGGTGACCGCAATGATATTCGCAACTACAGACCTATTGTTAAGCAGAGTACTCTGGCAAAACTATTCGATAATATCCTTCAAATTAAATTGTTTGATTACATAGGCAAGGCTATTGTCGAGTGTCAGCATGGGTTTTTTCCTGGCAGGTCTACCTCTACGAATCTGGCTTTAGTCACTAGCCAAATTGTAGATGCCTTTGAAACCCATGCGCAACTAGACGTCATCTATACTGATTTCTCGAAAGCATTCGACAAGGTCGATCACTCTATGCTATTGCACAAACTGGAAAGGTACGGAGTGAGTGGAAGTTTGCTGAAATTCTTCTCAAGTTTCCTATCGAATAGAAAGCTTTTTGTGTCAATCGGAGCCAACCAATCTACTGTGCTTATTAATGCATGGTCGGGAATCCCACAGGGAACCCACTGTGGCCCTCTGTTGTTCCTAATCTTCATTAATGATTTGCCTCAAAAATTCAAATTTGCTAAATGTTTAATGTTCGCAGACGACGTTAAACTTTTTCTAACCGTTCGTGACACTTGTGACTGCGTTAACTTACAATATGATCTCGATTCTTTTAATGAATGGTGTACAAGTAATAACTTACTTTTAAATACCAACAAATGTTGCGTTGTTTCCTATTCAAAAAAGGTAACTATCACCATTTTCAACTACGAACTTAATGCCGGTTCTTTAAATCGCTGCCGAGAAATTAAAGATCTGGGTGTAATTTTTGACAACCAGCTCTCTTTTTCTGGTCACATAGACTTTATAGTTTCTAAATCTTTCTCAATGGTTGGGTTTATTAGACGTAATTCCTGTGACTTTAAGGATCCTATGACCCTGAAGGCACTTTTTACGTCATTGGTAAGAAGTCGTCTTGAATATTGCTCGATTATATGGAGTCCATTCTATGAAGCGAATTCATATAAAATTGAGAGAGTTCAAAGAATTTTCACCAAAATTGCTTTGCGTATGCTGCATTGGCCCGATGGCCTCCCATCGTACATCAGCAGGCGTAAATTGCTCGGCCTCCAGGCCTTGCATGACCGAAGAACTTGTATCTCCCTCATGCTTGCCTATGACGTTATCAACGGTAATATAAACTGCTCTGACTTATCTAATCTATTCGTTCCATACATTCCACCACGGGATCTAAGGAATACCAGACTATTTGTTGAAGTAACTCATAGAACGAATTACGCGTCGAATGAGCCTATATCCAAGTCTATACATTTAGCAAATCGATATAGTGGTCTTCTTAACTTTAATAATAGCATATATAAATTTAAGCTTGAACTTTTCACTATTTTTAACTAGTCTGTAAGAAAGTTTGTACTTTTTAGACTGAAAGAAATAAATAAATAAATAAAATAAATAAAAATACCAGTCCCATACTAGTTCAACCTGGACTAGTATGATTTCCAAAAAATGAACTAGTTCGCATACTAATCCCATACTATTCCAAAAGCATTGAACCTGGACTAGTATGATTTCAACCAGAATTTTCATGTCTTACGCTTTATTTTATCATTTGCCTATATTTTCATGTTTATTGTATATGTATATGTATATTTATTTATTACGGCTCTGTCTAACCTAGCTCATTACAATTATAAAGCTTAATCTAAAAGTTAAACCTATAGGAACTCTGCGTAACATTAAACTCATTCATTCATTCATTGCAAAGAACGTTTTTACATAAAAGATTAAAATTATAAGTACCTGGGTGACCGAGCTTGCTCGGTGCTATCAATTTAGTGCTAACTTTACTTACCAACCTTGTGAGGACGTGTTACACTATCCTTTATAGGTGGGCAAATTATTAAAATTTTGTAATTTTCGTAGCCTTAGGTAATGGACTTTTTGCAGGCAACCCTACTTGAAAATATTTTAGTTGGTATGTCAGCGAAAATACTTTTCATTTGATACCCATATTGGCACATCTAGCACCATAAATTTAAAAAAATAAATAGATGGCAACCCTGTAAACCACACCAAGTGGCAACCCCAAAGTGTATAGTCTTAGAATCAATCATACTATCTATGTGCCAAATTTCAATCCATTCGGTCAAGCGGTTCTCGAGATAGTACCGGCCCTACAAATATACTCCGGTAAGGTGGCAACCCTTGGTGACAACCCTACTTGAAAATATTTTGGTTGGTATGCCAGCGAAAATACCTTTCATTTGATACCCATATTGGCATATATAGCTCCATAAACAAAAAAAATTTAAATAGGTGGCAACCCCAAAGTGTATAGTCTTAGAATCAATCAAACTATCTATATGCCAAATTTCATCCCAATCGGGATGATATTGACATATCTAGCTCCATAAATAAATAAAACTTAAATAGGTGGCAACCCTGTAAACCATCCCAAGTGGCAACCCCAAAGTGTATAGTCTTAGAATCAATCATACTATCTATGTGCCAAATTTCATCCCATTCGATCAAGCGGTTCTCGAGATAGTACCGGACCTACAAATATACAAATATGCAAATATAAAAATGTACAAATATACAAGTTTAGCTCGTTTAAAGTTATTAGATTAGATATTATTTTAAAAATATTTAAAAAGCGCCGCAGAGGCAGTGTCATAACTGGGTTTTTGACAGATTTGAAATCTCCAATAGAACATTCACAAGAAAAATTGGAAGATAATAATCGGAGGTATGAATAACAAAAACTCACTCATATATGTATGTATACTAGTGTCCGACCGAAACCTGAATTTTAGACCGAAACCGTAACCGAATATTCGGCATAATAAAAAAAAATGTTTGAAAGAAAATTTTCCAATTTTGACAATAGTGTGTATCCTTTTTTTTAATGAAAAAAATTTAGAGAGAAGACCCCTATGCATAGTTGTAAATAAAGATGAAAAAATCAGTCTTTATGTTAGTAGCATTTTAACAATGAAAATACAGTTCAATGTTGTACGCCAGAAAAAGAAGTTTATCTGCATTTTCCCCCAGGATATTTGACCGTCTATCTGTGTATAGTTGACCAGCTGTACTAAATAATTGTCGGTTGCCACACTCGTTGGAGGAGCAGTTAAAACCTTTTTTAAATTAAAAAATATGGAGGAATGCCAATAATGGAATATATTTACACTACGAAGAACAATTGGTTGATCTAGGTATTCGCTTAATTCTATTCAAGAGTTGTATTAGTTTTTGCTTTGCGGTGCGCAATTTTTTGTAGATTTATCATGGGATGCCCAGAGGTCACTGGAATCCGATATAGTTGACTCATCCAAAGATGTGAAGACACTATTACTGGGATCACAAGAGTTACAACAACTTTTTTTTTTAAATAACAAAAAAGTATTCCTGGAAGTTACGATTTTCTGTTACAAAAAATCAAAAACTCGTAAAGTTCAGTAATTTTTTTTTTATTAAAAACATCTATTATTCGGCTTCGATTATTCGGCCTTTTCAGCCGAAGGCCGAAGCCGAATAAAAAATACTGGCCGAATACCGAAACTTGGCCGAATATTCGGTCGGACACCAATGTATACTTACACAGTACATTTATTATATATTTGCAATGTATTCTTAAATTTTCGAATGACAGACGATATGTACATACATATAACGCTACGGACTTAGTGTCATTGCTATACTTCTCTCATTATAATAATTGACGAGATAATGCCAGATCAATTTACATAATTACCTATAGAGTAATATCAAATCTCCTTACCTTTCTTGCCAGAATATCCGGTATCTGGTAATGAGTAACTTCGATATCTCTGTGAATATTCAACATTGCCAATCCATTCAAACGTTCTTCTCCAGTTTTATTACGCAAATAGGTTTTTACTCTCCGTAAAGTAGTGAATGAAAATTCGCTTGAAGCTACCGTAACTGGCAGTGTCTGTAAAACTGTATATCACAAACGTTCAGAGCTCCAGTAATGGTTTTCGGGCGGTTTTCTGCAAATACGTTCAAACAGAACCTATAATAAGTAACTGGTCACAATTTTTCATGTTCGAATGTATTAATGAATATTACCTTCTCCACAACTTCAACTCTGACTTAAACTCTTCGGTCGAGTCAGTGACTTCATTCGGCCACTCTTTTTCGAGGATCTGAATGGTCTTATCCAATTCCTCATCCTTCATTCCTGCACACCTTGCTGGTATAATGTTTTGTATTTTGGAAAGCAGTTCTCGGTGCTCCAAAAATCTTGACTCAAGCTCTGCTGAGTACTTATCCAGGAATGGGATAAAAATATAACGCCGATAGTAGTCCTTTAGGACTAATAATTATCACGATTCGTCTGACGAACCGCTTTTCTGGGAACAGCAAACGCAGTACCGATCAAATTTGCAACATAAGTGGCTGAAATGAACATCTCTCCGAAAACTTCGTTCGCTTCCAAACGCATGATCTGGATTTCTTCATGAATATCACTCGCGTATTGAACACATCGGCTCAGATCACACTCTTCTTTTATAAATTAACGCTTGAACTCTTCGTCAAACAGAAGATTGGCTGCATCACTGTCAACGAAATAATGAATTGTGGCGTTCGGGTGGAAGCGAGCAGTTCATTCGAGCGCTGAAGCGATAAATGTCAAGCAATCATGAAACAAGTTGAGTGATGCCAGGCGTTCAACCTAACGCGTTTCACAGAATTTCAGTAGTCAGGTCTGTTTAGCATCAGGTATTGAAGCAAGAATGTGTTCTTCAAGTAGATTTCCAGCCCTGTTAGATTTACGAAACAAATTCACGATCTTTTTTACTGTTCCCAAACAGTTTCGGATCAGCTGAATGTCACATGCGTGGCAGATGGCTAGATTTAGATTATGATTCGCGCAATGCAGGTAGGGGGCATTCAAACCTCACAATAGCAGCGCAACCTTTGAATTCTCCACTCATCGCTCGAGCTCCATCATATCCTAAAAAATCCTAATCATACACTGAGAGAAATGCATTGAAAGTTGTGACAATATCACTATTGATAGCGACGAGTTTGATGCAATATTCTTTCAGAATGAGCGAGTTATCAAATATTATTTGCTCCCAATAAAAAGGAAAATGACATTTCAACCATTTCGAAATTATGTACTTTGTATACTTGTATATTTATGGATAGAATGATAATATATTTGAACGGCACGTCAATATCTATGGTCGTGATATGAATTTCTATTGTCGGTATATATATCCATATTTACTGCATAGCAATAATGGTAGATACAGCGCATTAATATACATATATTGGCGAAATGTAAATTTTTCTGGGACGCATAATCATAATAGTTCAACAATTTTTACTATGGATTTTCTAACAATATTACAACTTGCTGCAGCGGTTTTTGTTAATTCAAAATTTTTTGAACTTCTTATGATTGAACATTTTTTAAAAATTTTGTAAAATGCCGTAGCCGAATGGTAGAATTCTGGGCTAACGTGCCAGAGGAGCAGGGTTCGAATCTTACTGAAACCAGATGTTAAATTATATAAATTTTTTTTTTTTTTTAACTTTTTAGAATTTATCAATAGTTTATATGGATAACATTTCAATAGTGATTTATCAAAAAAGCATTGATGAAACATCCATATTCATTGATGGGACAGAATTATCAATTTTTATTTAATGTGATATCAATAATTATGGATGTTCCATCCATAGATTTCCCTCCAGTAATAATTATTTCCATAATAAGCGAATACATGCTCCGGTACTAAGTTTCCACTCAAATACCGAAAACCGTCAAGTAACCCATGTAAAACAAAGAGCTTTATAGATCTCGAGTAGATCTACATAGATCTCCAAAAATTTGCTTAGATTTCGAATAGATGTGAATCGAAAGAACTATAAAATTATGATTTGAACCATCCATTTCGAGGGGATGGGGGGGGGGGGGGCCCTGGACCCTCCATCTGAATCCGTCTCTGTTCCTCATCGTACCAATTGTCCTTTCACGCTCGCTGGAATGAGTGAGAGATATGCTCCCATTGAGTTGAGTTGAGTCGAGTGGAAAAGTTACCAGCTGCATGTGTCGTACGCATGCGTAGCTTCAGCTTCTCAAACTTTCCTTCTGTTACTGTGCGCACTTTCTTCGCTGCACAGAGGCGTGTGCGTATCTTGACTGCAACAAGATAATGGTCCGAGTCGATGTTGGGACCACGTAGGGTACGCACGTCCAGAACGGTGGAACAATGTCTGCCGTCGGTCACGACACGATCAATCTGGTTTCTTCTTCTCTGATCGGGGGACAGCCAAGTAGCCTGGTGTTTTCGTTTATGCTGGAACCTGGTACTACTGATGACCATATTGCGAGCAGCCGCGAAGTTAATTAACCTAGTGCCATTGGGGGATTTTGTATCGTGGAGACTAAATTTTCCGATTGTATGACCAAAGACTCCTTCCTTGCCCACCTTGGCATTAAAATCGCGTAGCAGGATTTTTATAATACGTAGGGGGCAACGACCATAGGTCTGCTCAAGCGCTTTGCCGCGTGTCTGGCCACTGTGGTAGACGTCACAAGGTCCGATGGTTGTCTTGCCTTGTCCTGTCCATCGCATTTCCTGTAGGGCGGTGATGTCAGCATTTGCATTGACTTGGACATCAACCAGCCGGGCAGCGGTACCATCCCTTCAAAGGTTCCGAACATTCCCCGTACATGCCCTAATAACATTCTCATTTTCCTTATTTCGTTTTGCCGGGTCGTCAACATTAAAGGGGGTTCTCATCCGAAACTTTGTATATCGTTTCATTGGATTTGATTTTTACGTGGCGGGTCCCAAACCCAGCGCACAACCCGTCTCCGGGGTTTTGAACAAAAATATTCACACATTTATATAGCGAGCCGCTTGCTCCAAGACAGACACCCGCTTTCAGCCGCACCACGTGGCGCACAGCAGGAACTGCTTGCCCAACTTAACTTGCCGAAATACGTGAGTGTGAGGAGCTTGAGATGCTGGCTGACAGGAATGACGCCCGAAAAATCTACGGAAAGATTCGCCGGATGACGGAAGGTTTTAAGACCGGGGTAAATTCCTGCAAGGACAATAATGGCGACCTGGTAACCGACGTACATAGTGAACTTAAGTTATGAAGGGAACATTTCTCCTCATTGCTAAATTGCGAGGGAGACGTTGAACCCGATACCCAAATCCCTGACGATGGGAAAATGAGGATAGCTAAATCCCGGCTCAAAAACAAAATAGCGCCGGAAAAGACAGACTACCCGCCGAGCTGTTCAAACACGGAGGCGAAGAGCTGATAAAAAGCATGCATCAGCTCTTTAGCAGAATATGATCGGACGAGTGCATGCCTCCAGATTGGAACTTGAGTGTGCACTGTCCAATCCACAAGAAAGGCGATGCCGCCAACCGCACCAACTACCGCGGAATGAGTCTTCGTAATATCGCATATAAGGTTCTTTCTAGCGTATTGTGTGAAAGACTGAAGCCCACCGTAGACAAACTGATTGGACCTTATCAGTGTGGCTTTAGACCTGGTAAGTCTACCATAGACCAGATTTTCACGATACGCCAAATCCTGGAAAAGACCCTTGATAAAAGAATCGATACACGCCACCTCTTTGTCGATTTTAAAGCCGCTTTTGACAGCGCAAAAAGGAGTTGCCTGTATACCGCCATGTCTGAATTTGGCTTCCCTTCAAAGCCTATATGGCTTTGCCAAATGACGTTGAGCAATGCCAGCAGCAGGACAACCTCCGTTCCACAATCAAGGGGGGGATCGACAGCGATGGCAACTACGAGTCGGGCAACCAACCCTCTATCGACTAAAATTGACTTGATGGGAGCTAGCACCAGTGCGGTTGCCAACGCAACTAAGCGGACAACGGCGGATGCTAAACTCCCAGGAGACATCTCCCCGCCGCTTCACATACCACGAGAAAAGATTGGCTGCAAAGATCCTGAAGAGGTATGAAGGGGTACCGCAGGAATCGCTGTCGCCGAATTCCAGTAAATCGGTAAAGCTAGCGAAAGCTGTGATACCGGATTTCCAAAACTCGTACATGCCAAAGAGGTTAAAAGTTAACCCTTTCAAGCGCCAGAGATCGGACCTGGAGTTAAATCCCCCTCCCGAGCGGCATCAGAATACCCCTGGAGCGGGCAAACTAAGCTTTGCTGAGGTAACCAAGGACAGGATCCTTATAGGCGTCCTTGACCGAGGCAATGACCGTCTGGCCATCCCTAAGGACCGGTGGCGTTACGTGCGAAATGAACTCGGCAACATTGTTCTCAATGTTGCTCCAGAGTTTCCGGGTAGTTCGGCGCGAGTAACGGATGCGGGTTGGCACCAGGGTCAGATTAAATTACTCGCATGCGAGGATGCAAAAACCGTAGCACTGTACAAGGCAGCAGCTGCTAAGCTGGGTGAAGTCTACAAGGGCGCAAAGATAGAGGTCGTCGACTGGAAGGACATTCCAGCTCGTCCAAGGGCAAGGGCGTGGATTCCGGCCATCCCTGACGAACCCGAGAGAATTCTCGGGATGCTACGGCTAATGAATCCGTCCCTGCCAACGCATGACTGGAGTGTCAATCTGGTCGGGGATGCGGTAGGGCCCGACAGACAGGTGTTGTTCACCATGAATAAAGAGTCAATCGAGCCCCTCAAAAGGTGCAATGGCCTAGTACACTACAGCGTAGGCCAGATCGTTATCCACGTATATCGTGGTGATGCTCAGCGCGCTGCCTTCTCGGCTGCTCCGGGGGAACCGGAAAACGAATTACCAGAAGAGGAAGCGGAGGATTCCGATGCGGAAAGCATGTTATCCGCCACGTCCCTTGGCGATAGTGCTGTGAACAACTCGGAGATGGAGGACAGCCTACAGAACGAGGAAGCCCTCGACGTCACGGTGGTAGCAGCCAACGCTGAGCGATTACCATCTAACGCTACAGACAGCAAGACTCCTGCAACGCCATATCGGGCAGTTAATCGGAACAACTCGTCGTTGATAGGCAACCTCCGGGATGGGGCAAACCTCGACGATATGGGGACGGCAGGGAAGTCTGTGCGCTCTCATGTTGGTGGTGCTTCAGATTAATCTGCACAAATCTAAAGTAGCTTCGGCTGCTTTAAGTAGTCGTCTTTCTAAAGGCTACGTGGATGTGGTCCTCATCCAAGAACCCTGGGTCAATAGCTCGAGAATCTGCGGATTGGGGACTAAGGGCTTCAAGCTCATTCGAGCCAGCGAGGAGAGCAAAGTCAGAACGTGTATTCTGGTCAAGTCTGAGTTGAACTCCTTTCTCCTACCTAACTACACCAATGGGGATATTACCGCTATCAGTCGAACGGTCGACAGCACCCGCCTGACGGTGGCTTCGGTCTATATGCCCTACGACGCCGAAGAACCCCCACCACAAACGGAGGTGAAAGACCTGGTGTCAAATTTCTGCACGGGTAATCTTATTATTGGAGCGGACGCTAATGCTCACCATGTCCAATGGGGGAGCTCCGACATCAATGCCAGGGGCGAGTCTCTGTTTGATTACCTCTTAACAACCAACCTGGTGATTTGCAACGTGGGTAATGAGCCTACTTTTATCACTAAGACCCGCAGGGAGGTCATAGACCTCACTATCTGTAGTGAAGGCGCTTATGAGTGGGTCAGAAAATGGCGGGTTCTGGAAGAACATTCTTTCTCCGACCACCGTTACATAGAAATGGTTTTAGACTTTATTGTAGAACAACCAATCATTTATTAGACAGAGACCTACCAGTACTGCCCTCACAAGCCCCCTCATCAGTAGAGGAGCTGGAGGATCTTGTTACTACATTTACATCGGCGCTCTCAAATGCTCTAGGACAGGCTTGTCCAGTGCCAAAACCACGGGGTAAACACAGGCCACATTGGTGGTCCTACGATTTGGACTCGCTCCGAATATCATGCCGGAAACAATTTAACAAGGCCAAGAGCTTCGGCTCTGAGCCTCATTGGCACGAATATAAAGCTAAACTAAGGGCCTACAAAAAAGCTCTGAGACAGGCGAAGAGAACCTCGTGGAGAAATTTCTGCACTGGCGTCGAAAAGGTCGACGACACAGCGAGACTTAGACGAGTCCTCTCGAAAAGTCAAACAACCATCAGCTATCTGCGAAAACCTGACGGATCCTGGACCAGCACGGAAGAGGAAACCCTTGAGCTGCTCTTGAATACACATTTTCCGGGGAATCTGCATGATGCACCACTAGCACCTGCAACAAACCTGGCAGTAAATATACCCATCACTGAGGAAAGAGTAAGGTGGGCAGTTAAGAGCTTTGAACCGTATAAGGCTGCCGGGCCGGACGGGATTATCCCCGCGCAACTAATAAACACGTTGGAGACATCAGCTAAATGGCTGGTATTTCTCTTCACAGCCTGCCTGGCTCTCAACCACATTCCGGGCTCCTGGAGAAGCGCCACGGTAGTGTTTATCCCTAAGGCTGGGAAGGCATCCCACTACGAGCCAAAAGACTACAGACCGATCAGTCTCTCGTCCTTTGTACTAAAAACCTTTGAGAGGATACTAAGCGACTACCTCTTAACGACTATTGATAGCAACCTTATCTCTAGCTATCAGCATGCATACACCAAGGGTAAATCAACAGAAACCGCTCTGCACAGCCTAGTGTCTGTCATTGAGAAATCGCTGTGTGAAAATGACTACTGTCTCGTGGCCCTCCTAGACAATGAGGGGGCTTTCAACAATATAAGCCCGGAGGCTATCAACTCCGCTCTAACTAATCTGGGCGTAGATAGACCTCTAACTGATTTAATTGACCAACTTTTAAGGGGAAGGAAAATAGCTTCTTCACTTGGTACGGTTGAGTTATCACGTTATGTCACAAGGGGAACACCCCAGGGTGGTGTTCTTTCCCCGCTTTTATGGAACCTCACAGTCAACTCGTTGCTACGTGACACAAGCTGGGGGACGGGAAGATAGTGGCATACGCAGTAGATTTAGCTATTGCATTCAGAGGCAAGTTCCCACAAACTCTGTGTGACCTGATGCAAGTAGCACTGCGAGAAGTTTCGATGTGGTCCTCTCGCTGCGGACTTAGTATCAACCCAGGGAAGGTGGAACTTGTCCTCTTCACCAACCGGTACAAAATACCGCCACTAAGCCTACCAGAACTAGATGGCACGCGCCTGGGCTTGTCGGATAAGGCCAAGTTTCTAGGCATAGTTCTGGACAGGAAATTGAATTGGAAGGAGAATGTTCTTCAGCGCCAGAAGAAAGCTTGCATCGCTCTATACACATGCAAAAGAGCCATTGGCAAAAAATGGGGGCTCAGCCCTACAGTATGCAGTTGGATCTACACGGCCATCATTCACCCAATCATGCTTTATGGAGTCGTCGCATGGTGGCCTGCGCTGAGCAAGGCAACATACCTGAATCTGTTGCGGAAAGTCCATAGATCCAATATGATCTGTATAAGCGGTGCGCTAAGGACAACGCCCAACGCAGCCCTCCAGGTCATTCTGGGCATTTTGCCACTTGATCTGGAAGGGTTTCGGTCAGCGGCGGCATCAGCTCTGCGCCTAAGAGAAACCTCCAGTTGGGCTGCGGGTACTATTGGACACTCCAGTATTCTGGAATCTTACAGCTTTCTCCCTCTAAGCACAGATCGTTGTGCGACTACTACAGTCGGGGATAGCTGTTTCAAAATAAACATTCCCAGCAGAGAAGACTAGGAGAGGACGGATTGGTGTCCCGAAACAAATGGTGGCACTTCCATATACACCGACGGCTCGAAGTTGGACGGCAGAGTTGGAGGAGGAGTTTATTCAAGGGATTTGGACCTTGAGCTCTCCTTCAGACTACCTGATCATTGTAGCGTCTTCCAGGCGGAAGTCTCGGCAATCCTGGACGCCGCGGCCTGGTTAAGCAAACGTGTTATCGGAGAAGATATCGCTATTTTCAGCGATAGCCAAGCGGCCATCAAATCCCTTGGCTCATACACGTTCAACTCTGAACTGACGCTCAGCTGTCGTCGATCTCTTCAGGAGATGGCCCAACAGAACCGCGTAAACCTCATATGGGTCACGGGACATAGGGACATTGAGGGAAACTGTAAGGCAGACGAGCTTGCCAGGCAGGGCACGACCAAGCAGGTTCTTCAGGATAAAGAGCGCTTAGGTATGCCGTTTGCCACATGCAAACTAATGCTGAAGGAGCACGCACTCCGTCAAGCCAACGAAAGATGGCTGCAATCCCCAGGGTGTCGCATATCGAAACAAACCTGGCCAAAATGGGATCTTAAAAGGTCTAGACGCATTTATGCCCTAACTAGGAGGGAAATCTGCATATTGATAGGGGTATTAACCGGTCACTGCCTCATTGGTAGGCATGCAGAAAGGCTAGGTGTGCCCTACCGACGATGCTGCAGGAGTTGCAAAGATGATGAGGAGGAGGAAACAGTGGAGCACCTCATCTGCAACTGTCCGGCTTTAAGCGGCGCGAGAACGCGCTTTTTGGGAGTTCCGTTCCTGGATAGCCTAAGCCAGATCGCGGAAATGGACATAAAGGACTTGATGGGCTTCATAAAGTCATCTAAGTGGTTCGAGGAGGAGTAACGGTGTCGGTTTAGGAGTGTCAGTCCCGGGATTCTGCTATGTGGAAAATCCCAACAACTCAGGGATTTTCCATATGGCTGGGTCCCGGGACTGACTTTCCTTGTGTTGGTGGTATCACAACGGGCCTTTCAAAACTGGCCTAAGTGTGCCTCTGCGGCAGCCACTTGAACCTAACCTAACCTAATGCCAGCAGCTCCGTCAGAATCGGGAAGGACCTTTCTGAGCCATTTGAAACCAAACAAGGCTTCAGACAGGGCGACTCTCTTTCTTGTGATTCCTTTAGCCTGATGCTAGAGAGGATAATTCGACCAGCAGAACTTAACCGCAATGGCACAATCTTTTACAAGAGCGTGCAATTTTTGGCGTAAGCCGATGATATTGATATCATTGGCCTTAATAACCTTGGCAGCCACTTTACCGTTGATAGTTACCAATTTGAAACTGTGAGGGACTTCGTATATTCGGGAACCAGCATTAACACCGAAAATAATATCAGTCTAGAAATCCAACGGAGAATCACTCTTGTCAACAAGTGCTACTTTGGACTAAGTAAGCAATTGAGATGTAAAGTCCTCTCTCGACAAACAAGGATCACGCTCTATAAGTCTCTCATCATACTAGTCCTGATGTATGGCTCGGAATCTAGGACAGTGTCAAGAGAAGATGAGATGGTCCTTGGAGTATTTGAGAGAAAGGTTCTCCTTCCCGTGATGCCAACGGCGTGCACAGAGCCAACAATGCCTAATAAAATATGATATCTCTATAGATTTTCTTCAAGAAGAGTTATTTTTATATTTGAAGAGAAAATCTTTTTAATGTTTACAAAGGGAAACCTTGCAAAAAACGAACCGATTTCTTAGGGTTCCAAACAAGAAGATATGACTTATTAACTGATTTCTGCATAATTGTATGTACTAATAAGGTGATCTTAGGGTTCCTAACAAGAAGAAATGACTTATTAACTGATTTCCGCATAATTGTATGTATTAATAAGATGATCTTAAGGTCATCTTATTAAAATAAGAAGTTTTTTATCCTTCATCTTTTTTTTCATATTTTTAAGGATATCTTGCCCTCGTGAAGGGTGGATACCTTGCCGCGGTACGAGGTCTTAAGTCGATAGCCACAGGGCTACGCTGCCCTTGTGATCATAGCTCCGTACGGCACTTCATCACGAGAGCAGCCTAGCCTCTCTGGCGCGACGACAAAGATCTTCCCCCTCCCAATCCAGGGTGTTATGCGAATCGTGGCTGTATTTGAACGGAGCCTCTCTGATACCGGGTCGCCTCAGAGAGTAAGCATGGCCTTACCGCGGTACGGGGCTCTGCCGCGGCGGACGATACATTTTCCCCTACTCTTCCCTTGACCCTAAGCTGGCCTTGTCCGGCGATGGGTCGTACGAACAAGTTAAACTCAAATAACCTAAATAAAAACGAAAAATCTAAAAAACAAACAACGCCAAATTTCACTCCTCAGCAAAGGAGAGCTATGGAGGAGCCGGAGGACAACCTCCGTTTTACAATCAAGGAGGGGATCGACAGCGATGGCAACTACGAGTCGGTCAACCAACCCTCTATCGAGTAAGATTGACTTGTTGTTGTTGTTGTTGTTGTTGTTAACAATGCATTGCCCTGTCTAGAGTGTATGATCATTCCGAAGATCTTCATCAAGCTCTTCTAAGGGGAGTCCAAGGAAACGTGCAGTTTCAACAGGGTTTGTCCAGAGGGACAGAGGGGTTAGAAGAGTAGGTTCAGATGAACAATTGAAGAGATGTAGAGTATCATAGGGGGTCCTACCACATGCAGGGCATGTGTTTAAGATTGTATCATTAAGTCTGGATAAGTAGGAGTTTAACCTAACCCTGTTTAGTAAGATTGAATTGATGAGAGCTAGCACCAGTGCGGTTGCCAACGCAGCTAAGCGGACAACGGCGGATGCTAAACTCCCATCAACCGCTGATATGAAACCCAGTATCTTTACGTCTGTGGCAGCGGTCTCACGACCTGGCCTCGGAGTTTCAAAGGAGAAGGAAGCTGCAACTGAGATGTCGGCAAGGAGAGCGACCGCTATGGCAACTACGGGTCCGCACTCCCGGGAGACATCTCCCCGCCGCTTCACATACCACGAGAAAAGATTGGCTGCAAAGATCCTGAAGAGGTATGAAAGGGTACCGCAGGAATCGCTGTCGCCGAATTCCAGTAAATCGGTAGAGCTAGCGAAAGCTGTGATACCGGATTTCCAAAATTCTTACATGCCAAAGAGGTTAAAAGTTAACCCTTTCAAGCGCCAGAGATCGGACCTGGAGTTAATTCCCCCTCCAAAGCTTCATCAGAATACCCCTGGAGCGGGCAAACTAAGCTTTGCTGAGGTAACCAAGGACCGGATCCTTATAGGCGTCCTTGACCGAGGCAATGACCGTCTGGCCATCCCCAAGGACCGGTGGCGTTACGTGCGAAATGAACTCGGCAACATTCTTCTCAACGTTGCTCCGGAGTTTCCGGGTAGTTCGGCGCGAGTAACGGATGCGGGTTGGCACCAGGGTCAGATTAAATTACTCGCATGCGAGGATGCAAAAACCGTAGCACTGTACAAGGCAGCAGCTGCTAAACTGGGTGAAGTCTACAAGGGCGCAAAGATAGAGGTCGTCGACTGGAAGGACATTCCAGCTCGTCCAAGGGCAAAGGCGTGGATTCCGGCCATCCCTGACGAACCCGAGAGAATTCTCGGGATGCTACGGCTAATGAATCCGTCCCTCCCAACGCATGACTGGATTGTCAATCTGGTCGGGGATGCGGTAGGGCCCGACAGACAGGTGGTGTTCACCATGAATTAAGAGTTAATCGAGCCCCTCAAAAGATGCAATGGCCTAGTACACTACAGCGTAGGCCAGATCGTTATCCACGTATATCGTGGTGATGCTCAGCGCGCTGCCTTCTCGGCTGCTCTGGGGGAACCGGAAAACGAATTACCAGAAGAGGAAGCGGAGGATTCCGACGCGGAAAGCATGTTATTCGCCACGTCCCTTGGCGATAGTGCTGTGAACAACTCGGAGATGGAGGACAGCCTACAGGACGAGGAAGTCCTCGACGTCACGGTGGTAGCAGCCAACGCTGAGCGATTAACATCTAACGCTACAGGCAGCAGGACTCCTGCAACGCCATATCGGGCAGTTAATCGGAACAACTCGTCGTTGATAGGCAACCTCCGGGATGGAGCAAACCTCGACGATATGGGGACGGCAGGGAAGTCTGTGCGCGCTCATGTTGGTGGTGCTTCAGATTAATCTGCACAAATCTAAAGTGGCTTCGGCTGCTTTAAGTAGTAGTCTTTCTAAAGGCGACGTGGATGTGGTCCTCATCCAAGAACCCTGGGTCAATAGCTCGAGAATCTGCGGATTGGGGACTAAGGGCTTCAAGCTCATTCGAGCCAGCGAGGAGAGCAAAGTCAGAACGTGTATTTTGATCAAGTCTGAGTTGAACTCCTTTCTCCTACCTAACTACACCAATGGTGATATTACCGCTATCAGTCTAACGGTCGACAGCACCCGCCTGACCCTGGCGTCGGTCTATATGCCCTACGACGCCGAAGAACCCCCACCACAAACGGAGGTGAAAGACCTGGTGTCAAACTTCTGCAGGGGTAATCTTATTATTGAAGCGGACGCTAATGCTCACCATGTCCAATGGGGGAGCTCCGATATCAATGCCAGGGGCGAGTCTCTGTTTGATTACCTCTTAACAACTAACCTGGTAATTTGCAACGTGGGTAATGAGCCTACTTTTATCACTAAGACCCGCAGGGAGGTCATAGACCTCACTATCTGTAGTGAAGGCGCTTATGCGTGGGTCAGAAAATGGCGGGTTCTGGAAGAACATTCATTCTCCGAAAACCGTTACATAGAAATGGTTCTACACTTTATTGTAGAACAACCAATCATGAAGCGCAATCCGCGTAACACTAATTGGCAGTTACACAATGAAATATTAGACAGAGACTTGCCAGTACTGCCCTCACAAGCCCCCTCATCAGTAGAGGAGCTGGAGGATCTTGTTACAACATTTACATCGGCGCTCTCAAATGCTCTAGAACAGGCTTGTCCAGTGCCAAAACCACGCGGTAAACACAGGCCACATTGGTGGTCCTACGATTTGGACTCGCTCCGGAAATCATGCCGGAAATAATTTAACAAGGCCAAGAGCCTCGGCTCTGAGCCTCACTGGCACGAATATAAAGCTTAACTAAGGGCCTACAAAAAAGCTCTGAGACAGGCGAAGAGGACCTCGTGGGGAAATTTCTTGCGTCGAAAAGGTCGACGACACAGCGAGACTTAGACGAGTCCTCTCGAAAAGTCAAACAGGCATCAGCTATTTGCGAAAACCTGACGGATCCGGGACCACCACGGAAGAGGAAACCCTTGAGCTGCTCTTGAATACACATTTTCCGGGGAATCTGCATGGCGCACCACTAGCACCTGCAACAAACCTGGCAGTAAATATACCCATTACTGAGGAAAGGGTAAGGTGGGCAGTTAAGAGCTTTGAACCGTATAAGGCTGCCGGCCCGGACGGGATTATCCTCGCGCAACTTATAAACACGTTGGAGACATCAGCTAAATGGCTGGTATTTCTCTTCACAACCTGCCTGGCTCTCAACCACATTCCGGACTCCTGAAGAAGCGCCACGGTAGTGTTTATCCCTAAGGCTGGGAAGGCATCCCACTACGAGCCAAAAGATTAGACACCGATCAGTCTCTCGTCCTTTGTACTCAAACCTTTTGAGAGGATACTAAGCGACTACCTCTCAACGACTATTGATAGCAACCTTATCTCTAGCTATCAGCATTCATACACCAAGAGTAAATCAACAGAAACTGCTCTGCACAGCCTAGTAACTGTCATTGAGAAATCGCTGTGTGAAAAGGACTACTGTCTCGTGGCCTTCTTAGACATTGAGGGGGCTTTCAACAATATAAGCCCGGAGGCGATCAACTCCGCTCTAACTAATCTGGGCGTAGATAGACCTCTAACTGGTTTAATTGACCAACTTCTAAGAAGAAGGAAAATAACTTCTTCACTTGGAACGGTTGCGTTATCGCGCTATGTCACAAGGGGAACGCCCCAGGGTGGTGTTCTTTCCCCGCTTTTATAGAACCTCACAGTCAACTCCTTGCTACGTGACACAAGCTGGGGGGCGGGAAGATAGTGGCATACGCAGACGATTTAGCTATTGCATTCAGAGGCAAGTTCCCACAAACTCTGTGTGACCTGATGCAAGTACCACTGCGAGAGGTTTCGAGGTGGTCCTCTCGCTGCGGACTTAGTATCAACCCGGGGAAAGTGGAACTAGTCCTCTTCACCAACCGGTACAAAATACCGCCACTAAGCCTACCAGAACTAGATGGCACGCGCCTGCGCTTGTCGGATAAGGCCAAGTTTCTAGGCATAGTTCTGGACAGGAAATTGGATTGGAAGGAGAATGTTCTTCAGCGCAAGAGAAGAAAGCTTGCATCGCTCTTTACACATGCAAAAGAGCCATTGGCAAAAAATGGGTGCTCAGCCCTAGAGTATGCAGTTGGATCTACATGGCCATCATTCGCCCAATCATGCTGTATGGAGTCGTCGTATGGTGGCCGGCGCTGAGCAAGGCAACATACCTGAATCTGTTGCGGAAAGTCCATAGATCCCATATGGTCTATATAAGCGGTGCGCTAAGGACAACGCCCAACGAAGCCCTCCAGGTCATTCTGGGCATTTTGCCACTTCATCTGGAAGGGTTTCGGTCAGCGGCGGCATCAGCTCTGCGCCTAAGAGAAACCTCCAGTTGGGGTGCGGGTACTATTGGACACTCCAGTATTCTGGAATCTTACAGCTTTCTCCCTCTAAGCACAGATCGTTGTGCGACCACTAAAGTCGGGGATAGCTGTTTCAAAATAAACATTCCCAGCAGAGAAGACTGGGAGAGGACGGATTGGGATCCCGAAACAAATGGTGGCACTTCCATATACACCGACGGCTCGAAGTTGGACGGCAGAGTTGGAGAAGGGGTTTATTCAAGGGATTTGGACCTTGAGCTCTCCTTCCGACTACCTGATCATTGTAGCGTCTTCCAGGCGGAAGTCTCTGCAATCCTGGACGCCGCGGCCTGGTTAAGCAAACGTGTTATCGGAGAAGATATCGCTATTTTCAGCGATAGCCAAGCGGCAATCAAATCCCTTGGCTCATACACGTTCAACTCTGAACTGACGCTCAGCTGTCGTCGATCTCTTCAGGAGATGGCCCAACAGAACCGCGTAAACCTCATATGGGTCCCGGGACATAGGGACATTGAGGGAAACTGTAAGGCAGACGAGCTTGCCAGGCAGGGCACGACCAAGCAGGTACTTCAGGATAAAGAGCGCTTAGGTATGCCGTTTGCCACATGCGAACTAATGCTGAAGGAGCACACACTCCGTCAAGCCAACGAAAGATGGCTGCAATCCCCAGGGTGTCGGATATCGAAACAAACCTGGTCAAAATGAGATCTTAAAAGGTCTAGACGCATTTATGCCCTAACTAGGAGGGAAATCTGCATATTGATAGGGGTATTAACCGGTCACTGCCTCATTGGTAGGCATGCAGAAAGGCTAAGTGTGCCCTACCGACGATGCTGCAGGAGTTGCAAAGATGATGAGGAGGAGGAAACAGTGGAGCACCTCATCTGCAACTGTCCGGCTTTAAGCGGCGCGAGAACGCGCTTTTTTGGAGTTCCGTTCCTAGATAGCCTAAGCCAGATCACGGAACTGGACATAAAGGACTTGATGGGCTTCATAAAATCATCTAAGTGGTTCGAGGAGGAGTAACGGTGTCTGTTTAGGAGTGTCAGTCCCGGGATTCTGCTATGTGGAAAATCCCAACAACACTCCCATATGGCTGGGTCCCGGGACTGACTTTCCTTGTGTTGGTGGTATCACAACGGGCCTTTCAAAACTGGCCTAAGTGTGCCTCTGCGGCAGCCACTTGAACCTACCTACCTAAGGAAATCTTGAAAAGATTTTTGAATTTTTGAAGTTAGTTTTTTGGGCCACCCTAATGTCCATGTGTCCCGGGACCCATGCGTGGTTCACGCGGTTCTGTTGGGCCATCTCTTGAAGAGATCGACGACAGCTGAGCGCCAGTTCAGAGTTGAACGAATAAGAGCCAAAAGCTTTGATGGCCGCTTGGCTGTCGCTGAAAATAACGTTATCCTCACCGATAGCGCTTTTACTTATCCAGGCAGTGGCATCCAAGATTGCTGAGACTTCAGCCTGGAAGACGCTGCAATGATCAGGTAGTCTGAAGGACTACCAGTTCCAGATCCCTTGAATAAACCCCTCCTCCAACTTAACTTCGAGCCGTCAGTGTAAAAAGAAATGCCGCCGTTGGTAGCGGGATACCGATCCACCCTGTCCCATTCCTTCCTGCTGGGAATGTTTGTTTTGAAGCAGCTCTCTCCGACTAGTGCTCAGAGGAAGAAAACTATAAGATCCCAGAATACTGGAGTGTCCATTTGTGTTTGCGCCCCAGCCAGACGGGTCCCTTAAGCCCTATATACACATCTTTTTGAGCGTGAACGCGGGTGAGCGTAAACAATTTTCTTTTCTGTAATATGTTGATTACTCCACTTTTTTTTGGTTTTGGTTGATACTGCATAAGCAAGTATCAGATGGTAAGACACTTCTAATAGCCCTTAAACTGCCAGTTTATCATTAAATATTCATTTTCAGGTTATCTTTCAATTTTTGAGGTTATGTTTTTCATTAACAAATTAATTTTATACTTTCACAATTACGCCGTGAGTGTAAATTTTATCCCTAAGCAAGCTTAGGGAAGCTCTACAACTCCCACCTTCGTCTGTTTTGCACGGAGGAAGTGGACAGGCCGTCCATTGGTTGAAACCACTAGCGCCACCAAAAAAAGCCTATTTTTTAAATGGCCGTGCTGGAAGCGACCACTCACGTCGGCCTTACAAAAGGAACTTGTACTCCACTCCAAAAAAAATCATGCGTACGTGGATAAACAACTAAAATATCTTTGATATTAGTGCATTTAAAATTAAGTGAAAGTGTTAAATATGCTTTGAAATGCTTATTTTACTATCTCACAGTGAATTGTGTGCGAACGCAAAGTGACACAAACCTTGGCAAGTGAGTGTTGAAATTTGATTTTTTTTACATTTTTTGGAAAATTGAACTCATTTGACAGATGTGCGTGAACGCACAAAAGAATTGATTTGGAATTCTTTTCATTTGCGTACGCAATAGAAAGTCTCCACTCATTCACGCTCACGTTCACACGAAACTGTATGAGGGTCTTTAGACGCAGTGCCGCTGCTGCTCGGTGCCCTTCCAGATCGACTGGCAAAATGCCTAGAATGGCCTGAAGAGCGTTGTTCTTAGCGCGTGGACTTTACCTAACAGATTTAAGTTTGTAGTCTAGCTCGGCGCAGGACACCATACCACGGTGCCCAAGAATTTGGCTTTATCAGCCAAGTTCAGGCTCACGCCATTAAGTTCTGGTAGGTCCAGCGGTGGTATTTTAGTAAAGAACAAGTTCCACTTTTCCCGAGTTGATACTAAGTCCGCAGCGAGAGGACCATGACAAAACTTCTCGCAGTGCTACTTGCATCAAGTCACACCGAGTTTGTGGAAATTTGCCCCTGTATGCAATATCTAAGTCGTCTGCATATGCCACTATGCCACACTTTTTCCCACCATCATTGTCATAGCGGTAACAATTCTTCAAGATTGTTTACGAAAACAAAAATTAAGACTTTTTTAATGTTCTGAAAGCAAATATTCTAAAAATATAGAAACGCAAAAATGGAAGAGAAGCAGCAAATTTGTGATTTTCAAATGGACTAAGCTGGCCGCTACTTGCATATAAGTTTACAAAAAAGCGGTGGTGCCAATGACGGTGAGTGTAGAGGGCTATATATAGCGAACGTTATCATATATATTATTTCTGTATGGTGTTTTTGTGTTTGCTCCTTATTTTCTGCTCTCATTTGAAACCAATATTAATAAATAAGGTATCGTTTTAAAGGTAGGGGTTAGCTCTACATGCGAAGCCATATATTAATTAGGGGATTGCTTTTTTTTAAACGTTTTTTATAAAATTTAATTTGTTTAAATAAACCATTGTGAATTCACAAAAAAATCAATTTGTGACTGACATTCATCAGACTTCAGAGAGATGTTGGCAGAATCGGGGATAACGCCCTTTTTCGGGGATTTTCCGTCTGCCAATGTAATTTCGAAATGGTTTGGTATTTGTTTCCTTTAGGGGTTATTTGCAATCAAAGTTGCAAGTTTTCATGTGGTTGTTGTAATCACATTAGGCCGTCCAAAAAAGTGTTCTGCGCAGGAATGCTGAGGATGGCGTAGCCTGTGTTGGACCGGGCGAGTGTTATTTTTTATAAGCAACTCGGAAAGGTGTTCTGCACACAAATACCACTGGGTCCTTTTTCAGGATTTTGATCATAATTTTTCACTGAAACAAAAAATTAAAAAAGCGCCCCGGGATTCGTGATCCTGCGGCCAATATACGTTTTTTGAGCCCTCTACCCTAATTTTTTAAAATTTTTTTGCAGTTGACCCCTAAAGGAAACAAATACCAATGCTTTTTGGCTATAAAATCCCCAATTCATGATTTAAGCAACATCATTTGTTTTCACTACAAAAAATTTAAGAGAAATGTTTTTGAAGGTTCTAATGTTAACCTGTACATTTATCGCGCCATAGTTCTTTTAAGGTGTGTTTTTCCATGCTAGAAAAAAAATTTGGCACTCTTGAAACTGTTTTGGGACAAAAAAAATAAATGTGAGTGGCAACACTGCGCTGGACTTGTAGTGGTGCAAGTCTTTGATTATGACAAAGATAATATATCAACAAGAGCCGTCACTCGTTATAAATGCGAAGCTAGAAGAAGTCGATCTAGCCATCAACGAAGTATTCATCTAGCACATGCAAGGCAAACAATGCGTAACCAGCGACAGGTACAACGTGAACAAATGGTAGTCCAGCGTAAGAGTGACTTGGTACCTTTTTTATTTTTACGTCAAATATTGTGTTTAAGGAAGTTTTGTAAAAAAATACATGTGGGCACTGGGCCATATTTATAGAAAAAATCGATTGCTTTTTATCAAACTTCCGAAAAATTTCATAAGTTTGTATGACGTAAGTAAATTTGTTTGTTTTTGTTTTTTTTTGCGCAAGGCGCGCACGGGTCCACCTAGTAGTACATTATTATTATTATTAAAAGTAATACGGCCTTTTAATAATACACCGCGAACATTAGTACGATCTATTGTGTGACCTATCAGCTTATTGCTGTATGCGGAGGCTCTTTATAAATTTGAGCACCTCCTCTGGTTTGTTATTCCATATCACGAACGGATTGAGAGTTACACCACCTAGGTTGCAAACTCTCTTTCTTGCTAACGCAATGCATTCGCAGAGTATGTGAACCGGCGTTTCATCGTCTAGTTCGCAAAACTGACAAATTGTTGTATCTGACAGATTCAATTTACTCAGGTAATAACGTAGACTACAATGTCCCGTATAATACCCAGTGAGGGTTCTTAGAACCACCCTTTTTAAATTTATGAGCCTGGCCGATGCTCTTTGCGATGGCTCTATAAAGAGTTTGGCCTGCCACTGTCCAAGGCTGCTAAACCAATGCTGCCTAAACTGTTTGTCTTCCCAGTTGCTTATGGTCTCCCTTATGTGGGCCCTGGTGAGATCACAGAAGTGTTCCGGACCACAAAATGCTGTTGGAGCACCGTGTTTTGCAAGGTGATCCGCTTTTTCGTTGCTGTCATGTCCTTCATGCCCTGGGACCCAACCTAACAAAACTTTGTTTTTGGCCCCCAGATCATTAAGGACTGTGATGCACTCAAGCTTCAAAGTTATTGTATACGACTGCAAGGCACGTAGGGCGGCCTGACTTTCGACATAATGTAGACTCGCTTAGAGGATAGTCCTCTTCGGAGGCATTCTCTGCCACAGATTTCTATTGCATGGATTTCGGCTTGGAAAATAGTGGGATAGCTACCCATTGGTGCCGATCTTTTGTAGTTTGGTCCATAGATACTAGCTCCCGTTTTACCATCTTCCAGCTTCGATCCATCTAATCTAATCTTGGCTTGAGTCATTTTTTGACGCTTAACCGCCTAGGCGATTTTGGTTGTTACGTATCAAAGCACGCCAGTCATTTCTTTTTAGCGATAACTGGCGCCAATTGGAAACCCCAAGGGAGTTCAAGTCATCCTCCACTTGTTTTTTCCATCTCAGTCGAGGCCTCCCCCTTCCTTTGCTGCCGAATTCGTCTTGTTCCCGTCGACCGCAAGACTTACTTTTTCGCTTCCTTATCCAGTCCAGAGAAGGCAGCGCTTACAGCGCAGTTGTTAAGGCCAATGATATCAATATCATCGGCATACGCCAGCAATTGCACGCTCTTGTAAAAGATTGTACCTTTGCGGTTTAGCTCTGCTGCTCGAATTATCTTCTCCAGCATCAGGTTGAAGAAATCGCACGAAAGATAGTCGCCGGACGGAGCTGTTGGTATTGCTCAACGCCATTTGGCAAAGCCGTATAAGCTTTGCAGGGAAGTCAAATTCAGACAAGGCGGTATAGAGGCAACTCCTTTTTGCGCTGTCAAAAGCGGCTTTAAAATCGACAAAGAGGTGGTCTATATCGATTCTATTGTCATGGGTCTTCTCCAGGGTTTGGCGTATCGTGAAAATCTGGTCGATGGTAGACTTACCAGGTCTAAAGCCACACTGATAAGGTCCAACCAGTTTGTCTACGATGGGCTTCAGTCTGTCACACAATACGCTAGAAAGAACCTTATATGCGATATTAAGAAGACTGATTCCGCGGTAGTTGGTCCGGTTAGCGGGATCGCCTTTCTTGTGGATTGGGCAGAGCACACTTAAATTCCAATCCGGAGGCATGCACTCGTCTGACCATATTCTGCATAAGAGCTGATGCATGCTTTTTACTAGCTGTTCGCCTCCGTGTTTGAACAGCTCGGCGGGAAGTCCGACTATTCCAAGCGCTTTGTTGTTTTTGAGCCGGGATATAGCTATCCGCACTTCTTCATAGTCAGGTGGTGGGACGACCTTTCAATCGTCAGGGATTGGGATATCGTGTTCGACGTCTCCCTCGCAATTTAGCAGTGAGGAGAAGTGCTCCCTCCATAATTTCAGTACACTCTGTCCGTTGGTTCCAGGTGGCCATTATTGTCCTTACATGAGCTTGCCCCGGTCTTAAGCTTTCGGCAGAGTCAATACGTCATGTACGTGACGTACGTCGTGACAAAACTTACGTGCCGCACAGGGATGGCACATAGCGATTGATGTACGTCATGTTGAAGTACACAGATATGTCAACAAAGTAATTAGCGCAAAACGAAAATTATTAAAAAAAAAAAACATAACAAATGCAAAATTTCGGTTAAAAACATGGAAAATATTAAAAAATTACTTTGGTTAAATTTGCTTTTTCACAATTTTCACGAACGCGTTGTCAAATTGGCGGTAAAATTGATTTTGACATTTGTCACGCAGCTGCCGTTCCGTCAAAATAGAAAATTGGCAAAGGATGCCGGATCCGTTGACTGATACTTTGTCAATCTAGCGTTTTACATGCAAAATACGCACATCATACTCGGCTGTCAGTTTCTTCCTTTTCCGGCAAGTACGTGACGGACTGATTCTGCCGAAAGCTTTAAAACCTTCCGTCATCCGCCGGATCTTTTCATAGAATATTCGGGCATTATTCCTGTCAGCCAGCATCTCAAACTCCACACACTCACGCCTTTCTGCCTCACGTTTCTTTTTCAGAAAAGGCGCATCTCTTCCTTCTTCGCCTCACGATATCGTTGCATTGCGGGTTGTGCCCGTTCGCAACATCTCCCTGTAGGCAGCGTCCTTTTTTCCGAGTCAGTGCTACATCGCTGGAACCCTATATTGTCCTCAGCGGCGGTACGGAATGAATGGGAGATGTGCTCCCATTGCCCGGTTACATCGTTAGGTCGAGGATTGCTCTCCGATAGCAGGTGTGAGAGTCGAGTGGAAAAATTATCAGCTGTATGTGTCGTGCGCAGCTTCTTGACGTCAAACTTTCCTTCCGCTACAGTGCGTACTTTTTTCTCTCAAGATGATGGTCCGAGTCGATATTTGGACCAAGTAGGGTACGCACATCTTAAAAGGTGGAGCTGTGTGTGCCGTCGATCATGCCATGATCAATCTGGTTTCTTGTTCTTTGATCAGGGGACAGCCAGGTGGCTTGGTGTATTCGTTTATGCTAGAACCTGGTACTACTGATGACCATATTGCGAGCAGCGGCGATGTAAATCAACCTAGTGTCGTTGGGGGATGTTATATCGTGGAGACTAAATTTCCAACTGTATCGTGGAGACTAAATTTCAAACTGTTATCGATCCATCCTTATACCAAATCTCCCAATCGGATTCAGCATATGGGTTCCCTATTTCCCAGAGCACTCGATCTACGATTGTAGTACATTTACACTGCACCAAATTTGGCGAATTTGAATGAGTCATATCGAACCTGTTTACACTGGCAAATTTGCATTTGGCTTCACCTTCCCTGCAAGAATCTTCTACCAGAACACAAAGCCACCGAAAGAAAATGCACCACTGTGATGTTCAAACACCTGTAGAGAAATAATAAATGAAGAATCAAGAAGGCTTCTGTCTTTTCTTTGTAAAATTGGTCCATTCTCTTAAAAAAAAACTATTTGAAATTGTTATTTACAGCGGTTATGATGCAAAAGTTATCACACGTTAATTACCCATTAAGGTTCTTGCTGGGCAATTCTAAAGGGTTGCTGTTTTGAAGAAGTGTGGATTGTATTGTTCGGCGAATGAGGCCAAATGTGATGGTTTCCAAATTTGGAAAATGAGATTTCTATGGAAAAAAAATTTGCAATTTTTCGCCCAATTTGCCAAATTTTGTGCGGTGTAAATATACTATTACATGACGGCACCGCTTTTGAAGGAAATCAGGGCTTAAGTAAGTTTACATTTTAAATAAATTTGAAAACATTTTCTTAAATAAAGTAATTTTTTTTGCGTGCTTCATGGACGCGAAATTATTATGCTTGTTGGAGTTGACCTGGGAGTCTCAGTCGGAATCCCAACCAGGGTTGGGCCATTTTGAATAAAAAATTATTAAAATATAAAATTATTCATTATTTTAAAAAAATTTAGTGATGAGTGCACCGGTTATTTTTATTCAAAAAAATCAAAGTGATGGCCCGAAAATGATCCCGAAACGATCTAGAAAATGGTCCCGAGGTTATGCCGAATGTGTTGCGCATATGAGTATAATTTTCCGGCGTCTCGAGGGAAAAATTTTTCATTTGTAAATAACTGATTGAAAATTAAGTTCTATCGTTCAAAGATTCCATAAATAAAAGTAACCTTTCATCACTCAAAATTTCTTGAGGGATGAGTGACAAGTCATTTTATTCAAGAATGTCTTGAAATAAAAATAACTTGTTATTCATCACTTTGATTTTTTTGAATAAAAATAACCGGTCACTCATCACTCAAATTTTTTTGAATAATGAATAGAAATTTTTATTTGTTTTTCGTCACTGGTCACTCAAAACTAAAATTTTTGCTCCCAACCAACAATCATATATATTATTTCTGTTAGGACTTTTTGTGTTTGCTCCTAATTTTCTGCTCTCATGCGAAACCATATATTAATTAGCGGATTGCTTTTGTTTAAGCGTTTTTTATAAAATTTAATTTGTTTAAATAAACCATTGTGAATTCACAAAAAAATCAATTTGTACTGCAACGCTATTTTGACTGTCATTCATCAGACTTCAGAGCGGTGTTGCCAGAATCGGAGTTATCGCCCTTTTTCGGGGATTTTCCGTCTGCCAATGTAATTTCGAAATGGTTTGGTATTTGTTTCCTTTAGGGGTTATTTGCAATCAAAGTTGCAAGTTTTCATGTGGTTGTTGTAATCACATTAGGCCGTCCCTAAAAATGTCCAAAAAAGTGTTCTGCGCAGGAATGCTGAGGATGGCGTAGCCTGTGTTGGACCGGCCGAGTGTTATTTTTTATAAGCAACTCGGAAAGGTGTTCTGCACACAAATACCATGGATCCCGATCCGAATTGGGATCGGACCTGGGTTCTTTTTCGGGATTTTGATCATAATTTTTCACTGAAACAAAAAATTAAAAAAGCGCTCCGGGATTCGTGATCCTGCGGCCAATACACGATTTTGAGCACTCTACATTTATCGCGCCATAGTTCTTTTTAGGTGTGTTTTTCCATGCGAGAAAAAAAAATTGGGACTCTTGAAAAAATGCGTACCCGCGACAGGCACAACGTGAACAAATGGTAGTCCAGCGTAGGAGTGACTTGGTACCTTTTTCATTTTTACGTCAAATATTGTATTTAAGGAAGTTTTGTAAAAAAATACATGTGGGCACTGGGTCATATTTATAGAAAAAATCGATTGCTTTTTATGAAATTTCCGAAAAATTTATATAAGTTTGTATGACGTTAGTAAACGATTTCAAACCATTTGTTTTTTTTTGCGCAAGGCGCGCACGGGTCCACCTAGTTTATTTTATTTTTTTCAAATTGTTATTTAAATCAGCCATCGCCGCGTAGTGGCTAAGTCAGCTCACTGCCGCTCAACAACAACACCTGGCTCTTTGTGGCTCACAACAACAAACCGGATTCGCAACATAAATACAAAAAATTATTGCAATATTATTCTTGGTCGTTCTTCGCTGTGAATCTATAACGGTACACACACGCGTTTATAGGTGCATACGCATATAGCTACATATATACCCAATCCTCACCGATGATGTTGCGTAGCCTTGTTCTGAAGCTAATCGATCTATCACGTATTCTTCAAATGCTCTAGATCGATTAGCTGCAGAACAAGGCTACGCAGCATGATCGGTGAGGATTACACCCCGGAAACACTAGTGGAGCACATGCTACAAGGCGAACTAAAAGGGACTGCAGCGTGTGGCGTAATTGCGGAAACCATGAAGTGGCAAAGAAGCCAGGAAAGGCTGCGGCGCAGAAGGAGACCTAGGAGCGAGGCTGGAAGATCGTCAGATGGATTGGGGACAACGACTCTCCAACCGTCCAAATTGCAAACCAGCTGGTAGACTGAGGACAGTTATGGACCCACGGCCAGTCCAGCTGTCTTGGGTCACAAAAATGGGTAAGTAGGTGTAAAGCGGATCGGAACCACGGCCCTTCCACCCGACTGGTCCAAGTGATCTGATCAATAACGGCGAATACTGCACACCAAAAACAGTTTTGGACCCACGGCCCGTCCAACTGTCTTGGCTCACAACGACAGCCGGTTTAAGATTGCGTGTTTCCTTTGAAACGTGGGTGAGTAGACTTCAAGCGGTTTGGAACCACAGCCTTTCCAACCGCCAGGGCAATGTGACCTTGTCAACAACGACGAATACTGCCTACTGAGGAAAAATAAGTAAAATCTAGTAAAAAGATCCCCAGTCAAGAACTGAAATGGACGGGTACGCCGACCAACAGACGTTGAGACTAGTGCTCAAACCACCTCCGACGGAATACTTAACGGTAGTACATGAGGGGATCGGTACATGACGGTTGGAGTTTTAGTGTTAGGTTGAAGTTCCATGCTGATTTTAAGGCTTTCGATGCTTTCTCCACTGAAAAAAAAAAACATATATACGTACATACATATCAAGGTATAAACCGATTAAAATAACGTTCCCGTTTCGGTTTCGGTTTTGTAACACGATTCGGTTTCGGTTCCGGTTTCGTTCTTCAAAATTTATTTGGGTTTCGGTTACGGTTTCGTTCCGATTTTGGTTTCCAAATAAAAACACGAACGAAAAAAAATTTGACAAAACTTAAATATGTGGCTGAAAAATAGGTCTGAATTTTTATAACATTTTTCGAATATAATAACACTGTACGACAAAATCCAATTTTTCTCAAATTTTTTGAAGAGATTAAGAGATAAGTAAAAAAATGGCGTTCCCCGATTTTCGAAGTTAGCCTCCAAAAATTAGTTACGGGCTTTCGAAGTTCGAAGTTGGAGCTTTCCAAGATTTGATTTTCTAATTGTTTTGTTTAAAATTTGATGTTCCAATTGAAAAAGGTTAAATGTGGGCGTGGCCTTCCAGCTCCTCTTACTTGATTGGCTCAAAACCAAATCTTCTAAGGGTCCAACTTCGAACTTCGAAAGCCCGTAACTTAGTTTTGGAGGCTAACTTCGAAAAACTTAAAAAAGTTGTTTTGGTCCAACACCCAATCGGCTGCTGTACATTGTAATAAATATTATTAACGCTATGTATGGATGAAGTTTCTGCAATGTAAAAAGAAAATTGACTACTTTTTCTAATAGAAAAATATTAGAATGGAAACTAATTTAAATAAATCGTCAAAATATATGATACGGGCCATTAAACAAATTTTTCTCGGATCTCGTAAATTTTTTTCGCTGCCATCATTCAGCTATATGAGGCTAAATTTTCTCCTTAGGAATTTGATACTGAGGTCAAAACGTGTCTTTTGTAACATTGCTCGACAATCTTCCATGAAAGCTTTTCAAAGGACCTTTGGTAAAAGAAAATATGTTCCCACAAAAAGAAAAAAGGCATACAACAAATTCAAAACCGTTTGGAACCGGTTCCGGCGTTTGAAACGATTTCGGTTTCGTTCTTTTCCAGATCAAAATAATGGTTACGGTTTCGGTTTCGGTTTCGGTTTTGAAAAATGAAACCGTTTTAATCGGTTACGGTTTCGGTTCAGTCCTTGATACATATGTTCAGTAGGGGTATTCTATTTTTGTAACCTATGTTTTACATGCCTGTACACGATGGAAACATTAAAAAAATGATAACTGCGTTTTTAGTTTTTTTTTATTCAAAAAAGTACACGCACCAAACGATTTTAAAATTTATATGCGCATATACACACAAACATGTACAAATACATTGGCCATATATGTATTGCTGTTGACCGCATGGCTATTTGCTTTCGTTTGCTTTCTAGTTCTGTTACGTAACTGCCTGGTGCGGGAGAGGAGGAGTGGCTGGTCGGCATGGTTGTAGCCCGGCTGAGGCTCGTCGGCATTGGGGCGCAGTTCTTGCCACTTCTCCTTTCCCAACAGTTGCGAAGCTTGCCACTTCTCCTTTCCCAACAGTTGCGAAGCAAAATTAGAGTTCATGCCTGGGGAAAGAATATATGCAAAACAGAGGAAATAGTGAGATAGAAAAAGCGGGAGAAAACCTGTCCGAGTCAGGTGAAGCCTTTGGACTCTACTATGGCTCCGCTTCCCGAGTAGAGTCCCCTTAAACCTGACTAATGTCCGTCTATGTGTACTTACTTCCTTTTCATACTTGCCTCATATTATGCACTCAAGTAACTAAAGCAAAGAAAATCTTCAACCCATAAACTTCAAAGACAATTTTCTTTGGAATTTACATTTTCAATAATTAACAACTTTTATTAAAAATTATTCAAAGATAGAAATAAACGCTAATTGAAAATTTATTCTTATTACAAAAATTACTATTAATTATTTTCTAATCCTAACACTTAAAAGATATTCAAAATTTTAATGGCGACTGACAACTTCAAAAAAATCTTAGAATTCAACCAGCCTAATGTGTATCTAGTTATTTGTGCGCAGCCACACATTTAAATATAATTAAATATGTATGGAAGTACCTATGTGCGCTCCCTCTCTCTAAAATTTGTAAACACACTATATATATATATGTGTATGAGGTCTCACTCAGATAAATTGGTAACTACATTTATGTGTGTATGAGCATTCTCGCTCTGAGTAAAAAAGATCTAACACTATATATATGAAAGTATGTGTATGTGTGTGTGTGTGTATATTATTTTTCCTATGCAAAACACTCACCTCGCTTTACAGCAGCGGTGGGCATTTTGGTTTGTGTAGGTGTATTGGTAAATGCGAGAGTAACTTTGATACAGTGGTGCTAAGAACAAATTTTTCGCGTCAGTTGCTTAACCGACAGCAAGGTAGTAACAGACCGCTTTAACGCAAAATTTGTATGAAACTATTTATGCGCGCTAAAAATGACTTCCAAACATTTTTTTATGATTATTTCTTACTTTCTCCAGAAAACAGTAATATCTGCTTCAAATTAACTGACATTTCGCTTCTGAGAATTTATAACTATTTTTTTAATTTCAAATGAATATTGGGTAATGCCACATTTAAACAGACTTTCAAATGTGTCAATCGTCTTGATTTTTTGCATCTCTTTAAGTCTGTTTTCAAACTTGAAAAAAAAAATTAGTCTCCAGTAACTGCATGTGTCCATTGTTAATTTTAAAATATAAATACTGGTAATTAGGAGTAGGTTTGGTAACTTGATTTCAGAAATCAGTGACAATAAAAGAGTTTAAAAATTAAAAACTTGTTTCCTTTTCTTTTAATTCAAATTAAGCTCATTTGAAAGATTACTTAAATCAGAAGGAAAAGCTTAATTTAAAATAAATTCTCTATCTGGTAAGTCTTGTGTTAATTTTTTTTTCCCTTTTTTATACCTTCTCTTTCTTTTTATTCCTCTTCTTTCTGCCTATTCCCTACTTGCAATGCAGTTTTAATTTTATTTCCCTACTTGTAATACAGTTTTAATTTTATTTTCACTAAGCCCACTTGCACGACGCCAAGTTAGCTTTTTAACTCAGAGTTAGCGTTTTGGATAAGTTTTCAAATAAACTCAGAGCAAGGGTTTTCTTTCTTTCCTCTTATCTCGTTTATCTATAATTTATTTACTCAATACTTAATGAAGTTCCCATTTATTTTTTACTTTTCTTTTTGCATTACATTTTAGTCAAGCCATCTGAAATCGCTTACATTAATTTTAAATCGCGCATAATTTACTACCGCATGAAACAATCAACAAAGCGGCGACACATGTTACCCCTTTGCTGTCTACGCCAAGACTGGCATGAAAATGATTTTTTAACACCACTGTGGCTAATTTGATTTTTTGCTCTCAACAGCAACTGAAATGAAGAGCGTAAGAATACATGTACACACACGCACACGTGCGTGCGGCTCAATTGAGTTAGGAAAGCCCATGCTTGCTTTACAGCAGGGCCGGCCAAACAAATACTAAAACATTTGCATAAGTGTGCGTAAGTTTTGAGTGATTTTGCGTACAGTGGCTGCAAAGAAAATGCGGACTGTGAAACTATAAAATCAAAAGGATATTTTATTATTTGCTTTGAAATGGAATGAAATGAAATGAAATAAAATAAAATGGAATGAAATGAGAGAAAATAAAATAAAATAAAATGGAATGAAATGAAAGAAAATAAAATAAAATAAAATAAAATAAAATAAAATAAAATGGAATGAAATAAAATAAAATAAAATAAAATAAAATAAAATAAAATAAAATAAAATAAAATAAAATAAAATAAAATAAAATAAAATAAAATAAATTCAAATAAAATAAAAGGACAGGTAAGAAAAGGCGAGGGCAGGACGGGAAAGAAAGAAAAGGAAAAGAATAAATGTATTTATAAAAAAATATAAACGAAGTATTATGGCGTTTCTTCAAAATATCTTTCCTTCTTTCTATAAAGAAAATAACTTATTTTATTTCATATCTTTTTCTTAAATTAATTGCATTCATTGCGTAACTCTTTGGGTTCAAAACTATTATATACTAGATGCTCACTTTTTTTTGCTTAACTTCTCACAGTTCTCATTTTAAAATAAACATAATTCAAATATTTTCGCAAATTAACTCAGTAAAACTAAAAAGTAATAAGCAAATCATTTTATAACAAGCTGTCAAGGTCGATTTCCTTATCATATGATTTTATTAGCATCAAGTCTTGCAGATGACTATCAGTAATAGAACCACGCCATTGGGATTGAATTAATTTCATTTTTGAGAAAGCAACCTCGCAATTATACGTAGATCCAAACATACTATATAGTTTTAAAATTTCATTTCTAATATTTGGATATTTTTCTTTGTTCAGGTTTTTCCAAAAAATTTTCCCACTTCCCAACGGCAAATTAAAATCTAAACGCATTCTCTGCACTTCGTCACGAAGGCTTGGACTCAATTGGGAAATTTCGCAGTTTATTGGGTCGTTGTGGGTTTTAATTATGGTAGTATTTATGTACGTTTTCTTTTGCGCTCACTGTTTTCCTTACTCCGTATCATGAGTGAAACAACGACGAACCACCGAAAGCACAACTTCGTGCGTGCACATCGTTAGCGTTGGTGTTTGAGTATAAACTCAAACGTGCACAATGTGCACGCGTGGCCGGCCTTGCTTTACAGCAGGGCCGGCCAAACAAATACTAAAACATTTGCATAAGTGTGCGTAAGTTTTGAGTGATTTTGCGTACAGTGGCTGTAAAGAAAATGCGGACTGTGAAACTATAAAATCAAAAGGATATTTTATTATTTGCTTTGAAATGGAATGAAATGAAATGAAATAAAAGAAAATAAAATAAAATAAAGTGGAATGAAATGAAATGAAATAAAATAAAATAAAATAAAATGGAATGAAATGAAATAAAATAAAATAAAATAAAATATAATATAATGTAATATAATATAATATAATATAATATAATATAATATAATATAATATAATATAATAAAATGAAATAAAATAAAATAAAACAAATAAAATAAAAGGGAAATAATTATACATTAAATTACGCAAAGTAGTATTTATGTACGTTTTCTTTTGCGCTCACTGTTTTTCTTACTCCGCATAATGAGTGAAACAACGACGAACCACCGAAAGCACAACTTCGTGCGTGCACATCGTTAGCGTTGGTGTTTGAGTATAAACTCAAAAGTGCACAATGTGCACGCATGGCCGGCCTTGCTTTACAGTCCACGTTGGTACCAAAGTGACGTTGCGAGCTGAAAAGAAATGAGAAAAAAACAAACAACATACACAGGGCTATATTAAAGACAGTGGTTCAGTTATAGGTCTTTGACCGCTTGACCGTGGTCAAGGCTAATTTTTAAGAACAATTGTCTTTTGGGTTTTAGTTTAACAACGCGGTTCGGTGCATATGCATTATTTTGTGCATATGCTAAAAAAAAATTTACGTATAAGAAAAAAATCTCGCGGTGCGTAAATTAAGTAGCTTAGAAAAGCTAAAAATCGCGGAATCGAGTTTAAAAAAATTTCTAAAATATTAAAAGTGATTTAAGTGGTAAGTGCAGATAAAATCTGATAAAAAAACAACAAAAATTTTATTTTTCCAAAATAATATATGTAGATTGGAAATGAAAATAAAAAAAGGCAAAAACGACCAAAGGGGTCAAAAAAAAAAATAAACAAAATGAAAAGTGAAAGTGTAAGTGAAATACTGAAGCAAAAAAATGGATCACATTTTTTTGACGACAATGTCTCGAAAACAAAAAAATATGGAATTTAGTTGAGCTCTAGGCGAGATCAAAAAAAGCGCCCAAAAAAAGAATAAATATTATAAAAAAAGATTTATAAAATTAAAACAATGCAAAAATAAAAATTTCTTCTTTTTCGAATAGATAAGAAAATTCAAATTTTAAAAGTGGCAGCGTGCATACAAGAGTTTACGCATATGCCTATGTAGGTGGAGACATATGTATGAATAAGAAATATAAGAAGAACTGAAGGTCAGAAAAATTCAAAATACAACTGAACTTCTACTCTTTAACTTATAAAACTAATAAATAAATGTAAATGAATTCAAAATGCAAAAAATTAACAAATCAAAAAATTCAAAGTGTGAAAGTTTTTTTTTTCAAAAAGATAGTTGGGTAATGCCCCCTAATAAATGTCGAAAAGTGTGTGTGATGGTGGTAGTGATAGAACTTCGAAGTTGGTGAGCACGCTGTCGCTGAGCCGAGCTTAGTTACTGTCTCTCTCCTCTCTGCTGTGTTTCTGTGTTAGTGTTATGCTTTGTGTCGCCGTGTATATATGTGGAGAGCGAATGTTTCAGAGTCGATGTTGCCAAGTAGATATTTATGTTGCTGATAATCTTGCCCAAATACTGTATCTACATGTTGCTGTGGCAATTAGTAATGTTGCTCATACTGATGCTGTGTTGTGTTCTACCCTCTTTTGTAGTGTTTGACGTGCCGGTATGATATTAAATGTTTGTATGATGTCGATTCTCTGTGTTCTGTATGAGTGAGTGTGTGTGTGTGTCAATATAATTTTTTGCCTGGTTTCCAAAATTGGGTTTTTGGCCCAAATTCTGCCTTTTGGCCAAGTAAAATTCCTCCAATGGGTTGTTGGTGTGTAAACATTGGTGTTTGTTGTTGTTTTTCCGTGTTTTTCTATGTGTGAAGGTGTGGGGTTTTATGTATTTTGTTGGCGAGCGTTTATATACTTAAATGTCGCGGCCTTCGGTTGGCTTCGTGAGCTGCAATAAAAATGTATATGCATATTTTGTTTTCAAATATTTTTATTTTTCAAATTTCCTGCTAAATTTTGTTTTCTGGCCTTTTTAGATTAAATAAAACATTTCCGCTCCCCATGTACAAGAACCAAAAAACCGGAAATATACACCCTGTGGTTCACATGGAAGGAAGGAAATAGCTTCAAAAAGCTCGCCATATACAAATTTACTTGCTTCCTGTTGTCACCTTGGATCAAAGGTGTACAAGAAGTCTATAAAGTAAGGAAAACACATGGCAAATATTAGTAAGAATATAAATGCAAGATTGCATGCAGGGCACATGGCTCAAAGCGTTAAGAGAACGCAATGCCAATGCAGTCTGGTAGGTTCGATGCCAGCCAGACCGGATAAAACACTACGTCTAAATGCTTGGTCGCATGGAAACTAGTCAGTGAATTACCATTCCGCTGTATAAAATTTTGCATTCAATTCTTTCTAATACCTATAATTAAAAAATTTTTCTCGTTTATAAACATGATCAGAAAACCATTAAATCAATTCCTTCAAAAAAAAATGTTTTTTTCTTCTTCTTCTTTGTTTGCATACGTGCTCGTGTATATATATACATACGTATATACACGTAAGTGCACTTGTGCATATTTTAATATTTTTGAATTTTCCGAATTAGATTAAATTTTATCTAAATTAAAAATTCAAATAAAATCCAAAAAGTAAAAAAAAATGGGATTTTGGGTAAAAAAAATTATAATTCGTGGTTTCAACTTTTATGGTTTTGACAAAAGTGCAAAAAAAAATTATTTACAACAACAATCCAACCTATTTGTTTGCGTTCATGCTCGTGTACATATCTACATACATACATCTGTACACGTAAGTGCATTTATGCAGTTTGTAAACTTTTAGGAATTTTTCGAATTAAATTTTAGAAAACAAAAAAAATAAAAAATTTGAGAAACGGGTTTTGGGCTCAAAAATATTATTTAATATTTCAGGAATATTTTAGTGGATGCTGATGGAATTAAATAAACGGTCCTTTTCAGGGCCACAAAATTTCTAAACAGAGAGATCAAAAATTAAGAAGCATCCGGGTGAATTTTGAGTGAACCCTAAATTTGTTTATCTGTTAAAAGCCAAATTTACTTTAATAAAACGTATCAAACAATAGCCAGAAAACTCAACCTAACTTTACCAAATTTAAATTTTAATCAAAGCTTTACAACAAAAAAAATACAAAAAAATGCTATAACTTCACCAAAGTTTTTCAAATAAGATTTCACGAAAATTATTTTAATGGACTTTAAAAAAAATCTTTTCAACAACTTTCAAAATTTTTCAAAGTGACTTACCGGTGACTCTGCAGATTGCTTGAGGGGATTTTTCTCGCCCTGGGGTGGCGGCCTTCCTGGCGCTGGCTAGGATCCTCGAGAGGATTCCTAGATGTCAGGAACTTCACCTTTTTTTTCGATCGCGTTTACTTTGACGTGAAACCGAACTTTAAATAAGACTTATAATTTGTACACACGCGCACCTACACTTTAAGGTGAAAAACGCACTTTGTAAATAAACTTTGTTTTTAAACACTTTTGGCACTCGATCAAGACCGCGACTTTTCCAATTTTGATCTGTCGATCAACGGAACCCCTTTTTATACACCATTGTCCTTGCGGCATTTCGGACATCGTACGGCACGAATTGCCTGCCTGCTTTGGTCAAACCAATCCGCGTTCGACACTTAAGCGGCACGTATATGTGCATATGTACAAGCAACATTTTAACCCACTCACACCATTATCCATCCGCTATGCAAATATCGTAAAAACGAATAAGGGAGTTCGGTTAGCGGTTGCCCATACATCTGCTCATATACCCGCTTGCGCGTAGTCAGAGAAATCTTCAAAGGCTGTCGTTACAGGCTCGCATCCGCCGATGGTGCCTGCATCATGGAGCGTGTGCGTAAAAGAAATTCATAACGCAGCCTTGGGTTGGTTTGTACGTATAGGGCTAACGTGTGGCCTCGACCCACGATCTAATGCCGGGCTTCAAGTTCGCTTCTTGTCTATACCTTTCTTGAACATCTATTACAGTTAACATTGATTAAGACACAAAATTTAAATAAACTATCAAAACTAAATCTAATATCACTGGGCTTAAACAAACTTAACCTACGTTATCACAGATGGGCATCTTAATCCTATATCACAGGGTAAACCTAAAACTATATCATCATCATTCATAATTTATTGGCGCTTAACCGCCTAAGCGATTTTGGCCGTTTCGTATCAAAGCACGCCAGTCATTCCTTTTTAGCGATAACGGACGCCAATTGGAAACCCCAAGGGAGTTCAAGTCATCCTCCACCTGTTGTTTCCATCTCAGTCGAGGCCTCCCCCTTCCTTTGCTGCCGAATTCAGGCGACGATAGGAAAACCTTCTGTGCTGGAGCTTCTTTGTCCATTCGCATAACATGGCCCAGCCAGCGGAGTCTTTGGGCTTTAATTCGCTGGACTATGGTCAGATCTGCGTAGAGCTCGTACAGCTCATCGTTAAATTTCCTTCTATACCCGCCGTTGGCATCACGGGAAGGACCATAAATCTTCCGGAGAACTTTTCTCTCAAATACTCCAAGGGCCATCTCATCTTCTCTTGACATTGTCCATGAATCTGAGCCATACATCAGGACAGGTATGATGAGAGACTTATAGAGTGTGATCTTTGTTCTTCGAGAGAGGACTTTACTTCTCAATTGCCTACTCAGTCCAAAGTAGCACTTGTTGGCAAGACCTAAAACTATATCACAGATTGAAAAAAATTGGTCCAGTTGCAAGTATGTAAATGAAAATATGTGTCAAGTCTGAAATGTATAATCAAAAAAATAATGGTCAAGTCAAAAATTTTATAATTACATTGGAAGGTCAATAAACCTAAAATAATTGGATAAATAATTAAAAAAAAAAATAAAAAAAATTTTAGTCAATTTGCTAAGGTCAAATTTTCAGGTACAAAAGTGATTACAAAACATGCAACATGTAACATGCAACATATATTAACATCATGCCACAAATATGTCCTTAGCATGGTATACCCCGATTTTCTTCCCGCTAACATCACCAAGTTCATACATAGAGTTCCCGATTGCTTTTAACACAACGCATTTCACTTGCTTTGGGGCAAGTTTCGGATTATAGTTGTCAATTTGTGAACTCTGTTTGAAATTTCGGCGGTATACCATTTGTCCAATTTTAAACGTCACATCCCTACTCCTAATATTATACACCTTTTTACTGCGTTCGTGGGCCAACCTCAGCTCTTGCATAATTTTGTTCCTAATTGATTGGAGTTTGTCAGATGACAGTTCTACTTCGCAATCTACGTCTTTAACTGCACCTAATTTTCGATATAACTCGTACGATGCCCCATGTTGCACCATTGGCATACCAAACAGCGCGTAATACGGTGAAGTATTAATGGCGGAATGGGTCACACTTCGTAAAGCAAAAGCTGCATCACTGATGTGCTTATCCCAGTTCTTTTGATTCTCTCCTACGTAGGACCTAACTATTTGTAAAATCGAACGATTGACCCTTTCAGCGGCATTGCCTTGTTGCGAGTAGAAGGCCGTCCTTATATGCGTCGTACCATATTTTGCCAAAAATGACGTGAACAGTTCTGACAAGAACTGTTTGCCATTGTCAGAGTGTACGTACTCTGGCACACCAAATACATGGAAAACGTCTTTTTCTAGGAATTTAACTACTTCAGCTAAGGGTGCCTTACGCATTGGTTTCAAAAACACAAATTTCGAAAAATGATCTAAACACACAAACACATAAACATTACCATCACACGTACGTGGGTATGGACCCATAAAATCGACAAATAAACGTTGAAAAGGGCGCTCGGTGACATGTTGCTTCCCTAGCAAAAGGCGAGCAAAGCGACGCTGCCACCAACCCTGAACGCAGTTCAGTCGGTACCCAGAGCTCCCAGGCATGGTCTCCTTGAAGCCCTTCCCCCCTGTCGAATTGCGTCCGTCTATAAACATACCCGTCTGATACGGACAGTTTGTCTTGATTTGATGTCACGGTGTCTATGAGTTCTTGATACTCTGCGAAAGGTAGCATGGTGAGCTTATATCGATATCCAGTATTCTGGCGCTTACTAGCAGCTCGTTCATGTCGGCCCTGGATAAAGCGTCCGGTACTACATTTTGGGTGCCTTTACGGTGTTGGATATCAAAGTTGTATCCTTGCAGCTTCAAACTCCACCTTGCCAGCCGACCTGATAGGTCTATCTGACCCATCAACCATTTCAAGCTGGCATGGTCAGTTATCATCGTAAAGGGCAATCCCTCTATGTAAGGCCGGAACCTCTTTATGCTCAGGACCGCTGCATAACATTCTAGTTCCGTAATACTGTAGTTGCGTTGTGCCTTGTTCAACTTTGCTGATACGTAAGCAATTGGTCGTTCGTTTCCGTCCTCGTCTAGTTGGAAGAGTACCCCTCCAACTCCGTCCGTTGATGCATCGTATTGTACATAAGAGTGTTTGTTGAAATCCGGATGGATTAACACAGGTGCTGAAATAAGATTTTGTTTCAAGCAATTGAAGGCTTGCATTGCTTCGTCCGTCATTTTAAAAGCTTTTATCTTGTCTTTTGTGAGGCAGTCGTGCAGTGGTGCTGCAATGGTCGCGTAATCCTGTATGAATCTACGGTACCAGCCTGTCATCCCTAGGAACCGTCTGAGTTGCTTCGGTGTTCGGGGTTCGGGGAAGTCTCGAATCGCTGCCACCTTATTTAGATCCGTACGGATACACCCATCGCCTACAACTAACGTACCTCTTTAAAACAGAACTTACTCTTTTCAACGTTTATCGTCAATTTTGCGTCACGAAGACATTTAGCAACACAAACAAGTAAATCATCTAAATAAACAAACACAGAATCACGAAGCGAAGCGGGGATGACCTTGTCCATTAAACGACACATACGTTGTGCCGCGTTGCACAGTCCAAACGGCATGACCGTGAAATGGTACAAAGGTCTACCAGGTACAGTGAAAGCAGTTTTCTCCCTGGACTTTCGCTCTAAAGGTATCTGCCAAAACGCGTCTTTTAAATCAATGGCAGATATGTACCTGGTATTCTGAAGCCGACTTAGAATACCATCGATATGTGGGAGTGGGTAAGCGTCTTTGATGGTTCGATCATTTAATTTTCGGGCGTCCAAGCATAGGCGATTCTTCGTTCCTTTAATCACTAATGATACGGGTGAGTTCCAGCAGCTGTTGCTTTCCTCGATCACGCCCATTTCCAACATCCTGTCTAGTTCCGCGAATATTAATTTTTGGATTGCCGGAGAAATAGGGTAGTGGCGCTGTTTCACGGGAAGGTGATCATCAGTCACTTCAATGATGTGCTCCTCTACGTCGGTTTTGCCCAACCCAAGTACCGCGAATGAAGGATACTGTGCTTTTACGCGATCCAAAGCAACAGTTTCTTCGGGACTCAGCTCGTGTTGTACCGCATCGAATGATAAGTCACCCTCAGTAGGCGTAAGCTCTGACACGACAGAAACCTTTGATTGGATTTGGGGCCCCATCTGGAAGGCTTTCCAGAAATCGATCCCCAGATAGACCTTCTGCTGCAACCCCGACACTATTAGAAATTCCAGCTCTCGAGTGGTATTGTCCTCTTCCTCTTTTTGGCGCTGATTTCCTCACAGAATATCCGCCTTCTGGCTTCTTCGTACCTTAATTTCCTAAGATGCAAACTATCTCTATTTAACTCGACTCTTTTCTTTTCTTCTACTGTTTCCTTCTTCTCTATTTCTTTATCCCTCTTTAAAATTTCTATTTTCCTATTTTCCAACACTTCTCCGGGCGATACTGGCTTGAGGCAGAGTTCCCGGACATCTCTGCCAACGCCCGGTTTCCCGCCTCTGGCTTAAATACACAAAAAGACGAATCACCACCACACGCAAAACATTTCATAAAGTGGAAATTGGACTTGCACTTTGTGTCTTTTGCTGCTTCTGCCGGGTTCCTTGTGTAAAAATCCACCGGCATGCCACAAGCATAACACAACATAAGGTGAAACGGGGACGGACAAAACATTTGGTTTTGGACAGGACTAACATTTTGACAATGGACATTGGACGACGAACTTGCAACAGGACTAGGATAATTGGTTGGAATAATGGGTTTAGGAGGAGGATTTTGAGATACGGGGGCACGAGACACATTTCTATTGACATTAGCACTCCTACTATCTCTATTAAAAGCCTCAACACAGAACTAACCCCCCTGCTCCTCTGACACCTCTGCCCATAACCCACTATTTGTCCCTAACTCACTAACTGGCTTTGACCTCGACCTTTATTAATTTTTCCGCCCTCTTACATTCGGCTTTCAACTCTGCCAAAGTTTCAGTTTTCGTGGCGAATGTAAGATTGGCCAGGTACGTTTTCAGGTTGCCCTTGATAATCTTGACCAGCTCTTTCTCCGGGATTCTTTGCCTCAGTCGGAACGTGAGATCGTGGACGTCGGCGTAGAACTCGTCGAAACTCTCTTGGGGCTGCTGTTTCCGCTCCATAATCTCTCGGATCACCTCGTAGTCAGACTCTGCCGACTTAAACTGGGACAAAATTTCTCTTTTCAAGCCGACGTAGTCAAAGGTATCATCGTCGGCGTGATCCTCCAGTACCTGCCAATACCAGTTGAGAGCTAAGCAATGGAAGTCCGAAAAGAGTTGCTGGTACGACAGCTGGTATTGGATCCGCATGCGTTCCAGCCTAAAAACAAAACTCTCCACAGTCATACCCTTCGTTGACCCGTCGAATTTCAGGTGCCACTTATCTAAGTCGACCTTCTTTCGCCCCGAATAGTTGGAGCGACCGTTGCCTGCATCTGTGTGGTTTGTGGCGCTATGGTGGTTCGCTGTAGCATCTCTATGTTGGCCTGGTGTGGACGTATTTTGTGGAGGAGCTGATGCAACAGGAGCGCGCATAGACGTCTCCACATGAGCGACACGATTGCTAAGGGCGGATATATCCGCCCTCACCTTTCGCACTTCGCCCATGTGATGATTCATCTGAGCGTTCTGCTGCATCATCACCTCCATCATACGTGCCAGATGGTCGATTCGCTCGTCCACAGTTGCCTGCGTGCGCTGGTTGCAACCATTGTTTCCGCCATTCGCCGCTCCTGTTCCTTCACCTCCAACAGCCTTTTCCCCGCAGTCAGACATCTCCATCAGCTGGTCCAATTTCTTCGAGAAACTTGGGGAATCGTCTGCCGCGTTTAATGGAACCGTATCCGTCACGCTACACTCCTGTCCTTGATTGAAAGGTTTTTCTGCTTGCCCAAAAACCCTAGAGGTGCAACGATTCAAAAGGTCTATCGGGACGAAGTCGGATGGTAATTCGATTCCGGTGTCTATCTGGTTGAATAGAGACCCTACTACCTCGTTTTCTAGACCCCTCGTCACACTACGCGTTATTGGCCTGTTACCTCTTAACAAATCTAGAACCCTCTTTGGAATAGCCCCCTGGTTTGCAGACTTGTCCATATACTAATGGGACGTGTATACAAAGGGAGTCCGCAATCTGACCACCAAAGCGTATCGTGAATTTTTTTAAGTTGAGAGAAAAAAACTGCCACGGAAACGTACGAGGTGTGGAAAGTAAAAACAGGTGGATTCCACTAGGTATTTCAACTATGGGTTTATTTCTCAATTCAGGAAAAACAATTGAAATAAACTATATATATAAAAAGATATGAAACAATTCAAAAACAACAACGTATACAGCATGTGTATAAATATGGGTATCAATGTAGGATATGTATATAAATGAGCCTCAAAAGATAATGGGTATATAATTCAAAATCCAAATGAAAATTTCTCAATTATGTAGATATATGTATGTAAAAAAAAACTTTCTAAAGATAAACTTCAAAAATTCTATAGTTGTGTGTATTTAAACGTGTTTATCTAAAACAACAAAATTCCAAAAATAATTAGCCTGAATTATTTAGGTTTGATATCAAAAAAATCCAAAACACTTTCTTCAGGTAAAAAAAAAATAAAAATATGTATGTAGCAAAAGAAAATAAATATTTTACTTTTGCTAGTAAAAGTAAAAAAATTAGGAAAAAAAATCTAAAGATATGGAAATTAAAGATCATAAAAAAAATTATAAAAAAAATTTTTAGGATTTGAATAAACTGTCACAGTAAAAACTTTCAAAAATATATCGTGGTGCTGTTGGTGCATTTGGTGTTGTCCTCGCCCGATGGACTCTGTGGGTACTTGAGCAAAGTATGAATAATTCTGTCCAAGGTCAAAGTCAGCTAATCCCCACTTAACTATGGAATGTGGCACGACAGCGTCTTAAGGCGGGCTCAAGACGTGGTTGCCACAATTCCCCCTTTACCCCATTAATCTACTTTACCCCCTGCAGACATACAAAAACCTCACATACGTACAGTGCTGGACCATACGTATGGCAGCTAATGTTGCATGCAACAAAAACAAAAACAAAGAATGTCGTCCTAAAGTACTGCCGATGACTTCTGAAACTCAGAAATCACCGCCAGCACTCCCCCCCACTGTCTTGTCACTTAGGCACTTATCGCTCGTTGCTGACAACAAGCGATGTTGCCCTCGTGACCCTAACTCTGTCCGTGAGAAGGAAAAATTACGAAAGTGAAAGAGAAAGGAAAAGGGGAAATAGGATAAAGGAAAGTCAAAGAAAGTACGAGAAAATGAAAATTTGAAAGTAAAAAAAATTAGGAAAAATATGAGAAAATTGAAACTTTAAACTAGTGGGCTATATCGTTGGGCGCCATTGTTACGTAACTGCCTGGTGCGGGAGAGGAGGAGTGGCGGGTCGGCATGGTTGTAGCCCGGCTGAGGCTCGTCGGCATTGGGGCGCAGTTCGTGCCACTTCTCCTTTCCCAACAGTTGCGAAGCAAAATTAGAGTTCATGCCTGGGGAAAGAATATATGCAAAACAGACGAAATAGTGAGATAGAAAAAGCGGGAGAAAACCTGTCCGAGTCAGGTGAAGCCTTCCCACCCCTCCTGTGCACAAGATGTGAACAGTCTTTGGACTCTACTATGGCTCCGCTTCCCGAGTAGAGTCCCCTTAAACCTGACTAAAGTCCGTCTATGTGTACTTATCCTTTTCATACTTGCCTCAACTACTCCAACTTAACATCAGTTAAAACGAGGGCAACACCTGCACCAACAAATATATGTCTTTAGTCAGACATGTTATGGACTCAAGTAACTAAAGCAAAGAAAATCTTCAATCCATAAACTTCAAAGACAATTTTCTTTGGAATTTACAATTTCAATAATTAACAACTTTTATTAAAAATTATTCAAAGATAGAAATAAACCCTTACGCTAATTGAAAATTTATTTTTATTACAAAAATTACTATTAATTATTTTCTAATCCTAACACTTAAAAGATATTCAAAATTTTAATGGCGACTGACAACTTCAAAAAAATCTTAGAATTCAACCAGCCTAATGTGTATCTAGTTATTTGTGCACAGGCACACATTTAAATATAATTAAATATGTATGGAAGTATGTGCGCTCCCTTTAACAAGGCCAAGAGCATCGGTACGGAGCCTGAATGGCTCGAATATAAAGCTAAACTGAGGGCCTATAAAAAGGCTCTAAGGCAAGCGAAGAGAACTTCGTGGAGAAATTTCTGCACCGGGGTCGAAAAAGTCGATGGTACAGCGAGACTTAGACGAGTGCTATCAAAAACTCAAACAGCCATTAGCTATTTACGGAAGCCTGACGGATCTTAAACCAGCACGGAAGGGGAAACCCTGGAGCTGCTCCTGAACACACACTTTCCGGGGAACTTGTATGATGCACCTGTAGCATCTGCAACAATCCTGGCGGTAAACATACCCAATACGGAGGAAAGGGTAAGGTGGGTAATCAAAAGCTTTGAGCCGTTCAAGGCAGCTGGGCCCGACGGGATTTTCCCCGCACAACTCATAAACACGCTGGAAATATCAGCTAAATGGCTGGTAGCTCTCTATTCAGCCTGCCTGGCTCTTAGTTACATTCCGTGCTCCTGGAGAAGCGCCACGTTGGTCTTTATTCCAAAGGCTGGGAAGGCCTCACACTATGAGCCTAAAGACTACAGACCGATCAGTCTCTCGTCTTTTGCACTTAAAACCTTCGAGAGGATAATTAGCGATTATCTCTCCTCTACTATTGATAGCAACCTTATTTCTAGCTATCAACATGCATACACCAAAGGTAAATCAACGGAAACTGCGCTCCACAGCCTAGTCTCTATTGTTGAAAAATCATTGCATGAAAAGGAGTACTGTCTCGTGGCCTTTCTGGACATCGAAGGGGCTTTCAAAAATATAAGGCCGGAGGCTATTAACACTGCTTTAACAAACCTGGGCATAAATAGGTCTCTTATTGGACTAATTGATCAACTACTAAAGGGAAGGAAAATAGTTTCTTCACTGGGAACAGTTGATCTTTCACGCTATGTCACAAGAGGAACGCCTGAGGGTGGTGTTCTCTCCCCGCTCCTATGGAACCTCACCGTAAACTCGCTGCTACGAGACACAAGGTGGGGGGGTGGGAAGATAGTGGCATATGCAGACGATTTAGCTATTGCATATAGGGGCAAATTCCCACAAACCCTGTGTGACTTGATGCAAGTAGCACTGCGAGAAGTTTCTTCATGGTCCTCTCGCTGCGGACTTAGCATCAACCCGGGAAAGGTGGAGCTTGTCCTTTATACCAGGCGGTACAAGATACCACTGTTGAACCTACCAGAACTAGATGGCGTGCGCCTGAACTTAGCTGACAAAGCCAAATTCCTAGGCACAGTTCTAGATAGAAAGCTTAACTGGAAGGAGAATGTCATCCAGCGCCAGAGGAAAGCGTGCATTGCACTTTACACGTGTAAAAGAGCCATTGGCAAAAAATGGGGGCTCAGCCCCAAAATTTGCAGATGGATCTACACTGCGATAATCCAGCCAATTATGCTGTATGGAGTCGTGGTATGGTGGCCTGCGCTAAGAAAGGCAACAAACCTAACTCTGTTAGGGAAAGTCCACAGATCGAGCATGATCTGTATAAGCGGGGCGTTAAGAACAACGCCCAATGAAGCTCTGCAGGCCATTCTTGGCTTTTTGCCACTCGATCTGGAAGGGTACCGGGCAGCAGCAGCATCGGCTGTGCGTCTAAGGGAAACGTCCGTCTGGGGCGCAAGCACTATTGGACACTCCTGTATTCTAACATCTTACAGCTTTCTCCCTCTGAGCACAGATCGGTGTGCGACCACAACAGTCGGAGATTGTGGTTTTAGAATAAACATTCCCAGCAGGGAAGACTGGGAGAACATAGATCGGTGTCCCGCTACTAATGGCGGCACTTTTATATACACCGACGGCTCGAAGTTAGACGGCAGAGTCGGAGGAGGGGTTTACTCAAGGGATTTTGACCTAGAACTCTCCTTTAGACTACCTGATCACTGCAGCGTCTTTCAGGCTGAAGTTTCAGCAATCATGGACGCCGTGACTTGGATAGGTGAACGCACCATCGGACAGGATATCTGTATTTTCAGCGACAGCCAAGCGGCCATCAAATCCCTTGGCTCTTACTCGTTCAACTCTGAACTGACGCTCAGCTGTCGTTGATCTCTTCAAGAGATGGCCCAACAGAACCGCGTGAACCTCACATGGGTCCCGGGACACAGGGACATTGAGGGAAACTGTAGGGCAGACGAACTTGCCAGGCAGGGCACGACCAAGCAGATTCTTCAAGATAAAGAGCGCATAGGTATGCCGTTTGCCACGTGCAAGCTAATGCTGAAGGAGCATACACTCCGCGAAGCCAACGAAAGATGGCTACAAGCCCCAGGGTGCCGGATATCCAAGAAAACCTGGCCAAAATGCGATCTTAAAAGATCTAGACACATATACGCCCTAAAAAGGAAGGAAATCTCCATATTAATAGGTGTTTTAACCGGGCACTGCCTTATTGGTAGGCACGCAGCAAGGCTAGGCGTTCCCTACCGACGATGCTGCAGGAGTTGCAAAGATGATGAGGAAGAGGAAACGGTGAAGCACCTCATCTGCAACTGCCCGGCCTTAAGCGGAGCGAGAAGGCGCTCTCTGGGAGTTCCCTTCCTGGTTAGCTTAAGCCAGGTCGCGGAGCTAGACATAAAGGACTTGATGGCCTTCATCAAGTTATCAAAATGGTTCGAGGAGGGGTAGCGGTGTCGGTTAGGAGTGTCAGTCCCGGGTTTCGGCTATATGGAGAGTCCAGACAGCACTGGGATTTTCCATATGGCCGGGCCCCGGGACTGACTTTCCTAGTGTTTGGTGGTATCACAACGGGCCTTTTATTACTGGCCTAGGTGTGCCTTTGCGGCAGCCACTTCTACCTACCTACCATGTGCGCTCCCTCTCTCTAAAATTTGTAAACAAACTATATATATATATGTGTATGAGGTCTCACTCAGATAAATTGGTAACTACATTTATGTGTGTATGAGCATTCTCGCTCTGAGTAAAAAAGATCTAACAATATATATATGAAGGTATGTGTATGTGTGTGTGTGTGTATATTATTCTTCCTCTGCAAAACACTCACTATTAAAGACAGTGGTTCAGTTATAGGTCTTTGACTGCTTGACCGTGGTCAAGGCTAATTTTTAAGAACAATTGTCTTTTGGGTTTTAGTTTAATAACGCGGTTCGGTGCATATGCATTATTTTGTGCATATGCTAAAAAAAAATTTACGTATACGAAAAAAATCTCGCGGTGCGTAAATTAAGTAGCTTAGAAAAGCTAAAAATCGCGGAATCGAGTTTAAAAAAAATGTCTAAAATATTAAAAGTGATTTAAGTGGTAGGTTAGGTTCAAGTGGCTGCCGCAGAGGCACACCTAGGCCAGTATTAAAAGGCCCGTTGTGATACCACCAAATCTAGGAAAGTCAGTTCAGGGACCCTGCCATATGGAAAATCCCGGTATTAACGGAATTCTCCACATAGCAGAATCCCGGGACTGACCTTCCTATACCGACACCGTTACTCCTCCTCGAACTATTTAGATGACTTGATGAAGGCCATCAGGTCCTTTATGTCCAGCTCCGTGACCTGGCGTAGGCTGACCAGGAAGGGAACTCCCAAAAAGCGCATTCTCGCGCCACTTTGAGCCGGGCAGTTGCAGATGAGGTGCTCCACCGTTTCCTCCTCCTCATCATCCTTACAACTCCTACAGCATCGTCGGTAGGGCACACCAAGTCTTTCTGCGTGCCTACCAATGAGGCAATGGAGATTTCCTTCTCCTTAGGGCATAAATTTGTCTTGATCTTTTATGATCCCATTTCGGCCAGGTTTCTTTGGATATCCGGCATCCTGGAGATTGCAGCCATCTTTCGTTGGCTTGGCGGAGTGTGTATTCCTTCAGCATAAGCTTGCATGTGGCAAACGGCATACCTAAGCGCTCTTTATCGCGAAGAACCTGCTTGGTCGTGCCCTGCCTCGCAAGTTCGTCTGCCCTACAATTTCCCTCAATGTCCCTATGCCCCGGGACCCATGTGAGGTTAACGCGATTCTGTTGGGCCATCTCTTGTAGAGATCGACGACAGCTGAGCGTCAGTTCAGAGTTGAACGAGTAAGAGCCAAGGGATTTGATGGCCGCCTGGCTGTCGCTGAATATAAAAATGTCCTGTCTGATAGTGTGTTGGCCTCTCCAAGCCGCGGCGTCCATGATTGCTGAAACTTCAGCCTGGAAGACACTGCAGTGATCAGGTAGTCTGAAGGAGAGCTCAAGGTTCAGATCCTTTGAATAAACCCCTCCCCCAACTCTGCCGTCTAACTTCGAGCCATCAGTATAAATGGAAGTGCCGCCATGAGTGACGGGACTCCGATCCGTGCTCTCCCATTCTTCCCTGCTGGGAATATTGATTTTAAAACCGCTATCTCCTACTGTTGTGGTCGCACAGCGATCTGTGCTCAGCGGAAGAAAGCTATAGGATCCCAAAATACAGGCGTGTCCAGTAGTGCTTGCGCCCCAGCTGGACGTTTCCCTTAGACGCAGAGCCGATGCTGCTGCTACTCGGTGCCCTTCCAGATCGAGTGGCAAAATGCCAAGAATGGCCTGGAGTGCCTCATTGGGCGTTGTTCTTAACGCACCGCTTATACAGATCATGCAAGATTTGTGTACTTTACCTAGCAGATTAAGGTTTGTTGCCTTACTCAGCGCAGGCCACCATACCACAACTCCATAGAGCATGATTGGTCGAATGATTGCAGTGTAGATCCATTTGCATATTTTGGGGCTGAGCCCCCATTTCTTTCCAATGGCTCTTTTGCACGTGTAGAGTGCAATACACGCTTTCTTCTGGCGCTGAAGAACATTCTCCTTCCAGGTTAGTTTCCTATCCAGAACTGTGCCCAAGAACTTGGCTTTGTCAGCCAAGTTCAGGTGCACGTTATTCAGTTTTGGTAGTATTAGCGGTGGTATCTTATAGCGGTTGGTGAAAAGGACCAGTTCCAGTTTTCCCGGGTTGATGCTCAGTCCGCAGCGCGAGCACCATGAGGAAACCTCTCTCAGTGCTACTTGCATCAAGTCGCACAGGGTTTGTGGGAATTTGCCCCTGTATACTATATCTAAGTCATCTGCATATGCCACTACCTATCACTATCAATAGTAGAGGAGAGGTAGTCATTTATTATCCTCTCGAAGGTCTTGAGCACAAAGGATGAGAGACTGATCGGCCTATAGTCCTTGGGCTCGTAATGAGACGCCTTCCCCGCCTTAGGAATAAACACTACCGTGGCACTTCTCCAGGAGCACGGAATGTAGCTAAGAGCCAGGCAGGCTGTATAGAGAATCACCAGCCATTTGGCTGATGTCTCCAGCGTGTTTATGAGTTGCCCGGGAATAATCCCGTCTGGCCCGGCAGGCTTGAACGGTTCGAAGCTTTTAACCGCCCACCTAACCTTTTCCTCCGTGATGGGTATGTGTACAGCCAGGTTTGTTGTAGATGCTAGGGGTTCCTCATGCAAGTTCCCTGGGAAGTGCGTATTCAAGAGCAGCTCTAGGGTTTCCCTCTCCGTGCTGGTCCAGGATCCGTCAGGTTTGCGCAAATAGCTTGTGGCTGTTTGAGTTTTTGAGAGCACTCGTCTAAGTCTCGCTGTATCGTCGACATTTTCGACCCCAGTGCAGAAATTTCTCCACGATACTCTCTTCGCCTGCCTCAGAGCTTTTTTGTAGGCCCTCAGTTTAACTTTATATTCGAGCCATTGAGTCTCCGTGCCAAGGCTCTTGGCCTTATTAAATTGTGTCCTACATGATTTACGGAGCGAGTCCAGGTCGTAGGACCACCAATGCGGCCTATGTTTACCGCGTGGTTTTGGCACTGGGCAAGCCTGCTCTAGGGCATTCGAGAGCGCCGTTGTAAAGGTCTTTACCAGATCCTCCATCTCCCCTACTGATGAGGGGACTTGTGGGGGCAGTGCTGGCAAGTCCCTAGATAGTATTTCATTGTGTAGCTGCCAGTTAGTGTTACATGGGTTGCGTTTCATAACCGGCTGCTCAACAGAAAAGTCTAGAACTAATTCTACGTACCGGTGGTCGGAGAATGAGTGTTCATCGAGAACGCGCCATTTTCTGACCCACTCATAAGCACCTTCGCTGCAAATAGTGAGATCTATGACCTCCTTACGGGTTTTAGTAATAAACGTAGGTTCGTTACCCACGTTGCAAACTACCAGGTTAGTTGTTAACAAATAATCAAACAACGACTCTCCTCTAGCATTGATATCGGAGCTTCCCCACTGGACGTGATGAGCATTGGCGTCAGTTCCGATAATAAGATGAGCCATGGAAAAATTTGCCATGGCTCGAGTGCTTCCTTAGTCAAGGTGAAGACCACTTGCCTGTCAGGCCCTACCGCATCCTCGACCAGATTGACACCCCAGTCCTGCGTCGGGAGAGACGGGTTCATGATCCTCAGCATCCTGAGAATTCTCTCAGGTTCAACAGGGATAGCAGGAATCCACGCTCTTGCCCTTGGCCGAGCCGGGATGTCCTTCCAGTCGACAACCTCGATTCTTGCCCCTTGGTAGATCTCACCCAGTCTTGCAGCTGCTGCCTTGTACAGTGCAACAGTTTTTGCATCCTCGCAAGCGAATACCTTGATTCGGCCCTGGTGCCATCCCGCATCAGAACCCATCGGCGTGGCACCCGGAGACTCATCCATAATGTCGAGAAGGGCATTACCGATAGCGTTCCGGACGTACCGCCACTGGTTCCTAGGGATGGCCCAGCTTTCGTTACCTCGGTCAATGACGCCTATGAGGATCCTATCCTTAGTCACTTCAGCAAAGCTGAGTTTACCCGTTACGGGGGCGTGTTGCTGCCGCTTCGGGTGAGGTTTTAAATCCACGTCCGATCTCTGGCGTTTGAAGGGATTTCCATTAACCTTCTTTGGCGCGTAATCGCTTTGGAAGCTATCTGGTAAGTGCAGATAAAATCTGATAAAAAACAACAAAAATTTTATTTTTCCAAAATTATATATGTAGATTGGAAATGAAAATAAAAAAAGGCAAAACCCACCAAAGGGGTAAAAAAAAAAATAAACAAAATGCAGAAATGAAAAGTGAAAGTGTAAGTGAAATACTGAAACAAAAAAATTGATCACATTTTTTTGAGGACAATGTCTATATAATATTAAAATATAAATAAAAGTTATAAAAAAAATTTATAAAATTAAAACAATGCAAAAATAAAAATTTTTTCTTTTTCGAATAGATAAGAAAATTCAAATTTTAAAAGTGGCAGCGTGCATACAAGTGTTTACGCATATGCCTATGTAGGTGGAGACATATGTATGAATAACAAATATAAGAAGAACTGAAGGTAAGAAAAATTCAAAATACAACTGAACTTCTATTCTTTAACTTATAAAACTAATAACTAAATGTAAATGAATTCATAAATGCAAAAATTAACAAATCAAAAAATTCAAAGTTTGAAAGTTTTTTTTTTTCAAAAAGATAGTTGGGTAATGCCCCCTAATAAATGTCCAAAAGTGTGTGTGATGGTGGTAGTGATAGAACTTCGAAGTTGCTGAGCACGCTGTCGCTGAGCCGAGCTTAGTTACTGTCTCTCTCCTCTCTGCTGTGTTTCTGTGTTAGTGTTATGCTTTGTGTCGCCGTGTATATGTGTGGAGAGCGAATGTTTCAGAGTCGATGTTGCCAAGTAGATATTTATGTTGCTGATAATCTTGCCCAAATTCTGTACATGTTGCTGTGGCAATTAGTAATGTTGCTCATACTGATGCTGTGTTGTAATGGAAAAATGTTGTGTTCTACCCTCTTTTGTAATGTTTGACGTGCCGGTATGATATTAAATGTTTGTATGATGTCGATTCTCTGTGTTCTGTGTGAGTGAGTGTGTGTGTGTCAATATATTTTTTGGCCTGGTTTGCAAAATTGTGAATGTGTGAAGGTGTGTGGTTTTATGTATTTTGTTGGCGAGCGTTTATATACTTAAATGTCGCGGCCTTCGGTTGGCTTCGTGAGCTGCAATAAAAAGGTATATGCATATTTTGTTTTCAAATATTTTTATTTTTCAAATTTCCTGCTAAATTTTGTTTTCTGGCCTTTTTAGATTAAATAAAAATTTTTCTCGTTCATAAACATGATCAGAAATCCATGAAATCAATTCCTTCAAAAAAAAATATTTTTTTTCTTCTTCTTCTTTGTTTGCATACGTGCTCGTGTATATATATACATACGTATATACACGTAAGTGCACTTGTGCATATTTTAATATTTTTTAATTTTCCGAATTAGATTAAGTTTTATCTAAATTAAAAATTCAAATAAAATCCAAAAAGTAAAAAAAAATTGGATTTTGGGTAAAAAAATTATAATTCGTGGTTTCAACTTTTATGGTTTTGACAAAAGTGCAAAAAAAAATTATTTACAACAACAATCCAACCTATTTGTTTGCGTTCATGCTCTTGTACATATCTACATACATCTGTACACGTAAGTGCATTTATGCAGTTTGTAAACTTTTAGGAATTTTTCGAATAAAATTTTAGAAAACAAAAAAAATAAAAAATTTGAGAAACGGTTTTTGGGCTCAAAAATATTATTTAATATTTCAGGAATTTTTTAGTGGATGCTGATGCAATTAAATAAGCGGTCCTTTTCAGGGCCACAAAATTTCTAAACAGAGAGATCAAAAATTAAGAAGCATCCGGGTGAATTTTGAGTGAACCCTAAATTTGTTTATCTGTTAAAAGCCAAATTTACTTTAATAAAACGTATCAAACAATAGCCAGAAAACTCCACCTAACTTTACCAAATTTTAATTTTAATCAAAGCTTTACAACAAAAAAAAAATACAAAAAAATTCTATAACTTCACCAAAGTTTTTCAAATAAGATTTCACGAAAATTATTTTAATGGACTTTAAAAAAAAATCTTTTCAACAACTTTCAAAATTTTTCAAAGTGACTTACCGGTGACTCTGCAGTCACGAGAGGATTCCTAGATGTCAGGAACTTCACCTTTTTTTTCGATCGCGTTTACTTTGACGTGAAACCGCACTTTAAATAAGACTTATAATTTGTACACACGCGCACCTACACTTTAAGGTGAAAAACGCACTTTGTAAATAAACTTTGTTTTAAACACTTTTGGCACTCGATCAAGACCGCGAATTTTCCAATTTTGATCTGTCGATCAGCGGAACCCCTTTTTATACACCATTGTCCTTGCGGCATTTCGGACATCGTACGGCACGAATTGCCTGCCTGCTTTGGTCAAACCAATCCGCGTTCGACACTTAAGCGGCACGTATATGTGCATATGTACAAGCAACATTTTAACCCACTCACACCATTATCCATCCGCTATGCAAATATCGTAAAAACGAATAAGGGAGTTCCGTTAGCGGTTGCCCATACATCGGCTCATATACCCGCTTGCGCGTAGTCAGAGAAATCTTCAAAGGCTGTTGTTACAGTTCTTATTCTTATTTTCTTTTGTTGCTTTAAGCGGAAGAACAAGCAATCAGCTGTTCACAAGCAATCAGATGTTCAATATTTACCACTATTTTGAATTTTTTCTTAATTGATTCTAGCAGTTTACTATTTTTGTGCTCTCTGATTATTAACAATTAAACAGTGGAAAAAATGAGTTTTAAGAAAAGTTCTAATGCAATTTCAAGAAATTCGCTACGATGGGAAAACTCTTTGATTCGATTCGAGAAAAATAAAAGGCAAGAAATAAAACAGGTTGATAAAAATTTGAACGCATTTTGCAGAATACCTAAGAAGACCGTTATAATAGGTAGATATAACTCATTGGCAAACGTCGAAAAAAGTAAAAAAGCAAGATTTAAAATTATTGCCGACGAATTGCTGGATTTATGGACAAAATTAAACTTTCCCAGTATAGCTAAAACTTCAATTGAAAGAAAAGTAGAAAATCTCTTAAAAAATTATTCGAAGTTTTTAAAGCGACCTAATGGAAAAGTTTTTGTAGTTTTTGGACAATTGTTTGATATAACCAATCCGAATGGCATTTGGCTGAGTGTTGAGGACAAAAAGTTGTATGCACTTCAACAAAATTCCAATGGAGATGTTGGATACACCACTGAAAAGGAAACAAATATTCATCCATCAAAAATTTCTTTACTTAAACCAGTCACCGTACAAAAGAAAAGTTTTATAAATGCAAGTGAATCTGATACAACAATATCGTCCCTGGAAGGAGATAATGAATTGTATCACCCTGAAACACCTACAAAAAGACTTAGAAAAGTCAAGTGCCAAACAAAGATCGCAGTAGACATGATAGAGAAAACAAGTTTGAGTAGCAAAAAAACAAGTAAAGTATGTGAAATATTAGTGAAATCAGGCATTGATATTCCTGCACCCTCACAATCTGCCGTATATAAAGCCTCAATGAAATCAGCCGAGCGATTGGAAGTAAAATATATGACAACGTTACAAAAAGAGAATTGGTGTCTTCATTTTGACGGCAAAAAATTTGGAAAAAAGGAAGCGCAGGTAGTGGTATTGTCAAATGAAACTAAAGAAGTGCGAGTAGCGGTAATTGTCCTTGAGAATGGGAAAAGTGTAACAATATTTGATAGTAAGAAATATAAATTAAGATTTTATAATATACATTTATATATAAAAATATACATTTCTAACTCTACTTACATTTACAGGCATAAAGGAAATTCTAGACCGATTTTATTTGTGGAACTCAATTAAAATGATTGTATGTGATACAACAAATGTGAATACCGGAAAAAAAATGGAATTGTTCATTATCTACAATCATGCTTTGAAGAAAAATGTTTGACACCGCCACAATATGTTGGTTGCCAACACCATGTTTTGGAAGCATGTAATGAACGAATTACTTGTCGCAAAATCAATATCACCACGTATTTCCTACGAAATATTTTCAGATTTAATAACTGATTTTCAAATCTGAAACAAAACTTCAAACAAAGCGGCAAAAAAATGAAAATTCCTAACATCAAATGGCTCGATGACATGCAGTATTTGTATGAACTTGGACAATACTTTAAGTATTATCAAAAACATAACTTTTTTATACATTAACTTTCGAGTTTTACCATCGTTCAGTAACGCCCGTTGGAACGCCAGAGCTATTCTTGTATTGCTCACATTTATACTCCTTCCCAATCACAGAGCAAAACTTTTACAAGTTTGTCAATTTATATGCAGTGCAGTATGGTTTTCCGACCAACGCTTTCGCAACAATAATTTTGAATGCTTGGAAGAATCTGTGAAGCCGTTCAAAACTGCCCATCAATGTTTAAAAAAAACACTGGGTGAAGGAAGATTCAGCCATTCCAAATTTAAAACGGTCTAATATATGTGCCGAACGAGCCATTAAAGAAGTGAAAGATTTATATTCATTTTGTAAGAATGAAAGAACCTTAAATTTAAAATTTATTTCTTCTAATGTTAAATTAAATAATTATTAAGTATGTATAACAAAAAAAATGCAAACGAAAACAAATAGCAAAGCGGTCAACACCAATACATATATGGCCAATGTATTTGTACATGTTTGTGTGTATATGCGCATATAAATTTTAAAATCGTTTGGTGCGTGTACTTTTTTGAATAAAATAAAAAACTAAAAACGCAGTTATCATTTTTTTAATGTTTCTCATCGTGTAAATAGAATACCCATAATGCATATGATGCATTTGTAGTTGTATTTCATTGTTTTTTTTTTTCTTTCAGCTGGGCTGCTGTTGCGCCTACTGTTTTTTGTCTTGGTTTAATAATAATTCTTTCGACAGTCACCGACTATCTCTCGCGTTGAGCAGACGTCTCTTTTCGCCTACGAAGTTTCTTGGTTACTTATTGATCCTAACGGTTTTAAAGTCTTACTGACTTTGTGAACAGCTTTGCTCTATTTTTATTTATTTCTGCGCGTGTTAATATTCTTTATTTTCATAAGTGATTAAAACAAAGGGGCAACATGGCCACAAGCCAAAAAACAAAGAAAGCTAATCGCTTTCAATTATTTTACTCTGGACCTAAAAAGAAAAAACGTAAAAACGGGACAGCATTCACTATGGTTCCCTTCCCCTTCTTGGCTGAAGTGAAGGTCGAAGACCCGAAGTATATTGTTGATGAGTCCGCTGTCTCTTCTAAATCTTTCTCACCAGTTTCACCGTTTATTATCCATTGAGCAATCCAACAAGTTAGTAAGGAAGTACACTCAATTTCTATTCTCCGCGACGGGAAATTGCTGATTTTAGTTAAAAGCGACGCTATCGCCCAGAGATTCATAAACACCAAACAATTGCCAAATATTGGTCACGTATCGGCATCTTTCCACACTACGCTTAACCAAGTCAAAGGTACTGTGTATGCTCCCTTCTTAAACAATGTCCCGGAGGAGGAAATTGTGAAAGAGCTTAGCTCCCAAGAGTGGTATCAGCCTACAAATAAAAAAAACCCATAGATGGAGTTTTACAAACCTCACGCGTCGTATTGCTAACCTTTAACCTTTATAAATTGCCCAACAGAATCGATATTGCCTGGGCATAATTCATGGTTAGAGAATTTTTCCCATCTCCCATGCGTTGCAAAACTTGCCAATTGCTTGGACACACCTCCAAACATTGTTAGGGCGATCCAATTTGTGTTAATTGTTCTTTATCCTCCCATTCTCCTACAAAGTGCACCCGCACGCAGTGTGCCAACTGCAAAGCCGAACACCCCTATTCGTCTAGAAAGTGTAGCAAATACATCGAAACCAAAGAAATCTTAAAAATCAAAACAATAAAGAAATGCACAATGCGCGAAGCTAAAGCTTCGTTTACACTGCACCAAATACGTCACTTTTGGCCAAGTTTTTCGAGACCGTTCATTCTCAGATTGAATTTGATCACCAAATTAGGTCCAATTAAATTAAATTCATCTAATTTGGCAAACAAATCCATTCTGCGGACAAACATTCTCAAAATAAAATCGCCAAATGCGACGCATTTGGTGCAGTGTAAATGTATCATAAGAAATCTTATAAAGAAACATTATTCACACCATCAAGCAGTGCCACATATGCTGATACTTTATCCAAATCACCATCAAACGAACAATCGACATCATTAACAACAACAGTTACCCAACCAAGCGAAATTCGCTCAAGTCAAACCGAAAACAAAAACAACGAACTAAACGTTTCCCCTTCCTCCTCAACTGATGCGTCTCAGTCAGTTGCCCCTAAACCTCATACTTCTAATTTATCGCTAACCGTTTTCTCTCCAACTTCTCAATCTTTCCAATCCTCTGTGTCGGCTGACGCGCAGTCAGTTGACTCCCAACACCCCACTTCCGCTGCCCTGCAGCTATATCCCAACACCTCCTCATCCCCATCTAACTCTCTCACAAATCCCTTTTCTACAGTCTTGCCATCTTCTAACTCTTCAGTCTCTCAATATAACTCTCCTTTCGTTCCTCTACCTTCTCTTCCTAAAGTTCTAGCAACGCTAAGCACGTCAATTAATGTCGATGACATGAACAAAACATAAACACAATTTTTCTCTTAGCTCTTTGGACACCCAAGTACACCTAGGTGCAGTTTAGCCAAGTTTACATTTATGTGAACATGGCTTATTTGTACATAGGTGTGATTATGTGTCCAAACTTCTTATATTTTATGCACATAAATCTTATGTATACATTTTATCTGAATTTTTTTTGTTGCAATTTTGATGTTTTTAAATATTATTCAATGGAATATCAACGGATTTAGTAATAACTGTAATGAGCTATTGTTATTAATTAAAGAAGAAGATACAGGTATAATATGTATACAGGAAACCCACTTTTCACATAATATAAATTCTAATTTGATTTACTATCCTAAACAGTACACCGGGTATTTTTCTAATCTAAGCAACATTCAGTCTAGTAAGCAGGGCGTTGGCATACTAATCAAATCAGTAATTCCCCATGAGGAAATTAATGTGATATACACATTATCTAATTTAGCGCTTAAAATCAACTTAAATTTCAGTTTTACTGTAGCCAACACATATATTCCACCAAAGCAAGTATTTTCGATGGCCGAATTAAACAATTTGTTTTCTCAATTTTCTTCCCCAGTTTTGTGGACTGGTGACTTTGCATGGAGCCCTTTTTGGGGATCCCCAAAATCAAATGCAAGGGGACAAATTATTGAAAATTTGATTCTCCAGCAACAACTTATGATTCTAAATGATCGTTCACCTACACATTTCTCTACGCACTCCTCTTTTACACACGTTGATATTTCTTTTATTTCTCCTCAACTTTTCTCCAGAACCAACTGGAAAATTTCTTCCTTTCTCAGAGGCAGCGATCATTTCCACATTTCTATTTCTATTCGTACCGATGTTTGTTTTGAAAAAATCAAACATATTCCTAAATTTAAAACCGATCATGCTAACTGGAACTTATATCAAACAGAGGTCGCAAATATGATCTCGAATGAATATTCAGCGCCTTTCACAAATGTTAATAAAGAAGTAGCAGTTATCACTAAGGTTATCCGTTCAGCAGCGAATAAATCTATACCCCAAACCAAAGCTAGTTTCGGCAAAACCTCTCCTGTTTGGTGGTCTAAAACTTTACAAAACCTTCGCGATGAAAAAAAAACAAGTAAGGAAAGCTGTCTTCGGCTGTGCCGAAGGCTAAATACTTAAATATTGGTCCAATCTCATTGATTTTTAACATCGACATTCCACATTCTAAAATAGCAACAGTTACGAAATTTCACGTGCCTACCTATATAATTACAGGAGTTATCTACCAAAATCCGTTTATCGGAACAATCGATTGTATGGGGGCTATGTGAAATATTTATCCCATCTCGATGATTTTCAACATCGATATTTCACATATAACAAGTAAGGAAAGCTGTCTTCGGCTGTGCCGAAGGCTAAATACCTTTCATGAAAAGCGTCACGATTTTCACTGTTTGATCCCCAGTAAAGCCTGTGTGAATTTAACTTTAGCTCATACCGAAATTATCGGAGCTATCGATTATATGGGGACGATGTGTTATATTGGTCTAATCTCATTGATTTTTAACATCGACATTCCACATCCTAAAATAGCAACATTTACGAAATTTCACGTTCCTACCGATATAATTACAGGAGTTATCTACCAAAATCCGTTTATCGGAACAATCGATTGTATGGGGGCTATGTGAAATATTTATCCCATTTCAATGATTTTCAACATCGATATTTTACATATAAAAATAGCGATGCTTTCAAAATTTCACGTCCTATGTGTTTAATTACAGGACTTATAGCCCAAAATCCGCTTATCGGAATAATCGATTGTATGGGAGCTATGTGAAATATTTATGTCATCTCAATGATTTTCAACATCGATATTTCGCATATAAAAATAGCGACACTTCCAAAATTTCACGTTCCTACCTATATAATTACAGGAGTTATCTACCAAAATCCGTTTATCGGAACAATCGATTGTATGGGGGCTATGTGAAATATTTATCCCATCTCGATGATTTTCAACATCGATATTTCACATATAACAAGTAAGGAAAGCTGTCTTCGGCTGTGCCGAAGGCTAAATACCTTTCATGAAAAGCGTCACGATTTTCACTGTTTGATCCCCAGTAAAGCCTGTGTGAATTTAACTTTAGCTCATACCGAAATTATCGGAGCTATCGATTATATGGGGACGATGTGTTATATTGGTCTAATCTCATTGATTTTTAACATCGACATTCCACATCCTAAAATAGCAACATTTACGAAATTTCACGTTCCTACCGATATAATTACAGGAGTTATCTACCAAAATCCGTTTATCGGAACAATCGATTGTATGGGGGCTATGTGAAATATTTATCCCATTACAATGATTTTCAACATCGATATTTTACATATAAAAATAGCAATACTTACAAAATTTCACGTTCTTACGTGTTTAATTACAGGAGTTATCTACCAAAATCCGTTTATCAGAACAATCGATTGTATGGGGGCTATGTGAAATATTTATCCCATTACAATGATTTTCAACATCGATATTTTACATATAAAAATAGCAATACTTATAAAATTTCACGTTCCTTCGTGTTTAATTACAGGAGTTATAGCCCAAAATCCGTTTATCGGAATAATCGGTTGTATGGGAGCTATATGTTATATTGGTCCGATCTTGCTGGTTCCGACAAATGATTCCTATATTGGAAAATGGTGGCCGCATACCAAATTTCAGCCAAATATCTCAAAAACTGAGGGACTATTTTGCGTTCAAACAGACAGACAGACAGACAGACAGACGGACAGACGGACATGGCTAAATCAACTCATCTCGTCATCCTGATCATTTCGGTATACTTATTGATGGGTCTATCTCTTCTTCTTCTCATATTTACAAACATCGGACCAAAGTTATAATACATGAAATGTTCATGAAAGGTATAAAAATAGCAATACTTACAAAATTTCACGTTCCTAGGTGTTTAATTACAGGAGTTAAAGCCCAAAATCCATTTATCGGAATAATCGATTGTATGGGAGCCATGTGAAATAATTATACCATCTCGATGATTTTCAACATCGATATTTCACGTATAAAAATAGCAATACTTACAAAATTTCACGTTCCTAGGTGTTTAATTACAGGAGTTATAGCCCAAAATCCGTTTATCGGAACAATCGATTGTATGGGAGCTATATGAAATATTTATCCCATCTCAATGATTTTCAACATCGATATTTCGCATATAAAAACAGCAATACCTACAAAATTTCACGATACTAGCTCTTTAATTACAGAAGTTATAGCCCGAAATCCGTTTATCGGAACAATCGATTGTATGGGAGGTATGAGTAGTTTTGGTCCGATCTTGCTGGTTCCGACGAATGATTATTCTCATATAAAATAACGCCTCCATACCAAATTTCATCGAGATATCTCTAAAATTGAACTAGTTTGCGTACAAACAGACGGACAGACGGACGGACGGACATACGGACATGGCTAAATCGAATCACCTCATCGTCCTGATCATAACGGTATACTTATTAGTGGGTCTATCTCTTCTTCTTCTCATACTTACAAACATCGGACCAAAGTTATAATACCATTTCATGTTCATGAAAGGTATAATAACCCTTGGAAAGCATACAAACGTTGTACGTCCCAAGATAACCTTAATAATTACAGAAAGTCTAATGCCATGTTTAAGAGAGCGATAAAAGAAGCAAAAAAAATTGTTTTGAGAACTTTACTTCTCAAATTTCTCCACTTTCGTCACCCAAAAAAATCTGGGCTGATATAAAATCTCTTACGGGTACTCCTCACAAATCCATAACCTGTATACAGCAAAACCAGTCACTTTTAACGGACTCAATCGACATAGCAGAGACTTTCGCTAAGCTTTGGTCTCATTACTCCGACGATACAAGCTTTTCAGAGGAATTTAACACAGAAAAAAAATCGTTGGCTTTCTGTTACTTATTCTCCAGAAACGCTTTCTTCATCAGCACGGTTTGTAGATAATCCAATCGAACTTTGCGAATTAGAATCTGCATTGAAAAATGCTAAAGGAAAAACACCGGGCACCGATCGGATATCCTATATAGGATTGGATATATCGAATGCTTACAAATTTACCTGACGTTGCAAAGAAAATGTTACTTCAGCTTTACAATAAAGTCTACGACCAGTGTTTATTTCCTCACTTCTGGCTTACAGCTACCGTCATACCCATTCCCAAACCTAACAAGCCCTCCCACCTTCCCAGCTCCTACAGACCTATATCCCTTTTATCCTGCCTAAGCAAAATCCTAGAAAAAATACTTGCAAAGCGATTAATGCGGTTTATTGAAAAAACCAAATTAATCAGCCCTACGCAAACAGCTTTCAAAACAAAGCACAGCACTATGGATTCTCTTATTCAAATCCAACACTTTGTGTCGGACTCCCTCAAAACCAAAAACCATGTCACCATATTGGCGACCGATTTTGATAAAGCATTTGATCGAGTGGGCGTACATGCAGTACTTAGCCAACTTGCTGCATGGAAGATTGTTCAGAAAGCCTTGTCTTTTGTTAAGGCTTTCATGACACATCGACGCTTTCGTATTCGTATTAATAACAATTATTCTGAACTTTATAGTTCAGAAGTTTCCTTGGTTTCATCCATCACTACATCGGAATCGGCAGTGTTGGGAACGCCATCAATTTCCTTCTCATTCAGCATTGCCAACACTTTCTTCTCAACCGCGTTCAAAGACACTGACGATGCGGGATCACCGCCAGTGCCATACAAACTTCTACGCTCACCAGCCGCCTTGGTTTTTGTGGCATATTTTATATTTTGATACTTCTTCTTTAGATCCTTTGAATCACGGTATATATATAATTCTTGGGCAATCTTCTCCTAAACGTCATCCTTTTCTTTGGAACTAATGCAGTCACTTTTTTTGCACTCTATTTTGGAAGAGTACTTTCCACAAATCCCTAGCAATTTATTGGTCTCCGACGCATTGAAAGTAGATTTCCGCAACATTTTTCTTTTAATTTTTTTTTTAACCGACACAAATCGTAATTCAAATTTTAATTTAAATAATTATTAATTTAACTGTCAAAATGTCAAACAAACTGGGTTGCGCAAAGTCAAAATGTAGGAAAAAAAAACTACTAAAATACTACTATGTATAAAACAGCTGTTCGGGTTATTGTGTGCAAAATTATTCAAGTAGCTCATTTGGTAAAACCCAAATCTGTGCTAACTTAAGTCAAGTTTTAGTGTTAGCAAGGCTGGTGAAACCGGCCCTAAGGCTTAAATATTTTAGTTCTTCTAGTCCTTTTACTTTACTTTTTACTGTATCTCAAGAAAATATAAACAACATTTTTAATTTCATAACGAACTGTAAACTTTCCAAACTTCTTTAAAACCTATCTATTTCTTAACTCCTACATTGTACATAGGTATATTTTAATTTTTCGTTAGTATTTCACTTTTACTTTAACTTAAACATAGGTATATAACGTATTATAATTTTTTAAGTTGAGTCGATGGACATTGTTGCTAGTACTCTATCTAAAATTAAGTTTTATATTTGTATATATTGCTTAATAAATAATAATAATAATAATAATTCTTTCGAGTAATTTTTTGTGATTCCAGGAACGATGTTGTTGTAGAAAGTATAACGTTGTTGTTGTAGCGCTCAGTAGGTTGAAAACGGTGGCTATTCCTGTCAGCAATCGCCACTTAGTGTCTCAGTCTGCTCACTGCCGCTCTACAATAACATCTTGTTCTTTGTGGCTCAAAACAACAAACCAGATTCGCAAAAAAATTCAAAATCATTGCAATATTATTCTTGGGATATCGTTAGATTTCATGCTGGTTGGTCTTCACTAATCGATGGCGATAGCTATAAAAAATGTTGGTATTTGTTTCCTTTAGCACCGAACTACTAATAAATTAGCTAAAATTATGGGAGATATCTCAAAATACGGCCTCAGGAGCACGAATCCGGAAGCGCTCTTTTTAATTTTTTTGTTTTAGTGAAAAAATGGCCCGGGTTCGATACCAAAATTGGGGCGGAATCCATGGTATTTATGTGCGAAACACCCTTCGGAGTTGGCGACCTTGGGCCGCGCTTATAAAAAATAAGCCTGGGCTACGCCATCCCAAGTCCGGGTGGTTGCCTGAACTGTGGCTGGCGCCACGGTACGCATTTTTTCGTACGTTTTTGGGTACAGCCTAATAAAATTAGAACTAATCTATGACGCTTAACCGCCAAGGCGATTTTGGCTGTTTCGTATCAAAGCACGGCAGTCATTCCTTTTTAGCGATAACTGACGCAAATTGGAAACCCCAAGGGAGTTCAAGTCATCCTCCACCTGTTGTTTCCGCTGAACTATGGTCAGGCCTGCGTAAAGCTCGTTAAATTTCCTTGGATACTCGCCGTTGGCATCACGGGAAGGACCATAAATCTTCCGGAGAACTTTTCTCTCAAATACTCCAAGGGCCATCTCATCTTCTCTTGACACTGTCCATGATTCCGAGCCGTACATCTAGACTGGTATGATGAGAGACTTATGGGTCAGTTACATAAAGCTTTATTTTGACTTTACCTCAAACTTTGACTTTGACAGAAATGTTCAGTATACGTATTTAAACGAATCATGGCAAATTGGAGACCTCAAAGTTGAAGCAAGGTTAAAATTAGGCAAACTCTCAAATTTTGCTTGCTTTGACAATCAGATGTTGATGAATTTGCTTTAATTAAAGAATAAAAAGTTGGAGGAAATAATAATTAATTAATTTTTTCTCTATTAAATTAATAAATTAACCAAAACATTATGAATGCAAAGAAATAAAAAACGAAAACAAATGTATAAAAGAGAAGCGTCAAGGCGTTCGTTGTAACATACCTCTAAAGTTGGACGCAAAGTTTTGAGGTAGCAAATGTCAGGCGAGGTTAACAAAGCTTTATGTATTCGACCCTTTATAGAGCGTGATCTTTGTTTGTCGAGAGAGGACTTTACTTCTCAATTGCTTACTTAGTCCAAAGTAACACTTGTTGGCAAGAGTGATTCTCCGTTGGATTTCTAGACTGATAATATTTTCGGTGTTAATGCTGGTTCCCAAATAGATGAAGTCTCTTACCGTTTCAAACTTGTAGCCATCAAAGGTGACTTGGCTGCCAAGGCGCAGGTGCCCCGGTTATTTCTTTGATGACAGCAGATACTTCGTCTTGTCCTCGTTCACCGCAAGACCCACTTATTTCGCTTCTTTATCCAGCCCAGAGGAGGCAGCGTTTACGGCGCGGTTGTTAAGGCCAATGATATCAATATCATCGGCATACGCCAGCAATTGCAGAGGAGTGAACGCTAGTACTTGGCGGCGAAGTCTCTTTCCCACCACAAATCCTACACCACGCGCTTTGCCGCGTGTCTGGCCACTGTCCATCGCATTTCCTGCAGGGCGGTGATGTCAGCCTTTGCATTCACGAGGACATCAACCAGTCGGGCAGCGGTACGCTCCCTTGAAAGGGTCCGGCCATTCCACGTACATGCCCTAATATCCTTCTCGTAGTCCATAATTCGTTTTGCCGGGTCGTCAACATTAAAGGGGGTTCTCATCCGGGGCTTTGGTTTTCTTCTTTTCATTGGAATTATGTTTTTTACGTGGCGGATCCCAAACCCAGCGCACAACCCGTTTCTAGGTTTTTGGAAAATATTCACACATTTATATAGCGAGCCGCTTGCTTCAAGACAGAAGTCCGCTTGCAGGCGCACCTCATGGTGAACAGACGCTGCGCAAAAGATCTCGGTGAGCCCTTAAACCAAGTATGTCAGAGCGGCCCCACCGGGGCTCCCTCTCTTTCTGGCGCGAGCCTAGATCGTGATCCTGGGGCCAACACCCGTCTTTTGAGCCCTCCCCCGTAATTTTAGCTAATTTATTAGCAGTTGGGTGCTAAAGGAAACAAATACCAAAATGTTTCTATATACTCCTTATGACAGTAACACTACCCCTTTATAATGATTTTTTTGGTTAAAATTTTGCTTGATAACTCTTATTTCCGGCCCCTTCCTCCACATGCGTATGTAAAATATCGCTTTATTTTCCTTTTTTTAAAAACCACTAACATAAAAAAATGCTGAAAAAAATAAACGAATGATAGATCTGATTTATCGCTTTTCTAAAATCTGTTATAGTCCAATATCCTGAGCTTAGCAAATAGGTATTACTGATAGTCTTTTGCTAAATATCGAGTTATATCCTCCATATGAGTATGTATGTATGTACATTAGGATGGTCCTTATTTGTATGGAGACAATTTTATCTTCTGAAATCAGATAGTAATATAGCTGGAGATATGATACAAATAAATTTATTCCGATTAGAGATGGTTTAGTCGTGTCGCAGGGGGTAGTCTGAACTTTAGTGTTTCTAATCGGAACCAAATTTTGTATGAGAAGGAAAGAGGGCAATGGAGAGCAAAAGGGAGGGAGATAGGAAAGAGAGTTGTACGAAGAAAGATAAGAAGACTAGGTTGCAAGCCTGCTTGAAATTTAAATATTTGGAACACGGTCGCAAAAACCTTTCACTTGATACCCATATAGGCATATCTTGCTCAACCCTACTTGGCGGGCCTAACCATGGTTATAAATACTCACTAATACATACAAGCAAAAATTGTGTTTTTGATATTACGATAATATTGCAAGTGCGCAGTTATTAATTTTATAAAATACTTTACAAGGAGTTTTGTAGTGAAATTACAGCTAAATCGCACAGATAAGGCAAGTATATAGTGCTAAAAATTGTTATTTAACATGTCCAGTCTTTTTTATATATTCATGTGCAAAAAATTACATACTTTCAGATGGACGGCGAAATTGGCCTTCCAACCGGATAATAATGGAATTCAATTAGGTTTTTAAGTATTTAGTGATGTATTTGTGATTATTTATTATTGTAAGTGTAAAAGTTGTTTTATTTTTAACTATATTCTGCAATAAAAGCTAAATCTTAAGCCATTACCTGATACTTGCGTCATGTGGGAGCACCCCATAATCCCGACTTTCAAAATCCCGACAAGACGTAATCCAGACAATTTTCAGAAATTCCGACAAGACACAATCCAGATATAACAAAATCCCGACATAACGAAATCCCGACAGGACAAAATACAGACATAAGGCAATACAGACAAGTCAAAATCCCGACATCAGTAAATCCCGAAACACACAATCCAGACAATGCTTACCATAATTTTTCTTTAGAGTGAAAAAACAAAAACAGCGAATAAATATTTTTATATTATTATATTGTTACATTAATAACTGACTAAATTAACCACTTCATTTTTTTTTCAACAAAAATTAATCTCTACATTTAACAGTTACATTTAAATATAATTAAGGAAATATTTGAGCAAAATACTTAATTACACATCTAACAAAACAAAATGGTTTACACTAGCCCCAAATGCGCAGCTATGTATTTTAAAAAGTCTTCTTTGCCATAGTTATCTCTTTCAAACAATATTACTTTAATTCTGTCGTCTTTCTTCTCATAACACCTTCTTTTTGGCTGTTTTTCTCACCCATTAATTTTTTCAATCTTCTTTTCAATTGTTATTTGTTCCTTTCTTAGACTGTCAATTAAATGATAAACATTAGTATGCGTTTGACCTATCAAGCAACCTAGCCGTCTATGTCAGGCCTCGAGTTTGTTTTGAGTTCGTGGAAGATTAAATAAAACATTGTCATAAACAGACCAAAATGTTGGATTATATAAAGGCGCATGCTTTTTTCTACCCCGTTTAGATTTTTTCCCATATATGTAATTATCTTCTAAAAATTGGGCTACTTTTAAAAAGTCTTTGTTCTCGTTCTTAATAGACTCATAGTACTCTCGTATTTCTCCAGAGGGAACAAAAGCAAGAGCTTTGAGTTGCCTCATTTGCAACGAAAAAACTTCGTCAGTGCCATATTTCTTTTCGAGTTTTTCTTTACGAATCTTTCGCCATAAAATTTGGCCAAAGTGGAAAAAACAACCCTTGAATTTTGCTTCAGGAAAAAATGATTTAAAAACTTTAACACTTACTCTTTCAAAATCAGAAAGAACTAGGTTAGGATTAAGGGGAATGTTATGCATACATGCTATATAACAGAGTTCATATACGAACTCGTTATAGCACCTCTCGCTTTTCTCTGACATTAAACAATATACTAATGGAACTATGTCATTGCACGTGTCTGTTCCTACGCGACCTTGTAGGGTGAATAGCTGTCTAAATAGTGAGGGCATTTTTTATCTAGCTCTATATATTTTTTGTTGCTGTGACCTTACTGAGGGCAAATATTTCCTACAATGCTGATTGCAATCGGCGTTGACAGATGAAATTATTTGACAGGGTTTTGCAATCGAGTCCGATGCCTTTCTCTTAACAGAATTATTTGCCTTACTAATTTCCAGGTCAGCAGCCATTGGATCGTGATTATGCTCCGATGGTGAATTGACCATAACATGTTCCCCAACATCATTTATCAAAGTTGTGATCCTTCCTTTACAAAGGCCAGATTTTCTTTTTTCGCATATCCAATGTACTCTTGACTCTCGTTTTTTATCGACGTGATAAAAATATCCATTAAAGGAGAGCTTGATGCCACCTTTATTTGAATTTACGATGTGTATTTCATCCATTTTAATATGCGAAATCTGCCCAATATATAAAAATTAATAGATAAAGAAAGATGTACCTATAATTGCATATATAAATATATTGATATAATTTACTTACCTCGAGCAAAATAACAACAACAAAATTGTATTATAGATTTAAAGAAGTCACTATATTTTCACTGCTTTGGAATATTCCAAAAACTTTATTTTTGATTGCGAAAAGTATGAATTTCCCGTATTGACTAAAAAATTAAATCAATTTTTATTTTAACTGAAAAATTAATATGACATTTCATTCAAAGGTAAATTGTGTATAGATTACATGTAGAGTAAAGTAGTTTATTGCAAAGTGTTAGTGTGTGAGCAATGATTTTTTTGTTTTGAAAATTTTAATAACAGAAAAATACACATACAGTCCGTTAAAACAAAATCCAGACAAAATATAAAAATAATTTTTAAAAAATCGTCACACATAACCCAAACGCACAGCAAAGACATGGTTATTTTTTGCACACTCGCCTTAAGAAAATAACTAAGAAAACTACCCAAAAGTCACATTAGGCATGTCGGTTAAATAACCGATCAAATAACCGGCATCTGTCTAGTAGGGAATATTAAAAAAAAAAATAGGTGGCAACCCTTTGAACCGCCCCAAGTGGCAACCGCCATGTATGTGTATAGTCTTAGAATGAATCATACTACTAATAATGCCAAATTTAATACAAAACGGCAAAGCGGTTCCGAGATATAAGGAAAAATAAATAAAATACGGTTTGGGAGCAACCCTAGCTGGCAACCCTGCTAGAAATTGTCATATTTGTAATGCGACCGAAAATACCTTTCATTTGATACCCATATTGGCATATATTGCTCAATATTAAAAAAAAATGTCTTTGGGTGGCAACCCTGTGAACCGCCCCAAGTGACCACACCCACACGTATAATCTTAGAATCAATCATACTATCTATAATGGCGAAATATAAGAAAAACGCCTGAAAGTCTGCAACATACGTCGGCTACAATTTCTATTTCCGTGCCATAACTTCCGTTTCATCGTCATCCATTTTCTCAAATTTTACTCTCAATCAAAACTTCATATCGCTGCCTAAGAAGTTAACTTCAATGAATTTTAACCCCCTTGCGACACGCCTTAGGCGTTTCCAATCGGGACCTGATTTTGCATGTGATATCTCCGACCATAGTGCTACCGATTTCGAGTATTAGAAAAAAGAAAAATCACTTTTTTCTTAGTCTCCAAGGAGCAATCTGCACTTTTACCCCCCTGCGACACGCCTAAACCATCTCCAATCGGGATACAAATTTTTGTGCGATATAGTTGACCGTGGTGCAACCGATCTAGGGGTGAGCCTGGAAAAAATACTACATTTGATTATAAGAACCACCCTAATGTACATAGCAAAATCAATCGGTTTGCTCGAGCGTGGTTTGAAACCTATACACTTTGTCCTATCCTTGCGTACTAGCATTTACCTATGCAAATAAACGCAGCTGGCAGAATCAGCGTTGTTGGGTGGATAACTTTCTTATCTACATTGGCGCATTAGCTTTTGTTCTCTCTACCAGTGTTTGGCAGGATCGCAGGCATGGAGGTGCAGCGCCAACAAAAATAGTTACATACGGTACCACAGTTATTTGAGCCCCTTAAAGCACAATTAGTATAAGTCCACCTTTTCTTGAACTGAGATATTCAAGGTTTGGTTTGTCAACAAGTTAGTTTTGCTAATTATTCGGTTTCTATGGGAGCTCAGAGTTACCGGCGGGGTTATTACGCTATCGATTGAGAAATAAAGCCTTTTTAAGAATAAGGTCTTATTTCACTTGAAATGTGAAATAAGGTTCTATTTCACTTTGTGGCAAGTGCCTGGTATAAGGGACAACGACCAAAAAAAGCTAATGATCCATACCAATTTATATTTATTGTAATACCGTCAATGAAACAAAGTTTCTTACAGACTACTAACAACAAGTAGGTACATACGATTTTGTATAAAAATTACAAGTATCTTTCATACTTAACTTATGAAATTAATATGCTAGCATTTAAAACAAGTTAAATATTTATACGTAATGAGCGAAAAAGACTTAAGAAAGCTTCTGTTGTCATTGATAAATCAATGTCGATTGTTTGAGACAAAATATTAAATTCTCGCATAGAGCATTGCTGGCGAATTTAGTTTTGACCTTTTTGCAGTAAAAAGGGTAAGTGACCCGGAGGCTACGCCTAGGAACATTAAAAGTAATCCTTTCCATGAGAGAAGGACAATCAAGAATCCCTTGAATAATATTGAGTATAAAAGTCATCGACAACATAGACCTACGACTATCCAACGATTGTAGGTCAATAAGCATGAGACGCGAAGCATACGAAGGGGCAGGATCGTCGAATTTTAAGGTTCTTAAAGCGAATTTAAGAAACACCTTTTGAACACGTTCCATTCGTTTAATAAAAACTTGGCTCTAAGGCCTCCAAATGAAAACTGCGTACTCAAAACGCGAACGACAAATGTTATCCCAACAAACATCGAGCACCAAAATCTCAAACGTTTGAGAAAACATCTATTCTCAACTTTTTCTAAAATGTTGTTTATATAACAGGACTATTTGTTGAACTATATTAATTAAAAAAGTATTAAGTAAAACTTAACTGCATAAATGGAAACTAGCTTTTTATTAAAATGGGTATTTGTTTTGCATGATTGGCATCTCTGAATAAATATTTCAATGAGAGCATGTGGATTCCATTTCGATCCACTCCGCTCAGTTTGAGAAACGTTTGAAAATTCTGCCGTTCTCAATTTGAAAATAAGGGAAAATCCCATATTAAAAATGAGCCTTTTAGGCTGAGAACGCTATCAACGGTTATTTCGCCTCAAATTGAAAACGAACGTTTGAGATTTGAGAAGATGATTGGTTCTCAAATGCATCTCAAATTGAGATTAGCTGAAAATTTTTGTTGGGATGTATAACATTTTCAGAGTGTAAGGGTCGGAAAACTTAGTGGAATTCCGGCGGATAAAACCAAGTACTGAGTAGGACTTTGCAATGATGAAGTCAGCATGATTGTTAAAGTTCAGCTTTGGATCAAAGATAACCCCAAGATCTTTTACCTCAGTAACATTACGTAGGAAAGTATTCGAAATGCTATAGCTCGTAATACGAACATTCAAAATTTTAGCAAACATCATCTTAAAGCATTTTTTAATGTCTATTGCTTAGACACCACGAATGAACAGCGTCAATATCTCGTTGAACCTTAGCTTCATCGGAAATATCTCTGTTTACCGCGAAAATTTTGAGATCATCTGCGTAGAGTAAAAAATTTGAAAATAAACAAGTAAGGAAGTCTAAGTTCGGGTGAAACCGAACATTACATACCCAGCTGTGCACATAAAGTGGGCGTGATCGTTCAGCGATTTTTCTTATTTTCTGTGGTAGTACTCTACATAAACATAACATGCCTGGTACCTAGTTTCGTAAATCTATCTCACACCGTTCTGAAGTTGTTAGCAGTCGAATTTAAAAATTGCTTGACTCATAAGTGGGCGGTGCCACGCCCACTTTCCAAAATTTTGAAAAAATTATGTAAAGAATATGAAAGTTGATGTATGTACCAAATTATATTATTATAGCGAAATCAGTTAATTAGATATGGACTTTTCAATATTTCCACCTCCTTTCAATATAACTTTTATGAAAAAGTAGGCGTGGTCGCGAAGCGATTTCGTTTATTTTCTATAGCTGAATTTACCACAACAATAGTATGTCCTCTACGAAATTTCGTTATACTAGCATAAACTGTTCTGAAGTTATTAAGAGTCAAAATTTTAAAATTTCTTCAAAGATACGTGGGCGGTACCACGCCCCCTTTTCAAAATTTTTTATAAAATCGGCCTTAGAACATCTAAATCAATACATATTGCAAATTTTATCATTGTAGCTGCTTCTAATATTGAATTAACCCATTTTATACGTTTTTCGAAAGTTTCGATATGGAAAAAGGGGCGTGGTTATGGTCCGATTTTACCCATTTTCAATAGCAATCTATTCTGAACCCAAATAAGTACGCATGCCAAATTTGGTGAAGATATCTCATTATTTGCTCAAGTTATCGTGTTAACGGACAGACGGACGGACGGACGGACGGACGGACGGACATGGCTCAATCAAATTTTTTTTCGATCCTGATCATATTGATATATGGAAGTCTATATCTATCTCGATTCCTTTATACCTGTACAACCAACCGTTATCCTAACAAAGTTATAATACCCTGTGTACAAGTACAGCTGGGTATAAAAACAACTACTTATGATGAAAAGAGCAAATAGTAGAGGGCCAAGAACGCTTCCTTGTGGGAAACCGGATGAAGCAATGAAAGGTTCAGACAAAACACCATCGATAGTAAGAACACATCGTCTATTAGATAGGTAAGATTGTAGCCATTTCAAAAACAGGAATGGAAACCCATGTGCGCAAGCTTATCAAGTAGCACTCTATAACAAACTTTGTCAAAGGCCTTCGAGAAGTCTGTATACGCAGTCAACCTGGAATCCAGCTGAGAAAGCAGTATGACAGTAATCTACAAATACAGATAAATTCGTGGCCGTGGATCTCTCAGACACAAACCCATGTTGGTTTTCGCATATAAGAGACTTGGTTGCAAAATACAATTTATCTTTTACCAGACACAACCCCACGTTTGTTTTTGGCACGTTGCCACGGTACAGGCAACCACCCGGACTTGGCATGGCGTAGCCCAGGGTTAAGTGTGTGTAAAAATTGGGTGACTTTTGCATACAGTGAGTCCCAAAAAAAAGTAGCCTGTGAAATTATGAAAAAAGGAAAAGAATTTGCTTGTTGATTTATTTTGTTTTTGTTTTTAAAAAAGAGTTTAATTGTTGATTTTTGGTGGATATATTTCGAAATGATTTTTTAGATGAAAAGTTTTAACGGGAACTGACTTCATAAGAAAATGTATATTGTGGTTTGTAAAAAAGTCAAGGTTCATAAAAAAAATATGGCGTTTCTTCAACACAAAAAAGACGCACATATCGACGACAATTTAAATATCGGCCGTTACAGCGCATGACAATAAACCGGTTCTTATATGTTTTTCCATGAAAAATAAGAAAATAATTATTCGAGTTTTAGACGTAAATTAAATAAATTACGCAAAGTAGCATTTATGGACGTTTTCTTTTGCACTCACTGTTTTTCTTACTTCGCATCATGAGTGAAACAACGACGAACAACCGAAAGCACAACTTCGTGTCTGCACATCGTTAGCGTTGGTGTTTGAGTACAAACTCAAAGTGCACAATGTGCAGCTTTTAGCCGCCGCTGTTCTAGAGCCATTGAAAGCGTCAATAATTTAATAAAATGGTGTACTTATAGTCAATCGTTTACCGCAAAGCACACAAGCAATAAATTAAAAAGCGCTTCCGGATTCGTGATCCTCAGGCCAAAACCCGTATTTGAGCTATCTTCCATAATTCTAGCTAATTTATTAGGAGTTGACCCCTAAAGGAAACAAATACCAAATTTTTGGGTTTGAAGCCTTCTTTGTGCTAAGATATGTATTTGATAAATCTATCTAAAAACATCGTATATACATGTTTCCAAAAAAAAAACATTTGTTTTCATTTTCTGTCTAATTTCTCATTTCGAAGATGCTTACCTCAAAATTTTTCTGGAAAATAAATAAAATTTACTAGTTTTAAGTTTTTTTATTTTGATTCTTTTTTTTCTTAGAAAGTATAAACTGAAAAATTCGCTTAAAAGTTGCCCTAGAAACTGGAGTGAAAAAGTTGTGCAACTCAGCAACACTTTGTGCAAACAAGAACCCTGTTTCATTGATATTCGGTGCTGCACACAATCCGATCGCAACGAAAACAACAATAGCAACCCAGATTTTTGACATGGATATGTGTTTTGACATTTGTGATTTGACGTGGAAGTGTGTTTTGACATTTCTGTCAAAGCTACAGTTCACACTTGTATTGATACACTATGATGGATTTCCGCGGAAATGATATTAGACCCCATTGACAGTCTCGTGTGTCGATAACGCAGTTCAAAATCACCTGATTTTGACAGGTAGAGTTGGCCCCTAAAGGAAACAAATACCAAATTTTGGGGTTTGAATCTATTTATTAGCAGTTGTTTGTTATTTGTTTAATAGAAAATAGTGAGCAGACTCGAAAGAGTTATTCTAACTAATAATTTTATATAATTCGCTGTTATTTATGTTAAAAAAAATCAGATTTCTAAGTTTTAGCGAACTACTTTTTTATGCAACCTACTACTAATTTTTTATACCAAATCGAATGCAACTCGGCGCAAAATGATGCTCTTTTTCCAAAAAAACAACTCTGATGAACAGGTGTTAAACTCATTTTGGAATTTTGACGTCTATGCAGAACAGTTTACACTTGTATTGGTACACTATGGAAATCCATCTTTCTTTTCCTGTGGACTTCCGGAGTGTCAACACCTTGTTTAAAAATATAGTGTAAGTTTTACTTTGTCACCCAGCTTTATACATGCACTTATAAACCTTTCGGTTAAGTTTTTCTATAAATATTGAAAAAAAGAAAAATAAATACAATTCGGTTCGCGGTCAGCCACAAAAGAATCCTGCGTTGAACTTCATCCAGGCATTGACATTTTAATCTTTGGTAAGTTTTCAATTTTCCCTCATTCAGTGAATATTATATTTCCCTATATACCATTTTCCACGTGAACTTGAAATTCCCTTTTCTACGACTGCGGTTTGTCTTATTTTTTCGCAGATCATTGCAAAGCTTCATCACAACAAAACTTTTGATCTTATGCATGTGGTATGCACAAATAAAAATCATAAGTTCTAATTTTTCACTTTTTATAAATACTTAAAATACCTTAAAATACCAAAGCACATGTAACATAGTAAATATTTCGATATGCATAGTTGTTAGTCGATATTGTGGTTGTAATGCATAGGTCGGCAGATTTGTAAATGCAGGTGTGTAAGAGAGAGCGCTTGATGTTGCGCTGTGTTGGTGCGAACCAATTGAGTTGCGCGTTATTCACTTGTTAGACTGATATATTTTTTTTATTATTTTTTTATTTAATTCTTCTATACTCTTGTGCAGTATCCCTTTTTTATTTCCTAAAAATACCTACATACAGCTATGGTCAGAGATTTAGCGCACTTTCCATTGTACTGAAAAATAGTACAATAACTTTCAAGATAAAAGATAATACTAATTGCACAAAAAAATTTGAGGCTTAACAATAGTATTGTATTGCTCTCTTCAAATAACAAAAGAATTTCCGTTATATTTCTTTTATATTTGTTTTTGCTAAGTTTTTCTTTACATCCGTCTAAAGTGCATTGGACATCGATTTAGCGCACTTACGTTTGTTTTCATATTACTTGCGATTGGTTGAAAAAGTTAACTGTTTTTTGGTTAATATTTAATAAATAACCTCTTCTCTGTTATTTTTGTTAAAGTTTCTGGAAGAAAATACTGGTCGGTTTGACAAAAAAGATCCTTTTTTAATCAGGGACCAATCAAGGGCAAAATTTCAAGAATTTTGGTTTTTTTTTCGAGAAAAATGGTGTACAATGCCATCAGAGATGTGTGTTCGAATCCGAACTTGTCAAAGCATAACAAAAAACGTAAAGATCCCCATTGTAAAACTTTTCCCCAAGGGGATAAAATGTTCGGAAGAAAGAGTAAAAGTCAACCTTTTAAGTCCTTGCCATTGAAAGTGGCTGAAATAATTGCGGAATTGTGCTCAACTGTGTCCGGAAAACTTATACGAAGACCCCTAAATGAAAATAAAAAGTATGGGCGCATAAACAGGAAAACGCCGCTCCTGTCAAACAAGAACATTAAAGCACCTTTGTCATTCTCAAGAATCCACACACTCAAAGGTGTAGAATTTTGAGAAATTGTACTTCTTTCGGATGCAACCAAATTAGGCCTTATCTATTCTGGCGAGAAAAGTGTATGCAACATGAAAAAAATCAAGAAACCAATCCACGGTAATCCGAAAACATGTTAGTGAGAACTTGGAAGTTTTAGGGAGCGGTCTAGTGTAGTGTTCTTGTTTTGGCAGGAGGCGCGTTTTCTTGCTTATGCGCCCATACTTTTTATTTTCATTTAGGGGTCTTCGTATAAGTTTTCTGGACACAGTTGAGCACAATTCCGTAACTATTTCAGCCACTTTCATTGGCAAGGACTTAAAAGGTTGACTTTTACTCTTTCTTCCGAACATTTTATCCCCTTGGGGAAAAGTTTTACAAGGGGGATCTTTACGTTTTTTGTTATGCTTTGACAAGTTCGGATCCGAACACACATCTCTGATGGCATTGTACACCATTTTTCTCGAAAACATACCAAAATTCTTGAAATTTTGCCCTTGATTGGTCCCTGATTAAAAAAGGATCTTTTTTGTCAAACCGACCAGTATTTTCTTCCAGAAACTTTAACAAAAATAACAAAGAAGAGGTTATTTATTAAATATTAACCAAAAAACAGTTAACTTTTTCAACCAATCGCAAGTAATATGAAAACAAACGTAAGTGCGCTAAATCGATGTCCAATGCACTTTAGACGGATGTAAAGAAAAACTTAGCAAAAACTAATATCAAAGAAATATAACGGAAATTCTTTTGTCATTTGAAGAGAGCAATACAATACTATTGTTAAGCCTCAAATTTTTTTGTGCAATTAATATTATCTTGAAAGTTATTGTACTATTTTTCAGTACAATGGAAAGTGCGCTAAATCTCTGACCATAGCTGTATACATCATTGTTTTTTTTTTTTAATTATTATTTATAATATACATACATACACAGTATTTTTTAAAATTTATCGATAAAATATACATACATAGTTTTTTTCTATTTACATATCAAACCCCGCTAGCGGAGAAGCAGTGGACAAGTTTGGGAGATTTATTTAAATTATTTTTACCTTTTTAGTGCAATATTCTTTAACTTTACGTGTGTTTTCGCTCTTTAAACTATATTTATTTTTTACTTTTTAGTTAAATGTGTTATGAAGTAATCGATAAATATATCGAAGTATACCGCAGTGCAAACGAAACCTCTGGGTCTCCACTTTCGTTTGATACCCATATTGTAAGCAATTTTCAATATTATTGGACAACCTCATTTTGACCGATAACTCAGTTATCGATAAATAGATCGAAATATTCCAAAGTCCAATATAAACCTATAGACCTTCCCTTTCGTTTAATACCCAGATTGTAGCCATTATGACCGATAACTTAGTTATCGATAAATATATCGAAGTCCAAATGCAATCTCTTATCGTTATGTGACGAATTCGATGATTCCTCATTATTTTCCCTGAGTTCGATCACTGTACGTTAAATAAAACACTCGGGTTCTGCTTAATAAGTAGTACGCTTTATTCACTACTAAAAACCGTAGTACAATATCGCGGGTTAATTCACCGTTCAGTACTTCACTGTACAACACTTCAAAATAAACTGATTGATGTGCGTTGTCTTCGCGCGGTTTATATACCCCACCAGACTGCAGCTTCATAACCTAGAAATCTCTACACATTTCTGGGTTGTTTGTGCAACACTGTTCTCGAAACGTTTTCTATCGTCATCGCCTCTTTGTGTCACATTCGCAAATATGCGAGCTGCCTCTCTCGCTCTCGCGTCATGTATATAAACAGCTGTAGTTGTCGTAGTGACGCTAGTGGTGGAAATACGCTAGTGTTGGGAGATGAGCGATTCTTGAAAACATTCGCCACACTGCCTTCCACCTAACCGACTGACTGTTACCAACCCAATAAAATGTCTGCTTAATCCTCTCTAAGGTCTTCTTGACTCCTAGATGACCTCCACTTGGATCGTTATGCATTTCCCTGAGAACATCAGACACCTGCTTCCTTTGAACAACTATAAGCTTCCGAGCGCATTGACCATCCTCACTCTCCAAAATTCGATGCAAACAACCGGATACCATTCGTAAACTGTTCCATTGTGCCCAATATGACTTGGCAGCTGGACTCTCCGCTGACATTTCTTTTCTTGCTGGTCGTTTGTTTCGCTCAAGCCCTCGGATCACACATGCCAGATCTGAATCTTCCTGCTGACTTCTCCGAATATTCTAAAGCAGGCATTTGCCTATCGCATCCATTGCTCGAAGAGGTACCTTTGCCTTTCGCGTATCCCTGGGTTTCACCTCTAATGAAACTCCTTTGGTGCAATACCCAATGTTGCGTCCAAAGATCAGAGGTACATCTTGGCTATTGTATGTCATAACTCTATTTCTCACGTTCATTTGAATGTCTCTGTCAGCAAAGAAGTCGACGCCAATGATGACTTCGTCCACAATATCCGCTGCTAAGAAGTTGTGGTGTGTAGTCACATTCCCAATCACAGCATTGCACCGCACTTCTCCCTGGACTAGCTTACTTTCACCAGTCACCGTCCGCAACTTTGCATCCTGCAATGGTCTTACTCTCTTATGGACCAAGTCACTTCTAATAATGGAATGAGATGCGCCAGTATCCACAGTGAATAACCGCTCTTTTCCGTCCAAGAAACCTCTAACAGTAACAGTACTTGCTTTCCCTCCGACCTGCGACACAGAAACTATGGGGCATTCATCTTGCTCATCCCCCCCGGCGATACCCTTACGTCCGCCTGCATAACTGGAATTGTTGGATCCAGATCCACAATAACCTGCAATATGACCAGACTTTCCGCACTTGAAGCACTTAAACTATGCGACACAGAAACTATGGGGCATTCATCTTGCTCATCCCCTCCAGCGTTACCCTTACGTCCGCCTGCATAACTGGAATTGTTGGATCCAGATCCACAATAACGTGCAATATGACCAGACTTTCCGCACTTGAAGCACTTAATGGTACCTTCGCTTTACTTTTGGGCACCATTTAATGCTTACAGAAGTTTTTCGATTTTGTTGACCAAGTCTGGCGTCTCCACTTCCACACGGTGATCTTTGGTATCTGGTTTACATAAAAGCGAGGCTGTTTCTTGCAATAAAGCATGTGATACCGTCTCTGCGAATGTCCTTTTAGGGTTTGCATATACGGCTCGCTTCGTGTCTACATCCAGTATTCCATTTATGAATCTGTGGATCTTTACCCTCTCGATGTATTCCACGGGTCCGTCTGCGTTCGCAAAATGAGCTAACCCCCCAATGTCCCATGCAAATTCCTGCAATGTCTCATTAGCCTTCTGGAAGCAATTCTGTAGCTCCATTTTAAATATCTGCCTCCTATGCTCGCTGCCGTAACGTCTTTCAACGGCTCCCATCAACGCTTCAAAGTTGTTTCTTTCAGCTTCCGGAATAGTCTGTAAGATTTCGGCTGCAGGTCCTTTCAATGACAAAATAAAGCAGCGACTTTGCCCTCAGCGCCCCAGTTGTTCACATCTGCTGTCTTCTCAAACTGTAGCTTAAATACCAGGAAAGGAACAGAACCGTCAAATGATGGGGTTTTCACTTTGGGTGCGCTTGTTGAAACGACGACTCAGCTGCAGCTCCTGGATACGACTTCTTAACGCATCCACCTCGGCCTCGACTTTCTCCTCCAGCTGCATTATTTTCTGGTACTGTATTTTTAGCTGTGATGACATACGTTCTTCCTGCTCCTCCAGCTGTAATGCTATTTTTGAAGATAGCCGGGTCTCCTGCTCCTCAAGTTGAGCTGAGATGTCATGTATGTCCTCTGTTCTTCCAACGCAGGTGTCATGTGTGTCTTCTGTTCCTCCAACTTTGATGCCATGCGTGTCTCTTGTTGTTCCAGCTGAGATGCCATGTGTGTCTTCTGTTCTTCCAACTGAGATGCCATGTGTGTCTTCTGTTCTTCCAATTGAGATGACATGACCCAAGGCAGCCAATAAAGAGTTTGTGTCCACATTGGCCACTGAATCCGGAGAGTCCTTTTGCTCTTCTATTTTCGTCGCTCCCTCTTCCGAAAGCTGAAAAACATGATCGTCAACGTTGGTTCCCTCTGCTTCCATAGCCATAGCCATAGCAACCGTGATTGTAGCTCTGCTTTATTGCCCGTTGTTGCCAATCCACGTCGTTCCAACACATTTTTGATATGCTGGATCTTCAAATCATTCAACTTTGCCATGTCCTTGTTATCCTTGTAATGTCCTTGTTACCTTTACAATATCCTTGTTATCCTTGCAATGTCCTTGTTGCCTTTAAAATGTCCTTGTTATCCTGTATTTATTTAACAATACCGCTTCTGATACCAATTGTGACGAATTCGATGATTCCTCGATTATTTTCCCTGAGTTCGATCACTGTACGTTAAATATAACACTGAGATTCTGCTTGATAATTAGTACGATTTATTCCCTACTAAAAACTGTAGTACAATATCGCGGGTTAATTCACTGTTCAGTACTTCACTGTAAAACACTTCAAAATAAACTGATTGATGTGCGTTGTCTTTGCGCGGTTTACATACCCCAGCAGACTGCAGCCTCATAACCTAGAAATCTCTACACATTTCTGGGTTATTCGTGCAACAGTGTTCTCGAAACGTTTATCTATCGTCATCTCCTCTTTTTGTCACATTCGCAAATATGCGAGCTGCCTCTCTCGCGTCATGTATCTAAACAGCTGTAATTGTCGTAGTGACGCTAGTGGTGGAAATACGCTAGTGTTGGGAGATGAGCGATTCTTGAGAACATTCGCCACAGTTAGATACCCATATTGAAGGCACATTTCAAGGTGTGACAGTCATATGCCACTATCGGGTAGACAGAAGTAGAGTTACATACAAACAAGCAAACATACATACATATGAATGTACGTACAAGTAAAGCTAATGAAAGCGTAGTAAAAAAAACTAGCATTATGTGGGAAAAGCGTCCAGCGCTCGATATACGAAAATTATGGCACAAAGCGGACCACGCTTTTTCAAAAATACTACTCTGTAGGGTTTTAAAATTGTTTTCAACTTTTTAGTTCAATACTCTTTAAAAGCGTGAGTTTTAGTTTTTTTAAACTATATTTATTTTTTAATTTTTAGTCAAATGTCCTATGAAATTGTCGATAAATATATCGAAATATACAGAAGTCCAAACGAAACCTCTGGACCTCCACTTTCGTTTGATACGCATATTGTAGGGAAATTTTAGGGTATTTGGGCAATCACATTTTGACCGATAACTCAGTTATCGATAAATTTATCGAAATATATCGGAAAGTCAAATGAAACCTGGGGCCCACATCTTTCGTTTAATACCCGTATTGTAGGGAAATTTAAAGGTTTTTGAGCAGTCACATTTAGACCGATAACTCAGTTATCGATCAATTTATCGAAATATATGGAGGTCCAAATGAATCCTTTGACCGATAACTCAGTTATCGATAAATTTATCGAAATATATCGAGGTCCAAATAAACCTGGGGTCTTCCCCTTTCATTCGATACCCATATCGAAGGGAAATTTTAAGGTTTTTGGGCAATCACATTTTGACCGATGACTCAATTATCGATAAATTCATCGAAATATGTCGATGTCCAAATAAAACCTAGGGCCTCCCCTTTCGTTTGGTACCCATATTGTAGTGAAATTTTAAGGTTTTCGGGCAACCACATTTTGACCGATAACTTAGTTATCGATAAATTTATCGAAATATGTCGGTGTCCAAATGGATCCTGGGGCCTTTCCCTTTCCTTTGGTACCCACATTGTGGGGAAATTTTGAGGTTTTTGGGCATTCACATTTTCACCGATAACTCAGTTATCGATAAATTTATCGGAAAATATCGAGGTCCAAATGAAACCTGGGGACTTCCCCTTTCGTTTGATACCCATATTGTAGGGAAATTTTAAGGTTTTTGGGCAATCACATTTTGATAAATTTTTCGAAATATATCGAGGTCCAAATAAACCTGGGGTCTTCCCCTTTCATTTGATACCCATACTGTAGGGAAATTTTAAGGTTTTTGGGCAATCACATTGTGACCGATGACTCAGTTATCGATAAATTTATCGAAATATGTCGATGTCCAAATGAAACCTGGGGCTATCCCCTTTCTTTGGTACCCACATTGTAGGGAATTGTTAAGGTTTTTGGGCAATCACATTTTGACCGATGACTCAGTTATCGATAAATTTATCGAAATATATCGAGGTCCAAATGAAACCTTGGGCCTTCCCCTTTCGTTTGATACCCATATTGTAGGGAAATTTTAAGGTTTTTGGGCAATCACATTTTGACCGATGACTCAGTTATCGATAAATTTATCGAAATATGTCGATGTCCAAATGAAACCTGGGGCCTTCCCCTTTCTTTGGTACCCAGATTGTAGGGAATTGTTAAGATTTTTGGGCAATCACATTTTGACCGATAACTCAGTTATCGATAAATTTATCGAAATATGCCTATATTATCGGGAAATGTTAAGGTTTTTGGGCAATCATATTTTGACCGATAACTCAGTTATCGATGAATTTACCGAAATATGTCGATGTCCAAATGAAACCTGGGGCCTTCCCCTTTCTTTGGTACCCAGATTGTAGGGAATTGTTAAGATTTTTGGGCAATCACATTTTGACCGATAACTCAGTTATCGATAAATTTATCGAAATATGCCTATATTATCGGGAAATGTTAAGGTTTTTGGGCAATCATATTTTGACCGATAACTCAGTTATCGATGAATTTATCGAAGTCCAAATGAAACCTGGGGCCTTCCCCTTTCGTTTGTTACCTATATTTTAGGGAAATTTTAAGGTTTTTGGGCAATAAAATTTTGACCGATGACTCAGTTATCGATAAATTTATCGAAATATATCGAGGTCCAAATGAAACCAGGGGCCTTCCCCTTTCGTTTGATACCCATATTGTAGGGAATTGCTTGTAGGGAATTGTTAAGGTTTTTCGAAGTCCAAATGAAACCTGGGGCCTTCCCCTTTCGTTTGTTACCTATATTTTAGGGAAATTTTAAGGTTTTTGGGCAATCACATTTTGACCGATGACTCAGTTATCGATAAATTAATGAAATATGTCGATGTCCAAATGAAACCTGGGGCCTTCCCCTTTCTTTGGTACCCAGATTGTAGGGAATTGTTAAGATTTTTGGGCAATCACATTTTGACAGATGACTCAGTTATCGATAAATTTATCGAAATATATCGAGGTCCAAATGAAACCAGGGGCCTTCCCCTTTCGTTTGATACCCATATTGTAGGGAAATTTTAAGGTTTTCGTGCAACCACTTTTGACCGATAACTCAGTTATCGATAAATTTATCGAAATATGCCGATGTCCAAATGAAACCTGGGGCCTTTCCCTTTCGCTTGGAACCCATATTGTCGGGAAATGTTAAGGTTCTTGGGCAATCATATTTTGACCGATAACTCAGTTATCGATAAATTTATCGAAGTCCAAATGAAACCTGGGCCCTTCCCCTTTCGTTTGTTACCTATATTGTAGGGAAATTTTAAGGTTTTCGGGCAACCACATTTTGACCGATAACTCAGTTATCGATAAATTTATCGAAATATATCGATGTCCAAATGAAACCTGGGGCCTTCCCCTTTCGTTTGGTATCCATATTGTAGGGACATTTTACGGTTTTTGGGCCACTGTGGCTTAGACCGAACGAGAGTCACATACATACAAGCAAACAAACAAGCAAACATACAAGTGAAGCTAATAAAAGCGTGCTAAAAATTGTTATCAAATTTTTTTCTGATTCCCTAATTTTTTTTATTTATTTATACTCACATGCCTATTTACTTTTATTTGTATATTTTGCAGCATATGTATGTACATATGTAAGTCTACATACATTGTTTTTGATTTTGCTAAAATTTAAATTGGATCCAGTTTTGGATTAGTTCACATTATTGTAATTGGTTCTTTTCGTGCATTGTCAACTCTGCACTAGAGCTGCAAAACTATCGATAGTGGCGCCATTCGATATTTTCGATAGTTGTAAAAATACTATCGATAGTTCGAAACTATCGTATACTATCGTAATTTAAGTGTAGAGGAATTTCACCTCCGAACATATCCATACATAATTTACATGTATATATGTGCAAAAAAGAATAAAAAATGACAAATATTACAATTTGAGCGTTAATTTCTAAACAGGTAGGATCAAAGCGTCACTTAATATTATACACATCACAAATTTTCAATGCGCTGACTCTATCGAAACTATCGACTATCGCAAAAAAATGGATATATCGCCAAAAAAAAAACATCGATACTATCGAAAATACCATCGATAGTTTTGCAGCTCTACTCTGTACATATTCGCGCACACATATTCACATACATATGTACATGTTTATTTCTATATATTGCTACTTTTTTTTGCACTAAAGTTTCCCTATTAAAATCAGCTGTTTAGGTAGACATTTCGGGGGGACTTCTCACTGTTTGTTAATTTTCCTTTAACTTTTTGAAACATATGTAAATTTTTCTTCACTTATATAATAAGGCAAACAGATTAAGAAAAGCCCTAAAATTGTGTAATGGATTGAAATTTGTGCTCTTTTATTTGGTTTGAGCCATGGTGAAATAGTGGTAATGTGGTATTTGGGGCCTTGATAACATCAAAAAGGCCAATGGTAGGGCGGGTATAGAGGCAGCCACCAACCTCATGAAATGAGCTGCCTGACATATAGAAGGGTAAGTGCAGGGGGTCATGTTGATGAAGTGTGGAAAGTAAGTATAATTGTGTATACGATGATTAAGTTTTTTTTTTGGTTTTGTTATTATTCTGCTGAAGACCCTAGTGTGCAAAATAAATTTATCGTGTGTGACGATTGACTGAGGAGGGCAGTGCTTTGTGATGATCGCGTTATCGAACCACGAAGCTGAAGCTCCGGGCCTAAAAGCCAGTGCACACACCGCGATCATTGCACCTTGCCACAAGCTCTGTCCCTCTATCGCCCGTGATTGTAACGCTTTGCTGCACTTAGTCAATGGATATCATAACAATATCGAAGTCCAAATGCAACCCCCTATCGTTTGACACCCATATTGAAGGCACATCTCAAGGTTTTTATGACAGTCATATCCCACTATCGGGTAGACTGAAGTAGAGTTACATACAAACAAGCAAACATACATATGAATGTATGTACGAATAAAGCTAATGATAGCGTAGTAAAAAAATAGCATTATGTGGGAAAAGCGTCGAGCGCTCGATATACAAAAATTATGGCACAAAGCGGAGGGTTTTTAAAATTACACTGATAAAAATGATTTCCTAAAAGTAAGGAAACCTCCATACAAATTCAAGTAAATGAAGGGAACAATATTGCACCAAGGCCGCACTGCCTTAAAAGAAAGAAGTAGTTATACTTAAATTTACTTTTAAGTAGGGCTTGTACTTAAATGGTAGTTAAGTAATTTTAAACTAAAAAAAAAAAATTATTTTACACAGTTTGTAATGTATGGTGTCAAAAATCATTGGTTTAAAAAGGGGGAATGCTTCAGTCTATACCCAGACTAAGTTTATGGCTGCTTGGAGTAGGTCTGTCGGGACCCGTCTTTAGGCTAGCAAACAGTGGTTGGGGGATTCGCGACCTTTCCTTACAGACCATGCCAATACATTCTTTTATTGCAGAGTCCCTATTTATTTAATGTGTACAAAAAAAATTTTTATTAACGAGCAATTCCATTGCTATCAGTTGCTAGGTATTGATAATCAAAAAAAAAGAAGTATGTGCAAGCGTTATAATTTATAAATTAACTACATCCTAAAAGATCGCGACTTTCCCCTTTATATCTCACCCTGCAGATACCTTGATGGACTGGTTCTGCTGCCTCTCAACCCTCCCTACCATGGTCTGTGATGGCCACTAAAACAATTACTACAGACCCCTAATGAATAAGGACAACTTACCCACTCACATCAGTACCACCCTAATAATAAGGCTTAACACCGCAGGATTTCCATATTTTCAACAAAAAATCAATTTATTTCACAAAATCCAATATTTATGTATGCGTATGCTTATCTTCTATAATTAGAAAAATACTGCCCACAACAGCAAAACTTAAATTCAAAATTCATTTCTTTACATGCCTCAACGCCTAGAAGTATGCCCATAATTGCACATGTATATGTGCATAATATTTCACTTACAAATATATGTGCGTGTATACGTGTCGCCACAACATCCACAGTTCGCACAATATCGCTATGTTACTAGCAGCCTATCAATTATGTTGTTATGTAAAAGTCAGTTCTTGCCTATTTCAACATAAAGATGTATAGGAAGACTTGACTATAAATCTTTACTTTAAAGGTTCGCAAATAAAAAAAAATTTATAGAAGCATACTATCGTGTAAAAATGTATTTATGTATGTTCGCTTAACGCAGCGAGCAGACCGAACTGTTAACATATGTATAATATAAAGCAAATTGAAATTCTGGCACCCATAACAGATACAGGCCCTGTTAAGTTATTAACATTCAAAATTTCTGTCCACTCGAGTAAACATAAACTCTGCTAAAACAAAATCAATCAAATCATTAACATCGAAACTCTCTGTTAGCTCTCAGCTGACAGGCTACTAGCAGAAACAACTTCTGCTAAATTATTTACATCAATAAGTTCTGTTACCGAACATAAATTCTGGCAGCTTCAACAGATCTAAACTTTGTTACGCTTGTTTCACTTTTACCATGTTCTATTTCAACAGCGATCTCTTGAAATAGAAAATGTTAATTCTGTAAACTACCCTGCAGGGAACTCAGACACTAGTGAACAAATTTCAGGTTCAGAACTAGATATAAAGTGGCCAATAAGAACTAATACGTTAGTGACTACATTTTCACTAGTTCCCTGCAGGGAACTCAGGCACTAGTGAACGAATTTCAGGTTCAGAACTAGATATAAAGTGGCCAATAAAAACTACTACGTTAGTGATTACATTTTCACTAGTTCGAATCCAGTGTTTGAGGGCGCAACCCGCAGTGTATGGCAACAATATCGTGAGGCAAAGAAGGAAGAGAGACGCCTTTTCAGAAAAAAGAAACGTGAGGCCGAAAGGCGTGAGTGTGAGGAGCTTGAGATGCTGGCTGACAGGAATGATGCCCGAAAATTCTATGAAAAGATCCGGCGGATGACGGAAGGTTTTAAGACCGGGGCAAGCTCCTGTAAGGACAATAATGGCGACCTGGTAACCGACGTACAAAGTGTACTTAAATTATGGAGGGAGCACTTCTCCTCACTGCTAAATTGCGAGGGAGACGTCGAACCCGATACCCCAATCCCTGACGATGGAAAAGTCGTCCCACCACCTGACTATGATGAAGTGAGGATAGCTATATCCCGGCTCAAAAACAACAAAGCGCCTGGAAAAGACGGACTACCCGCCGAGCTGTTCAAACGCGGAGGCGAAGAGCTGGTAAAAAGCATGCATCAGCTCTTATGCAGAATATGGTCAGACGAATGCATGCCTCCGGATTGGAATTTAAGTGTGCTTTGCCCAATCCACAAGAAAGGCGATCCCGCTAACCGCACCAACTACCGCGGAATTAGTCTTCTTAATATCGCATATAAGGTTCTTTCTAGCGTGTTGTGTGAAAGGCTGAAGCCCATCGTAGACAAACTGATTGGACCTTATCAGTGTGGCTTTAGACCTGGTAAGTCTACCATCGACCAGATTTTCACGATACGCCAAATCCTGGAGAAGACCCATGATAAGAGAATCGACACTCACCATCTCTTTGTCGATTTTAAAGCCGCTTTTGACAGCGTAAAAAGGAGTTGCCTGTATGCCGCCATGTCTGAATTTGACTTCCCTGCAAAGCTTATACGGCTTTGTCAAATGACGTTGAGCAATACCAACAGCTCCGTCAGAATCGGGAAGGACCTCTCTGAGCCATTTGAAACCAAACGAGGCTTCAGACAGGGCGACTCCCTTTCATGCGATTTCTTCAATCTGATGCTGGAGAAGATAATTCGAGCAGCAGAGCTAAACCGCAATGGTACAATCTTTTACAAGAGCGTGCAATTGCTGGCGTATGCCGATGATATTGATATCATTGGCCTTAACAACCGCGCCGTAAGCGCTGCCTTCTCTGGACTGGATAAGGAAGCGAAAAAAGTGGGTCTTGCCGTGAACGAGGACAAGACGAAGTATTTGCTGTCATCAAAGAAAGAATCGGCGCACCTGCGCCTTGGCAGCCATGTCACTGTTGATAGTTACAAATTTGAAACTGTGAGGGACTTCGTCTATTTGGGAACCAGTATCAACACCGAAAATAATATCAGTCTAGAAATCCAGCGGAGAATCACTCTTGCCAACAAGTGCTACTTTGGACTGAGTAGGCAATTGAGAAGTAAAGTCCTCTCTCGAAGAACAAAGATCACGCTCTATAAGTCTCTCATCATACCTGTCCTGATGTATGGCTCAGATTCATGGACAATGTCAAGAGAAGATGAGATGGCCCTTGGAGTATTTGAGAGAAAAGTTCTCCGGAAGATTTATGGTCCTTCCCGTGATGCCAACGGCGAGTATAGAAGGAAATTTAACGATGAGCTGTACGAGCTCTACGCAGATCTGACCATAGTCCAGCGAATTAAAGCCCAAAGACTCCGCTGGCTGGGCCATGTTATGCGAATGGACAAAGAAGCTCCAGCACAGAAGGTTTTCCTATCGTCGCCTGAATTCGGCAGCAGAGGAAGGGGGAGGCCTCGACTGAGATGGAAACAACAGGTGGAGGATGACTTGAACTCCCTTGGGGTTTCCAATTGGCGTCCGTTATCGCTAAAAAGGAATGACTGGCGTGCTTTGATACGAAACGGCCAAAATCGCTTAGGCGGTTAAGCGCCAATAAATGATGATGATGATAATTATAATTAGTGATGAATGATGATGAGAAACTGTTGCGTTTATTAAACAAAAGATTTTCCCCTGCGGCGGTTTTTCTATAACCGAGAAACCCCCGCTTTTGTGTTAATTAAACAAAAAAGAAAACTAGTAAAACTAACCCATAAAGTAGTTACAACTAACCCATCATGAAGCTATAACTAACCTATCAAGTAGTTATAACTAACTCATAAAGTAGTTATAACAATCCCATAAACTAGTTTTAACTAAATTTTGAATAAAATATCGCGAGATTTTTATTAAAAATTTTCGACTGCGGCGCTTTTATTTCAAATTTTTGACCGCGGCGCTGTTCCATAACCGAGAAAAGGAAAACAATTTTTTTTAATCACGGCGCTTTTGCAAATAATAAAACAGCGTTTTTTCATCCAGTACAAAAAAAGGCACTGGCGCTTTCAATCCATTGTATGTAGAATGTGTTCATTGCAATATTGAAATCCATTAATTGATACTAAAAAGTACAATTCGTAATTTTTAAGCGTTTTTAACCTCCCTCTCCCTTTAGGTTATTTTCAACTGAGATTTTATTGTACTGGGGTCCATTTCCCCAATTTTAAAACATGTAATTTATGGACGCCCCTTAAGAAATGTATGTGTTCATTAACAAATATCTGGAAACACCTATGACTCGCTAATAGCTCAAGTTGTTAGTTTGTTATAGGTACCATTGTTTGTTGCGTGTTGTGTTGGTTTTATGTGCTGTGTTTTTGATATATGTACATAATTATTATACATATACATATACATATATATATACATATAATATTATGAAAAAAATGTGCAGTGAACAACAAACTAAGTGCAGTGAAAAAACAGTAACATAGTTTGTTCGTGAATATAACCAAAAGTTACCACTCGATGTAAACACAACTATTTCAATGGCCTTGTTGTTGCCAAGTCATGGCGGGTTTTTAAAATAATGTTTTATTTCGGTTATTCGCGTAAAAAGTGCGAAATAAATTATGGAAAATTTAAAGTGGCGAATAAACAAAATATATGCATGTGTAATTGAATAACCATATGCACGTAGTTTGTTTATTAGGCAACTCGCTGTAACTGCAAGTAACGCAAATTGTTGCTGCCCAGTGATTCTGTGAAAATAAACATTGCGGGTTTTTTTATTTTATAATTTGGCTTTTTTTAATATATTCGATTTAAATAGCAGTGCGGGTAGTAGGAAAAGCGTTCTTTTATAATAAATATAGTTTTATTTTGTGCGTATAATGTTAGCGAAATCGGATTCAAGTGGTAAATTTGTTTGGTCAAATTTGCAATTTTAAATGGAAATTTCTTATAAAATATAGGCCTCCGACGGCTCCGGTTATTTATTTTGTATTGTGTGCGACCCCCTCTACCAGTTAAAAAAACAAAATAAAAGCCGCTCCGTACATTATTGGAAAGAATCCCCAAGCGTATATTTGTGAAAAAAAAAACAAAATTACGACAGAGCTGAATTTTTGTAGAGAGCTTAGGTCCACCTTGTTTCGAAAAATGTCCTGAGACAAAGTTGTAGATCTGAAAATTCTCTACAAAAATGATCGTTTTAACACACTCTAGGTGTTCGGGGAAAATGAAAAGTCTATACATGGCATATATGGTATGCGTGTATAATATGTAGAGCTAATTTCACAATCGCGTTATTTCATTACTGGAGACTCGTAGGGAAATTCAAGGTCTTCAACTTTGTCTTAGGTAATTTTTAGAAAAAACTTACCGTTTTCGAGAAAAATCCAAAAAACTTAAAATTTGGTATTTTGACCCCGAACAACTTTTTGTTAGAGCACATGGGATCGATTGAGACTTTTTAAGTAATTTTTCGGTATTTGTTTCCTTTAGGGGTCAACTGCTAATCAAATATTTAAAATTGTCTAGTTTAGCTGTCAACTGCTATTTTTTTATTTTTTGTTTGAGTGAAAAGTTATGGTCAAAAAACCAAAAATTTACCCGGGTTCGATTCCAAAATTGGGGCGGAATCCATGGTATTTATGTGCAGAACATCTTTCTGAGTTGGCGGCCTTCGCCGCGCTTATTATAAATAACCCTGGGCTACGCCATCCCAAGTCCGGGTGGTTGCCTGAACCGTGACAACGTGCCACGGTACGCATTCTCTCGCACGTATTTTGAGCCCCCTCCCATATTTTTAGCTAATTTATTACCAGTTGACAACTAAGCTAGGCAATTACCCATAACACCCTTATGTTACATACAACAATTCGTTCTAAACGTTCTAAGTGCCATTTTTTCCAAAACCGTTTTTATTGCATATAACATTTTGTATTGCTCCCTTGCACTGTCCAGATAAAAAAATTTCTAAAATTTGACCCACCAAAACTGTAAAAATGCATTTAAAAATAATATGTTAATTTAAAGTGACATACATAATTTTGCATAGAAACGTCGAAAGTGATTCGAAACGGCACTGGAAGATCATAAGGAAGGTGTAAATCTGATAATATGAAAGATATAAAAGAAAAAGTCAAGGAGACGGATGAGAGAAATAAATTGAAAAAATATGACTTCAGCGTTTTTTTGCCCTCCTGACAAATTCTGATTTAGTAATTTAGAACGTTTTTCGCGATGATACTTCAATTTGCAAACTTGGTTGCAAATATAAACATACATATTTCACATAAAAATTATGTCTCCTGACATGTTTCAACGCGGTTTGGCACTCGGTAGCTGCTGAGATGCTGAAGTTTTCCAACTTCAACGAAAACGAAGCGAATAAACAGTCACAAATGCAAAAAAAAAAACACTCAAACACAAACAAACCGTAACTATAACACTCTTTTCACATAATTTTATAATTTCTGGCTTTTTTTCCTAATTCAACAATAACAAGTAAGGAAGTCTAAGTTCGGGCGAACCGAACATTAAATACCCAGTGGTAATTTTCAGAACGGGAGAACAATGATAAAAGCCTTAGGAGGATTTACCTAAAGTTTTTACTATCTTAGCTATTTACCTTACTGAATTATGTCAATTTATCACGCCGATTCTAAACAATTTCTCACTTTGCGGATTTTCTCACTCTCATATAATTTGTGAGCAAAAATGTATGAAAAAGGTGAAACGGTTTGCACCGGTTCACTAGTGAAAATTATTTAGAATTGGCACAAATGTGATTTTCGAAATTTTCCGTATCGAAAGTGGGCGCGATTCGTCCAATTTCATCACCCTGCAGGGAACTCAGACACTAGTGAACAAATTTCAGGTTCAGAACTAGATATAAAGTGGCCAATAAGAACTAATACGTTAGTGACTACATTTTCACTAGTTCCCTGCAGGGAACTCAGGCACTAGTGAACGAATTTCAGGTTCAGAACTAGATATAAAGTGGCCAATAAAAACTACTACGTTAGTGATTACATTTTCACTAGTTCGAATCCAGTGTTTGAGGAGTCGTTAAAAGGCATTTGGATTCGTATTTGAATTTAAGTTTTTGAATTTAATTTATATTCGTTTCTATGCTTAGAAATGGTTCAGAACTATAGAAATAGTACCAATAAACGAACTAGAGCCAAACTGTAGAATTTTGTACTAGTTCCAGCCTAGGACATCGCCATGTTAAATTCGCCAGTTGATTTCAAGTAAAAAAGATAGTTCGCGAGCTAGTACTGGTTCGGAACGCACTAGAAGCGAACTAGCTCTGAACTAGAGATTTTCCCTACAGGGTAACAGTTCGCTCGCTCACTAAACTCGCAAAAAAAATGTTATTCTTGTAAACATACAGAGAGTTTTTCTTTTTACATACCAGAGTGTACTGTACTTGCAAATCCACCGATGAAAGCGCTTCCATGTGTGTGTGCGTGATCCATTTTTCACTGCATTAGAGTGTGCTTAGCTTTTGGAGGAAAAATTTTAATTTTTGGAAAAACGTAATACAAAATTTCTTTTTGCGTTCCTTTTTCTTTCCTTCTTTTTTTTTTTTGTTGTTTTTTGTTGGGGGGGGGGGGGGGGGTCTGGCGTTTGTGACTGGGTGTGACATGGGGGGAGGGGGGGGTCAAAAACTACCAAAAATCGCGTGACGTCATATATGCACGACCCCTTATTTGTAAAAAATTATTTTTAACACTCTGTTTTTAAAGACCAATTGTCTTTTGTAAGCAACATTTTGATAATTTTTCTCATGTTTGGCATACTGATGCGATATCACTTCGCTTAATTTTAGACACGATTTTTTTTTTCTTTTGCTTTATGAAGTATCCTCTTGGGATTGCGATCAAAGCTTAATGGCCTATTTGCCACTTAGTTGTTGTTGCTCACATATACACTTTTTATATTTTTACTTTTTTTTTTTTGTAAACCTAATTAGGTATTTTTAATTATTCTATTTAATTCCCTCTTTTTACCTCTTTCAGCCCTTTTTTTAACTTTTCTCACATTAAATTTATACTATTTCTTCACATATGTATATCTACACTTTTTGTTTTCTTATTTCTTTACCATACATCATTTGTTAATTTTTTCTATAGGTTTTTCTTTTTATAGCTTCTGAAAACCTTTTCATGTCACACTTGCTCTTCTTTACCGCGTGTTCACTGTTTATTGCTTATCGAGTAACTAATTTATTAGACTCGTTTGTTCACTATGGTCATGCCTTTTTTCTCTCTCTCCAGTTGATTGTGTGTTTACTTTTCCGCTACCTACCTGATCTTCATGAGATCAGCATTAGCGTGTCTAAGACGCATATATGAAAAAGGAAGGGTGTTGGTTGACTCTCGGATAGAGCTCCATTCCTCGACCACACTTTTGGACTTTAACTATGCTATACCACGTCCATTACGTCGCATCAAATAAAATGTATCGATTATTAGGAATTTGCTGGACTCCGGAGCGTGTGATGAAATTTTATGATATTGAACTGGTCGTTCTGCTGACATACATTGATACCGGTCGTCCAAAGCACTGAGCAAATGTTGTCGAGTCGGCTACGTCTTCTTACTTCGATGGCTGGATCCAAAAGGAAAGAGATCAGCTCATCGGAAGTTGAGGTAGAGTTTGACATAAGCCATAGTCACATAAAACATCTGACTTCCGGCAAACCAATCGCGAGTTTCAGAACAGTTCACAGTTCTACACTGAGAAAAATCATCGCAAGATTTTTGCAAGTTTATGTCTAGACATAACTAGTTTTCATTTATATAGGTTGTATGGCAATAAGTGTACAATAAGTGGGGGAATATGTAGTGGATAAAAAAATTAGAAACTGCTCATTACAAACAGGATAGTTCATGTTTCTTGAAACCGATGAATTAGCCCGAAAATGTGGTTTTATGCTCGTATATCCTTTGCATGAAACGTTCCGATCAAATTTCCTTGTAAGTCTTCCAACATGTAGTAGCTATTTCCTAACCTTTCTCTAACTCTTGATTTTATGAAGGTGCGACTAAGTTTTGCACTCAAACTTTTTTCAAAGTTGCTCTGTGCAAAGTTGCGTCTGAAAACTTCTTGGCCAACTTTAAAGGATACTGGCTTCGACCGCAGATTATATTGCCTAGCATTTTCCTCATACGCCTTCTTCAGATTACTCCTTACTCTATCCCGCACTAAGCAAAGCTCGTCGTCTCGGGTTAATCGTACGCACGGCTCATCTAAAGCGTCTAATTTGCGATAGATTTCGTATGACGATCCGTGTGTAATCATGTCAAAGCCAAACAACGCATGATATGGAGAACATTTGAGGGATTGATGCAATGAGTTACGAAGAGAACAACTAATTGCGCTTATATTCCCATCCCAGTCCCTATGGTCGTCCTTCAAATATGCTCTAATGGCAGATATTATCGAACGATTTACTCGTTCTGAGGCGTTGGATTGGGGTGAGTATAGTGCCGTTAGGATATGACGAACTCCATGTTGTGTCAGGAAAGCCTTAAACTCATTGGATTTAAATTGAGACCCATTATCACTTACAATTATTTCTGGCACTCCATACATATGAAATATATTTTTCTCTAGAAACTCCATGATAAGTTTAGAATTAAACTTCTTGAGCGGACATAACCAGTGGAACTTTGACATATGGTCTAGGGCAATTAACAAACCAATATGTCCAGTTTTGCTCCTTGGATATGGTCCCAAAAGGTCAATGTAGAGCCTCTGAAATGGTCTATCTGTAGGTACTTGCGCTCCCATTGGTGGTCGTAAAATTGTATTTGGAGCTTTGGTCGTCTTGCACACTTCGCAGCTTACTACATAATTCTTCACGTCTTTCACTAAACCAGGCCAATAAAACTTCCTTCGAACTAGTTCGATCGTTTTATGCACCCCACCGTGAGCAGAAATAACATCATCGTGCGCGCGTGACAAAATTCCACTGCGCAGCTCCGCTGGAATCCATAGCTTCCACGAATTCTCTTCTGTCTGGAATGTTCCATCCGAATGTTCAGTGCGTATATATACATATTTGTCTACGATTTTGATATCTGGAAATTTCTCTTGATTTTGAGATATTTTGAGTTTTAATGCCTCGTATTCGGGGCTTAAAAAATAAGGGGAGTTAAGATCTATTTCCGGCTCAATCTCTATGCTACAGACTTCTTCACAGTGCATCCGCGGCAATGCATCTGGAACTACATTTTCTTTGCCCTTTCTATGGCGTATGGTAAATTTATAACTTTGTAACTTAAGGACCCACCGTGCTAGCCGGCCGCTTAATTTGGGTTGGCGCATCAACCATAATAAACTAGAGTGGTCGGTGATTACTTCGAACTCCTGCATTTCTAAATAGCATCGAAATCGCTCTATAGCTTCTATAGCTGCCAAACACTCGCGTTCTGTCACGCTGTAATTTCTTTGGGCTGAATTTAATTTTTTTGACATGAATGCTACCGGACACTCTTCACCCTGATCATTCAGTTGAACCAAAACAGCTCCAATGCCATAATCGCTGGCGTCACAATGGACGTAAAACTTCTTTGAAAAATTTGGATTTTGTAAAATCGGTGCTGTCGTTAATCGAGTTTTTATTTCCCTAAAAGCTGACTCTGCGGCCTCGGTCCATTCAAATTTTTTCTTCGTTGAAAGAACTTCAGTAATAGGAAACGTGATTTCAGAGAAATTTTCGATAAATCTTCGATACCATCCCGCTAGACCTAAAAATCCTCGTACCTGTTTTAAATTGCTCGGCGATGGCCAGTTAAGAATTGATTCGACCTTTTCCGGATCCGTTGAAATACCCCCTAGTCCGATTACATAACCTAAGTACTTTACTTTCGCGACACAGAACTGACTTTTTTCGATATTTAGCGTCAAATTCGCTTTGCGAAATTGCTCTGCTATTCTAACCAGGACTGCAAGGTGTGATTCAAACGTATCCGATACTACACATAAATCGTCGAGATATCCGAAGACACAGTATCTGAGATCAGCTGGAATAATTTCGTCCATTAGACGACACATGGTTTGCGCTGCATTACACAGGCCAAAGGGCATCACTACAAATTGATATAAAGGGCGGCCTGGTACTGTAAATGCCGTGAGTTCTTTTGCTTTTTCTGTCAACGGTATTTGCCAAAATGCGTCCTTTAGGTCGATTTTCGAGATAATGTTTGCCTGGGGCAAGCGTGCAAAAATGCCTTCGATAGACGGAAGAGGGTATGCATCTTTCCTCGTTACTTCATTCACCTTCCTAGCATCAAGACAGAGTCGAATTTTATTCGGTTTTACAACCATGCGCATAGGTGAACTCCATGCGCTTTTCGAATTTTCTATAACGCCTAAGCTTAGCATTCGGTCTACTTCTTTATACATCAGTTTCTCGACCGCGGGCGAGACTGGGTAAAACCGCTGCTTTATGGGTTTGGCATCATTCACATCTATATCATGCTTTAAGAGACTTGTCCTTCCCAACCCTTGCTTTTTAAAATCGGGGAATAGAGATTTCACGACTTCCAGTTGCTGACTTTGACCCTCGGTCAACAGACATGGAGAATTACAGGAAGTTTCAGTCTGCGATACTGAGACATTTGGATTGTCTAGTGACCTTACATTATTGGCCGAAACACTACCTATAATATTGGGAGCTAAGTTGAACATTTTCCAAAAATCTATTCCTAGTATTAGGTCTTGCTTGATTGATGGAATAACATAAAGTTTAATATCTTTAGCTACCGCTTTATACTCAATCTTTACCTGTACAAATCCCAGTATTATATGCGACTTTCCATCCGCAGTTTTAACCGTAGATTTAAATTTCTGAAATTCCGGACGACTAAATAAACTATCATTTACGAAATTCGAACCCACGCAACTTATATTCGCTCCTGTGTCAAGCAAACCAAATACATCACGATCAAGGAGTTTAACTTTAGCATAGTAGCGAGCATCTTCCTCATTTAGCACGGATGATACCAAAAATCGTTTGTTTTCACGGACCGCTTTCCAAAACCGCCTACATCGCATTGTGGATCGTTTGGATTTCTTTGGAATAATACTTGTCAGCGAATCATCATTAAAAATACGCCTCCTGAATTCAATGTAATTTTGCATGCGTTCATGCCAAGGTCTTTTTGGGTATATAATTTTATCAACATCTATCAGAGCCTGATCTTTACCAGTTTTTTCAGTAACTAATATACGTATCCCCTTACTTTGTACCGCACTAGAGCTAGCCGATACATCACAATTTCTATTTTCTATGATCTCTGGTTTTGTAGCACTCTTTTCCGATCGAGCGCTACCCTCACTATGTTTTTTGACTTTTCCATACAAATTTCGCATTGTGGCTTATATACATTTTTAGCCCCACATCCATAACAGAAAATTTTTCGTACGCTGGTACACATATCCCAAGGATGTCCCTCTACGTCGCAATTCCAACAGGTGAGCTTCCTCGCGGTCCTATTGTCACTCTCAATGGCTGCAATTTGGAGTAAATCGTCTTCAAATCCTTCTTCTTCCGGATGTTCCAACTCTGCTGCTGCTATATTTCGCCTTGGACCGTAATTAGTCCCTACCTGTCGCGTCGGGGTGTGATTTTTGAAAGCTGCCTCATTAAGGAGATGCTCTCTTCTCTGTACCAGCTTCCGAAGATGTGCTACCGATTGAACCGGAACATATAAAAGCTCGTGACGAATATCTGGTCGAAGATTCCTGGTAAGCAATTCTACTAACTCCGTCTCCTCTATAGGAACAGGAAGTCGATCCAGCATGGCTGTTATCGAGTCGTAAAACGCAGTGAAAGTTTCATTTGGGAGTTGTTTCCTGTTTCGTATTTCTTCGCGCAAGTCGTAAGTCGAACGGTGATCTTTAAATTCAAAACGTAATGCTGTGCAGAAACAGTTCCAGTCGATTACTGGTACCTGCTTGTGGTAGCGCCAGAACCAGGTTTTAGCTTTACCAGAAAGCAATATGTGCAAATTTTTGCAAACGGAGCCAAAATCATGATTGAGGCTTTCCCCAGTCAAAGAGCGAACTCGGTAAATAAATTCGTTACAAGTCAGTCCTTCAGTTGAGCCATCAAACTTCAAATGCCAATTTTGAATAATGCTTGTTATTTTGTCCGGCCGAAGTGCTACTTGGTTGTTTCTTGGAAAGTGTTGCTGATGTGGCCGATATTGATTAAAATCTCGATCATCTTGTAAGGGTTGGCTAGGTTGTATGTTCAGACTAGACCGTAATCTTTCAACGGCTGCGTCTACTATTTGGGAGATTTGGATACTTTCTCCAGGGGTTACGTTTTCATTTCGTCGGACCTCACTATTAAATCGCGATCGGCCACGTTGGCTGTTTGGAGCACTACCGTGATTACTTAGTATATTTTCATGGAATTGTAACAACGGTGCAGACTCATTTAGGTTATTACCTAGTGGACGTTGTTGGAAACCTGATTCTCTATACAGTTGTCGCCTATAATTTCCGCGTTGGTATCTTGGTACCGCGCCTCCATGTTCTTGAGATTTAGATTTAGAATTTGCACCCGTGTTTGTATTAGTATGAATGTGTGTGTGTACCCTACGCAACTCTCTTAACTGGCATTTACTCCTGCAGTACGGACATTCCTGAGATGCAGACAACCAGTTCTTGATACAGTCGGTATGGTAGCTATGGTCACATAAAGTTTTCGAACAATCTTGCCCTGCCTCCATGTCTTGTTGACATATGGTACAGAGGTGTACTTCGCCCTCTGCGCCCTCCATAACTTGAGCAAGATTTTCGTTGCTATGAACGACAGCCATGTCAATTTTCAGTAGCAAAAAAAAATAAAAAAAAGTTTCAAAAATAATGTCTAACAGAATATAATAGAAAGTTAACTAAATTGATTTATTTGTTGTTGGGTGGTAACTCTGTAAGTGGGAGTTGCTAAATTGAGTGAGATAAGGGATTAGTCGCTACTTTATTGGCTATGGTTACTGAAGGTATGGGACTTTACTACTTTCTATCTGTTATTCAACCCGCTGTTATTGTCGGACTAAATATTGCTCGTAGCTAGTAATTTAGTAAATCCAGGACCGTAACAGTCTATGGGCATTCGAGTAACCGACAGTTGCTGTTCTCTTTTAACATTTTAGTTTTGTTATGTATTTTTTTCCGAAACCTTCAATAAGATTCAACAAATAGGAATTATGCCGTAATACGTCTTTACGAGATCACAAAGGAGTTACGGGTAGCCACGAGGTCGATACACCTGGGTCTTAAACACGCCCTGATGTCGAAATCACAAGAGGATCCACAACTTATTGTAACCTTTTCAAGATTTCTCACAACTCTAATTCTTACTTGCTTATGAAAAATTAAAAAAAAACTTCTACAGATAGCCAAAATGGAATTTCCTCGTAATGGAACAGGTAGTCTTTAATCTGATCTAACCACTTTAATCAGTTGCTTTCAATTTATATTTGTATGTGTGCACATGGATATGCCTAATGCTATCCAGGTGTTGATATTTGGTTGCTTATGCAAATATTATAACCAAAAAAAAACTACTGTTGGGAAAATTAAAGTTCCTCCTGCCCCATGTTGGGCGCCATTTTGTAATGTATGGTGTCAAAAATCATTGGTTTAAAAAGGGGGAATGCTTCAGTCTATACCCAGACTAAGTTTATGGCTGCTTGGAGTAGGTCTGTCGGGACCCGTCTTTAGGCTAGCAAACAGTGGTTGGGGGATTCGCGACCTTTCCTTACAGACCATGCCAATACATTCTTTTATTGCAGAGTCCCTATTTATTTAATGTGTACAAAAAAAATTTTTATTATTGCTATCAGTTGCTAGGTATTGATAATCAAAAAAAAAGAAGTATGTGCAAGCGTTATAATTTATAAATTAACTACATCCTAAAAGATCGCGACTTTCCCCTTTATATCTCACCCTGCAGATACCTTGATGGACTGGTTCTGCTGCCTCTCAACCCTCCCTACCATGGTCTGTGATGGCCACTAAAACAATTACTACAGACCCCTAATGAATAAGGACAACTTACCCACTCACATCAGTACCACCCTAATAATAAGGCTTAACACCGCAGGATTTCCATATTTTCAACAAAAAATCAATTTATTTCACAAAATCCAATATTTATGTATGCGTATGCTTATCTTCTATAATTAGAAAAATACTACCCACAACAGCAAAACTTAAATTCAAAATTCATTTCTTTACATGCCTCAACGCCTAGAAGTATGCCCATAATTGCACATGTATATGTGCATAATATTTCACTTACAAATATATGTGCGTGGATACGTGTCGCCACAACATCCACAGTTCGCACAATATCGCTATGTTACTAGCAGCCTATCAATTATGTTGTTATGTAAAAGTCAGTTCTTGCCTATTTCAACATAAAGATGTATAGGAAGACTTGACTATAAATCTTTACTTTAAAGGTTCGCAAATAAAAAAAAATTTATAGAAGCATACTATCGTGTAAAAATGTATTTATGTATGTTCGCTTAACGCAGCGAGCAGACCGAACTGTTAACATATGTATAATATAAAGCAAATTGAAATTCTGGCACCCATAACAGATACAGGCCCTGTTAAGTTATTAACATTCAATTTCTGTCCACTCGAGTAAACATAAACTCTGCTAAAACAAAATCAATCAAATCATTAACATCGAAACTCTCTGTTAGCTCTCAGCTGACAGGCTACAAGCAGAAACAACTTCTGCTAAATTATTTACATCAATAAGTTCGTTACCGAACATAAATTCTGGCAGCTTCAACAGATCTAAACTTTGTTACGCTTGTTTCACTTTTACCATGTTCTATTTCAACAGCGATCTCTTGAAATAGAAAATGTTAATTCTGTAAACTAACAGTTCGCTCGCTCACTAAACTCGCAAAAAAAATGTTATTCTTGTAAACATACAGAGAGTAGAAAATTGTTTTTCTTTTTACATACCAGAGTGTACTGTACTTGCAAATCCACCGATGAAAGCGCTTCCATGTGTGTGTGCGTGATCCATTTTTCACTGCATTAGAGTGTGCTTAGCTTTTGGAGGAAAAATTTTAATTTTTGGAAAAACGTAATACAAAATTTGTTTTTGCGTTCCTTTTTCTTTCCTTCTTTTTTTTTTGTTGTTATATTAACTTTCTTATTTGTAAAAAATTATTTTTAACACTCTGTTTTTAAAGACCAATTGTCTTTTGTAAGCAACATTTTGATAATTTTTCTCATGTTTGGCATACTGATGCGATATCACTTCGCTTAATTTTAGACACGATTTTTTTTTTTCTTTTGCTTTATGAAGTATCCTCTTGGGATTGCGATCAAAGCTTAATGGCCTATTTGCCACTTAGTTGTTGTTGCTCACATATACACTTTTTATATTTTTACTTTTTTTTTTTTGTAAACCTAATTAGGTATTTTTAATTATTCTATTTAATTCCCTCTTTTTACCTCTTTCAGCCCTTTTTTTAACTTTTCTCACATTAAATTTATACTATTTCTTCACATATGTATATCTACACTTTTTGTTTTCTTATTTCTTTACCATACATCATTTGTTAATTTTTTCTATAGGTTTTTCTTTTTATAGCTTCTGAAAACCTTTTCATGTCACACTTGCTCTTCTTTACCGCGTGTTCACTGTTTATTGCTTATCGAGTAACTAATTTATTAGACTCGTTTGTTCACTATGGTCATGCCTTTTTTCTCTCTCTCCAGTTGATTGTGTGTTTACTTTTCCGCTACCTACCTGATCTTCATGAGATCAGCATTAGCGTGTCTAAGACGCATATATGAAAAAGGAAGGGTGTTGGTTGACTCTCGGATAGAGCTCCATTCCTCGACCACACTTTTGGACTTTAACTATGCTATACCACGTCCATTACGTCGCATCAAATAAAATGTATCGATTATTAGGAATTTGCTGGACTCCGGAGCGTGTGATGAAATTTTATGATATTGAACTGGTCGTTCTGCTGACATACATTGATACCGGTCGTCCAAAGCACTGAGCAAATGTTGTCGAGTCGGCTACGTCTTCTTACTTCGATGGCTGGATCCAAAAGGAAAGAGATCAGCTCATCGGAAGTTGAGGTAGAGTTTGACATAAGCCATAGTCACATAAAACATCTGACTTCCGGCAAACCAATCGCGAGTTTCAGAACAGTTCACAGTTCTACACTGAGAAAAATCATCGCAAGATTTTTGCAAGTTTATGTCTAGACATAACTAGTTTTCATTTATATAGGTTGTATGGCAATAAGTGTACAATAAGTGGGGGAATATGTAGTGGATAAAAAAATTAGAAACTGCTCATTACAAGTTCTTATATTGCCTTCAACGAGAATCGAACTCACAACTTTTCGAATGGTAAACTCAGATGTCTACCATGAAGCTATTGAATACTTACGCTTGACAGCGTCTAATTACACCTTTGTTCTGTTTATGGAATTTCACCACTCTTACTCACGTTGCCTCCCAACATAAGGAAATATTGACTTATTTTTAATTTTTAGGATAGTTGTATACTTAATATGTAATAAAATTCCTTAAAAATTACGCGGGCAGAACGTTTTTTGCGGCGACAGCGAAAATAAGTAAATATGGTCCTAAATTAAGTTAAACACTGCCTTGATATCACTGGAAAAAATGTCTTCAGCATAAGGAAATATTTACTTATTTTGAACTTAAGGACAGTTTTATACTTAATAAACTTGTAAATTGATTGAAACTAGTAAAAATGTCTTTAATTCTGAAATGAGTACATTGATTTACTTATGGCAAGTAGAAATGTTCTTTTAAACTAAGTAGATTTGTCCCTAAAACAGAGTTTTTTCCTTAAAAATAGGAAAAATATTTTTTTTTAAGCCAAGTAGTACGTTTCCTCAATTTAAGGACAATTATTTTTATCAGCGTATTATCAACTCAGTTATCGAAATATATTGAAATCCAAAATGAAACCTGCAGCGTTCCCCTTTCTTTTGCTATCCATATTGTGGGGAAATTTTAAGATTTTCGAGCAATCACATTTTGACCTATAACTCAGTTATGGATAAATTTATCGAGATATATCGAAATCCAAATGAAACCTGGGGCCCTCATCTCTCGTTTGATAGCCGTATTGTAGGGAAATTTAAAGGTTTTTGAGCAATCAAAGTCCAAATGCAACCTGGGCCCTTCCCCTTTTGTTTGGTACCCAATGGGTACTACCATATTGAAAGGGAATTTTAAGGTTTCTGAGCATTCACAGTATGACCGATAATTCAGTTATCGATAAATTTATCGAAATATATCGAGGTTCAAATGAAACCTGGGGCCTCCCCTCTCGCTTGATACCCATATTTTAGGGAAATTTTAAGGTTTTTGGGCAATCACATTTTGACCGATTTATCAGTTATCAATTAAAATATCGAAATATATCGATGTCCTAATGAAACCATAGGGACTTTTAAGGTTTTTGGGCATTCACATTTAGACCGATAACTCAGTTATCGATAAATTTATCGAAATATGTGGATGTCCAGGAGAATGTTAAGACTTTTGGGAAATCATATTTTGCCCTATAACTCGGTTATCGATAAATTTATCGAAATATATCTATGTCCAAAAGAAACCTGGGGACTTCCCCTTTCGTTTGATTTTAGAAAATTTTCAGGTTTTTGGGCAATCACATTTTGCGGATAACTCAGTTGTCGATAAATTTATCGAAATATATCGAAGTCCAAATGAAACTAGGGGCCTTCCCCCTTCGTTTAATACCCATGTTGTAGGGAAATTTTTAAATTTTTGGGCAATCACATTTTGACCGATAACTCTAATCTAATCTTGGCTTGCGTCATAATGACGCTTAACCGCCTAGGCGATTTTGGCCGTTTCGTATCAAAGCACGCCAGTCATTTCTTTTTAGCGATAACTGACGTTAATTGGAAACCCCAAGGGAGTTCAAGTCATCCTCCACCTGTTGTTTCCATCTCAGTCGAGGCCTCCCCCTTCCTCTGCTGCCGAATTCGGGTGTCGATAGTAAAACTTTCTGTGCTGGAGCTTCTTTTTCCATTCGCATAACATGACCCAGCCAGCGGAGCCTTTGGGCTTTAATGCGCTGAACTATGGTCAGGTCTGCGTAAAGCTCATCGTTAAATTTCCTTCGATACTCGCCGTTGGCATCACGGGAAGGACCATAAATCTTCCGGAGAACTTTTCTCTCAAATACTCCAAGGGCCACCTCATCTTCTCTGGACACTGTCCATGATTCCGAGCCGTACATCAGGACTGGTATGATGAGAGACTTATAGAGCGTGATCTTTGTTTGTCGAGAGAGGACTTTACTTCTCAATTGCTTACTTAGTCCAAAGTAACACTTGTTGGCAAGAGTGATTCTCCGTTGGATTTCTAGACTGATATTTTTTTCGGTGTTAATGCTGGTTCTCAAATAGACGAAATCTCTCACCGTTTCAAACTTGTAGCCATCAACGGTGACTTGGCTGCCAAGGCGCAGGTGCGCCGATTCTTTCTTTGATGACAGCAGATACTTCGTCTTGTCCTCGTTCACCGCAAGACCCACTTTTTTCGCTTCTTTATCCAGGCGAGAGAAGGCAGTGCTTACGGCGCGGTTGTTAAGGCCAATGATATCAATATCATCGGCATACGCCAGCAATTGGACGCTCTTGTAGAAGATTGTGCCATTGCGGTTTAGCTCTGCTGCTCGAATTATCTTCTCCAGCATCAGGTTGAAGAAATCGCACGAAAGGGAGTCGCCCTGTCTGAAGCCTCGTTTGGTTTCAAATGGCTCAGAGAGGTCCTTCTCGATTCTGACGAAGCTGTTGGTATTGCTCAGCGTCATTTGGCAAAGCCGTATAAGCTTTGCAGGGAAGTCAAATTCAGACATGGCGGTATACAGGCAACTCCTTTTTGCGCTGTCAAAAGCGGCTTTAAAATCGACAAAGAGGTGGTGTGTATCGATTCTTTTATCAAGGGTCTTCTCCAGGATTTCGCGTATCGTGAAAATCTGGTCAATGGTGGAATTACCAGGTCGAAAGCCACACTGATAAGGTCCAATCAGTTTGTCCACGATGGCCTTCAGTCTTTCACACAATACGCTAGAAAGAACCTTATATGCGATATTAAGAAGACTGATTCCGCGGTAGTTGGTGGGGTTAGCGGGATCGCCTTTCTTGTGGATTGGGCAGAGCACACTTAACTTCCAATCTGAAGGCATGCACTCGTCTGACCATATTCTGCATAAGAGCTGATGCATGCTTTTTACCAGCTCTTCGCCTCCGTGTTTGAACAGCTCGGCGGGTAGTCCGTCTTTTCCAGGCGCTTTGTTGTTTTTGAGCCGGGATATAGCTATCCTCACTTCTTCATAGTGAGGTAGTGGGACGACCTTTCCATCGTCAGGGATTGGGGTATCGGGTCCAACGTCTCCCTCGCAATTTAGCAGTGAGGAGAAGTGCTCCCAGTTACCAGGTCGCCATTATTGTCCTTACAAGAACTTGCCCGTTCGCAACGTCTCCCTGTATGCAGCGTCCTTTTTGTCCGAGGCTGTGGTGCATTCCTCATCGTACCAGTTATTCTTGCGTGCTCGCTGAAACCCTATAGTGGCCTCAGCGGCGGTACGTAATGAGTGAGAGATATGCTTCCATTGCTCGGTTACATCGTTAGGTGGAGGATTGCTCTCCGATAGCAGGTGTGAGAGTCGAGTGGAGAAATTATCAGTTGTCTGTGTTACGCGAAGCTTCTCGACGTCAAACTTTCCTTCCGTTACTGTGCGTACTTTCTTCACTGCACAGAGGCGTGTGCGTATCTTGGCTGAAACAACATAATGGTCCGAGTCGATATTGGGACCGCGTAGGGTACGCACGTCTAGAACGGTGGAGCTGTGTCTGCCGTCGATCATGACATGATCAATCTGGTTTCTTGTTCTTTGATCAGGGGACAGCCAGGTGGCTTGGTGTATTCGCTTATGCTGAAACCTGATACTACTGATGACCATATTGCGGGAAGCGGCGAAGTCAATCAACCTAGTGCCGTTGGGGGATGTTATATCGTGGAGACTGAATTTTCCAACTGTAGGACCAAAGACTCCTTCCTACATGCCCTAATATCCTTCTCGTAGTCCACAATTCGTTTTGCCGGGTCGTCAACATTAAAGGGGGTTCTCATCCGAGGCTTTGTTGTTTTTCTTTTCATTGGAATTAGGTTTTTTACGTGGCAGGTCCCAAACCCAGCGCACAGCCCGTTTCGGGTTTTTTTTTTTTTTTGAAAATATTTACACATTTATATAGCGATCCGCTTGCTTCAAGACAGACGCCCGCTTGCAGCCGCACCTCATGGTGAACAGACGCTGTGCAAAAGACCTCGGTGAGCCAGTAAACCAAGTATGTCAGAGTGGCCACACCGAGGCTCCCTATCTTTCTGCCGCGAGCCTAGATAGCTCACGTTGCCCAGAGTGTACGAACGAGGATGCAAGAGTCGGGATTGGGCAAGGTCACACAGCAACCACACCCCACTACACTCAGTTATCGATAAATTTATCGAAATATGTCGATGCCCACATAAGACCTGTGGCCTTCCCCTTTCGTTTGACACCCGTATGGTAGGGATATTTTCAGATTTTTGGGCAGTCATATTTTGACCTATAACTCAGTTGTCGATAAATTTATCGCAATATATCGAAGTCCAAATGAAACTTGGGGCCTTCCCCTTTCCTTTGGTACCCATATTGTAGGAAAATGTCAAGGTTTTCGGGCATTCACATTTTGACCGATAACTCAGTTATCGATAAATTTATCGAAATATGTCGATGTCCAAATGAAACCTGGGGCCTTCCCCTTTCGTTTGGTACCGATATTGTAGGGAAATGTCAAGGTTTTTGGGCATTGACATTTTGACCGATAACTCAGTTATAGAGAAATTTATCAAAATATGTGGATGTCCAAATGAAACCTGGGGACTTCGCCTTTCTTTTGATACCCATATTGTAGGGAAATTTTAAGGTTTTTTTGCGTTCACATTTTTACCGATAACTCCGTTATCGATAAATTTATCGAAATATATCGATGCCCACATAAGACTTGGGGCCTTCCCTTTCGTTTGACACCCTTATGGTAGGGAAATTTTCAGATTTTTGGTCAATCGTATTTTGACCGATAACTCAGTTATCGATAAATTTATCGAAGTCCAAATGAAACCTGGGGCCTGGGACTTTCGTTTGATAACCATATTGTAGGGACATTTTACAGTTTTTGGGCCACTGGGGCTTAGACCGAACGAGTGTCACATACATACAAGCAAACAAACAAACAAACAAGCAAACATACAAGTGAAGCTAATAAAAGCTCTCTAAAATATATTAAGAATGATAGACGCTTTAAATTGGAGGTTCTAAATTATTTCCAAATACTTTAAACTTCTGCACTTTATATCTTTTTTCACCTTCTTCAAGTATTTATTTACATCTTAACTATGTAAATCTAAATAAGTTTTTTTTTTTTTTTTGCTAAAATTGTTAGATTATCTGTTTTAGGCTAATTTAATAAGTTCCAAATTAATATTGTATAAAATAATATGTGCTTAAAAGGCTTAAGTCTTGTGCACAACCAACAACATTATAGAATAAATATGAATATGGAGTCAATCCATATGAAAACGTCTAATATTAGCAAAAATCTTGCTGACTAGTCTCGGATTTCGCTCAAATTTTGAGGGACACTTCTTTAGGGTCCTAAAGGAACATATTGACACACACTTATTTTTTATAACCACTGGTTTCGGACTGGTCAAGTTTGAAAGTTTGAAAAACGTCCTTTTTAGGCCTACCCTATTTTATCTGTAAAAATGTTTCCATTAGAGATATCTTTACATTCGATAAAGCGTGTTAAAGGGAAAACATAGTAGTTTGTTTAAATATAAATATTAAATCATATAGCGAATACCTGGTATTAAAACCCCGGTACTGAAAATACGCATTTTTTTTATCGATTTTCGTCAAATTTAGCCGGCTCTGGCGTCTTTACTGTTTTAAGTAGCCACTCAATATTTGTCAGAAATTAAGGGTACATTTCCTAGAAGAAATTAACCCATCCATCGGCCAAAAAGACCCACTATTTATTTGACATAAAATCTGATACATATTTAGAATGTTTATATTAATTATTAAATAATATTTAAAGATATATATTCTTCTATGAGATATATAACTTTTTTAACACTGATTTAGTTGCTAACGTACATGGACGTTGGACGCTAGAAAACATGCAAAAAATAACGTGACATCACGTAAGTGCTACTCCCCCCCTCCCCCCATGTCACACTTCGTCAAAAATCGCAGACCCCTTCCCCGAACAAGCGGATACTAAAATAATTTTTCATGTCTGCCACTTAAATTCTGATACTCAAGTTACAATACGCTGCTCTGATACAGATATTTTAATCATTATGCTGGGAAATGTGAATTTCATCGAGAATAATGTACAAATATCGATGCATGTTGGAACCGGAAATAATCAAAAATTCATCGATGTCACCAAGTTGTACTAATCATTGGGTCAAAATTTGAGTTGTGCATTACTAGCATTTCATGGCTTCACGGACTGCGATTTTACCGAAATTCTTCGGAAGTATTCAACGTATTGTATAATTCACTAAAACATACGGCCATGATGATGGCTGCAATCCACTTATCTTGAAAAAAAGGATGGTTCTTTATTTCCGCCTTGTAGAGCGGAACTGCGAAAACATTTTTTACGTACGGCATACATCGCTCATCTTTGGAGTCAAGCTCATCTAACCGAGCCTACCACATTATTGCCCACTGAGTATGGATGGGAGGAAAGATATGGCAAATATTTGTTTGTGGGTGATCAATTGCTGCCATCCATTACCAGCATTGCGAACCTTGACGTAAATCCTGAAGGTATAAACCATTGTGTATCAATAACAAGTGTAAACTCTTCTGCATAGACGTCAAAATTCCAAAATGAGTTTAACACCTGTTTGAGATTGTGGTTAATAACAAGTGTGATATCATAGACATAGTCGTGAAAACTTCAAAGTGAGTTTAGTCACCTGTTTTTAATTTCCTTTTTTGTCTCACTTCTTTCCATCTTCCCATCTCTTTCTACCATTAGGTAAAAGATAGGAGACCGCCATGTTGATGTGTGCAGGATGTTAAACAACGCCATTGCTTTTCTGTTATTCGGTGCTGGAGACATTTTAATATGTGCAGGATGTAAACAAACCGACATTTTAATGTGTGTTGTCAAAAGAAGAGTTCACACTTGTACTGATACACAATGGTATAAACAGCTTTCTCAATTTATATTAACAGTATATTTTTCTTTAAACTTTAACAGACGACGATGAGACCGAAGCAGATGGAGTGTGCAATATAACAATTGATAGCTCAGATGATAGCACTAGTTCCGATGAAGATAATAGTTTATGAATTTATCCATTTAAATGCACCTATAATTTATTCTGTATATATATAAAAAAATAAATTAATAAAAATAAATATGAAGTAATATTACTACATGGCTTTCATGAATCTTTAGTAAAGCGGGCTACTCACCTGCCAAGAAATGTCAAACACCATATAAAAAAACGCTCAAGAAATGGTCAAGATCTGTTTTCACACGTCAAATTTTCTTGAGCCAATACTCAGCTCATAAGAAAAAATACTACAATTTTCGATGGTTGGCAACGCCGTTTTACCTCAAGAAATAAGTAAGTTCGTATATATTTCTTGAGGTAAACTTGCAGATCCACGGCAAAGGTGAGTATATACTTCGCTGCACATGTTTTATACATTTTTATAATAGTAATCTGCAATAAAATGGAAAATGCCGTAAACGTCAAATTTTCTTGACCAGGCATAAGAAATATATGCTCGTTTTTTTCATGAGGCATTTCTTGGCAGGTGAGTAGCCCGCTTAAATCTTAAAAATCTGTTTTGGAATTAATAAATACTAGTATGTAACCCCCGATAATCGGGTGTGTTTGCTTATTACCCCTGCATTGCTTTTGTAGTCAAAGTAGCGCAAAATCATATGTACTTACATACATACATACATACATATTTACATTTTTTTCAATGTTTGTCTATTTCGACTGAAATCCATGCGAGCATTGTATGTATGTATATACATATGTACATTTACAAAGCATGCTAATAGTGCCATATAAAGAGCTTGCGTACAAATTTTAAACGCTAATTTCTCATGAACAAATTAACCTATTGGAATTGTTATAATTTTTTGCAAACATGCTCATGATAAGCTTTCATCTGATATACATTTCGTTTATATACGTATTGTAGTTTAGTCTAGCTAAGCGCCGTGTTTTAGAATAAAAATATAGAATAGAAGATTATAGTTTCAACTAATAGAAATATGATAACAACCATCAACTGATTGTCTATTGGATAGAAAATCCAGCGCATCGAACAATTACATGGGTGCACTCATACGTTTTTGTCAAGTTCAGGTGCCTGACTGACGCACATTCCACCGCCCGCGGAATGACTGACGATTGTTTTTAATTTCTTATTAACATAAATAGTATATATGCAAAAGCTCAACCTTTATAAAATTGGTTGAAATTTGCACTTTTTTGTCATGTTGAGGTGCCTGACTGACGCATAATCCACCGCCCGCGGAATGCCTGACGGTTGCTTTTAGTTTCTTATTAACATAAATGTTAGGGGGACTCATCAAAGCTTATAAACACCTTAAAAAGCGTGTAAACGTATAAATTTATCAAGTGTGTAAATTAGACCGGGTCGGTGCCCATACAAAAAAAAAAGTTTGCAATTACCCCCCTAGGATGAAGGATGACCCTGCGGCGAATTAGGTATGATACAAATTTTCATCCTGCGAGAGTCCTATAAACAGCCAAAATCGATTTTTTATTTATAATCCGATTGCAAAGTTTGATATATCGTTGAATAGGTATTTTTTAGTACTACATATCTCCTGAATGTCCTTTTACTCAAAACAGACCCCAACCCGAGTTAGACCGCGTAACTCGATTTCTACCCCCATATATAAAAGTTTTCTTTTCATAATAATAAACGTCTCAGCAAGCCATACACTTGTTATCTTTGAAGTAAAAAAATATATTAGTAAACAAAGAAGTTACGGTGACTTGAAGTTTAATTGCACATCTATGTAAATAACTTCTACAAATAAAAATATTTACTACATATGACTGTATGTGTATGTCCATGAAAATTAGTTGAAGCAAGGTAAACTACACGTTTCAGAATTATCAACATCAAAAAGTTTTTAAATTAAATTTTGACGAGACTCAAGCAGACTGTAGCGACACCTGCTTTCCAGTTTTGAAAAAAATATGGCCCAAGCGATTATGATCTATAACTGCTAGCGCAGATTCACTAACAACACGAACGAAACGTTCCGTATTATGGGAATGGCATAAGAATTCTGCAATAAACCATTCAATAGAAAAAACTCAGTCTCTTGTTACAAAGTTTTACCTGGTAATTTTATAACTTCAGCTTCAGAATATTGATAAAAAGCAAGTTGTTCGTCAGTGTAAAACTGCAAACTGGGTGGTTCTATGTTTTCAAATTGTTCCCATTTTATCATTTGCATATAAGTATCACTATTGAAATTTACGATTCCTTGTTTTGGTAGATAAACTACACGCAGAACTGATTGCTGATTGCGCCGAGCGGCTCTTATTTTTTCATACGCTTCAAAAGAAACAGTTTGGTCTGAATCCGTTATCATTGACAAAATAATGTTTTCCGGATGGCAATAATAAGCGTTGTATTCTACAACATGACGAATTATTTTCTGAACATCGTCTGGCAAATCTCGCATCCAACAAATATATTTAAAAACGTGACGGCTTCCGCGTATAGGTTCTGGCTGGCTCTTTACCAAAAACCAGAATGGTGCTTAAACCTTAACAACAAACTCCACAGCTTTTATTAAGGAAGAGCTGGGGTGCTTTTTGGATACGTATAAACGTAGAAGTCTTGACGCCGTAGATAACCAGCGTGCTGTACTTACAGGACCAGGTTTCTCCCTACTAAGGTGATTACATACACCACTATCAAAAGCTTTAACCATGCGATATAGGTAACGCTGATCAGATCTTATATTCCACTCCTCAATATTTTTAGGCATGACACCCATTGCGATTTTTTTATAACCTTCGAAGACCTACAAACAAACAAAATTGAACAAAATATACCCCCAAATATGTATAAGAAAAGCCTACCTTATAATTTTCGCATGTAAGGCTTTCTGTTCCTTCTTTGCTCGACCACAATACCGGACCTTTTTGCGATCCGAAAATTTTTTTTTAAAAACGCCTTTAAAGGCAATTCGTTGAAATGCAGCAAAGAAACATTCCATTGCAATAGCCGCTGCAAATATCGTTCCATGCAAACAATTACGCCAGTTTTATAGCCTGTGTTAACTGCGGTACCAACACAATTGATAGCGACTAAATGGCTCAACGAAACATTTTCATCATTTAAAAAACTTACTATAAATTGCTGAATTCCCTCTCCGGTGCTTAAAGTGGGTGTGGTATATCCAATAAATTTGCATTCTGGCTCCTTTACTAGCGTTATATGTTCTTCCACTGTTCTACTTAATCGCTTTTTTTTTATTAATTTCAGTATTCTTAAGGGTAAGGTCTCTTTTTCCATCAAAGGAAATACCTTGCAGAAAAGAGTTTTCTTTCACCACGCTCTCTAGAAATTTTATCGTCTAAAATAATATTATCAATGTAAGATATAATTTTTTTTGAAATATCCTGGTCAAAATCTTTATTAACTTTAGGGGCTATAGAAATACGCAAATCTTGGATAAAAGTGGTGGCGAGTAGTGCTCCAAAGCGGTCCGAAGTATCAGTGCGATCTAAGGCCATGGCGTAGTTTCGCAAAGATATGTCGCACGCATTCAGCGATGGCCCAGGACGCTCGGCTTTTAAAATCTTCGTCCTCGGATGAATTGGGAACGTACCCATCCGAAATTACTGACGGGTTAACACATTCAGTAATGGTATGAGATTCCAGTTCGCAAACACTTGTTGCTTCTCCTTCTATAGAATCAATTTGTTTCAGTCTTGTACTGCACTGATCTACTAAAAAACTGCTTTGCTGTGTGTGAGGTTTGACGACCAGCAGAACAATTACAACACACAATATCCCCAATACCACACCTGCACTTCGAAATTCCAAACAGATTGTTCCATTCGTCCTTTTTAAATCGTATTGCATGTCTGGCAACATCACGATACTTTTTTATAATATTTTAAATTTTTCGTTTCGTAGGGGATGCAGTGATAACAGGAATTCCTGTTCGATGCCACAATTTTAATATTTTGGCTGCCACAATTCCCGCATAACTTGAAAGCTTAAGGTTTTTTTGTCTTTTTTTTATACCATAGTTCTTTAAAAAGAGTAAATACTCAACTATGTCGCACTCGGTTGGTAACACTGATTTATTTAAATTAAGTTTTTTAAAAAACATGCTTTAATTATATCGTATGTCACAAAATTTAATAATGCACCAACTTTCTTTTTGTTTTACACAGAAATAACAAAAAAAAACAAGCTTTAACTGTAAATCGACTGTAACTTTTTTGTGTATTAGAATTTTTTGTTACTTCAAAGGCAAGAATTGCATAGCTGACTGAGTGGTTTATTATTATGAAGAGAAAAGTTTTATATAGGGGGGTAGAAATCGACTTACGCGGTCTAACCCGGTTTGGGGTCTGTTTTGAGTAAAAGGACATTCAGGAGATATGTAGTACTAAAAAATTCCTATTCAACGATATATCAAACTTTGCAAACGGATTATAAATAAAGAAGTTGTGAATAAAAATCGATTTTGGCTGTTTTAGGACTCTCGCAGGACGAAAATTTTTATCATCCCAAATTCACCGCAGGGTCCACTTTCATTCTAGGCGGGGTAATTGCAAACTTTTTTTTGACCGGGTCTAGTGTAAATGAACTGTCAAAATTTGTATGGAACGCAGTTTACACAAATTTGATAAATTTCCGCGTCGATTTTGGTGTGTAAAAGAGTGCGTAAATTTATACAATGCAATAACGACGTTCGGCATGTAATTTTTTTAATGCATTCAATGCACACTGGACAAAAAGAGAAGAATATGCTGAAAATGGGTCGAAAATTACTTTTTTAATGAGAATTTCGAAATAAAAAGTTTTTGTTTGACATAAATTTATCTAGGGCGTTCATCTCACTGAACTGATAAATGTATAAACTTACGCGTTTCGTAAACTTATAAGAGTTGATGAATCCCCTTATTATGGGTTGGTGTCGAAATTCTGTATGTACAAAATTCTAAAAACAAAACTCTGCTTTTTAAAATTCTGCTGTCTACAATTCTTCTTTCAAAATTCTGTATTGCAAAATTCTGTATTAAAATATAATGTTAACAATGTTGAGAGGTCATGTAATTATTTTGAAAAATTCTTTCCAAATTCTGTATTACAAAATTCTGTATTGCAAAATTCTGTATTAAAATATAGTGTTAACAATGTTAAAGAGGTCATGTAATTATTTTGAAAAAGTGCGCACTTAGGGCGAATTTCTCGACTACCCGTCAACTTAACGCTCACTTTAAATTTTATCGGGCAGTTCATCCTCCTGTTAAATAAAGGGCAAATGAGCTGGCGGTTAAACTGACAGTGAATTGACAGTGAACTTTGACGTTAACAGGCAGTCGAGAAATCCACCCTTAACATTGTTAACATTATATTTTAATACGTAATTTTGTAATACAGAACATTGTGCGATATTCATTGTCAAAGTTAGGTATGGTTATAAGTTTATAAAACTTTTTACACAATTTGAGTATATGCGCCCCATTGTTGTTAACATATTTGTACATATATACTTTAGACTGGGAAAAAAAAATTTCGTTTTTTTCAAAAATTATATTGATTTTATTTTTAAACAAGGTAAAAAATACTGTAATTTTTTAGATTGTTTCGTACAGGGGCATTTGCCATTGTGCGTCTTAATGGTTGCGCAGGGCAATGCGTCTGTCCGAATAAATTTACCGTTTGAAAATACGTCATTGAGTTGAGCGAAGAAGTTAGTCGTTGTTAAGACGTGGTGCCAGAGGAAACAAAAGAAGAGTTATGTGTGCAAGTGCAAATAGAAGATAATCAAGTGATAAGTATTGTTGTAAGAATAGATATTTACGGTGTGCTAGGGCAGTGTGCGGTATGTGCATTATTTACTTAACAAAAAGGTTTTTTTTTGGCTTCGGCTTTTTTCCCTTAAAAAGCACTCGTTTTATTTTAGTCAAGTAAGTATGTCTATGTATGTGTGAAACATTATGGGTCATGTCGAGCCGGATGGCGATCGGCTGAGTGAAAAAAAAAACCAAAAAAAACATTCTTGGCTTGAGTGCGTTGATGAGCAAGACAAAGGAGCAAAGCCAAGGATAAATTTTCATACAGTCCACGGTTGAAATAATAATAGTGGTGCGTGTACAATGAAGTGTGCTTATATGTATATATGTCTGTATGGCGCGGCGCGGCGCTTGTACAAGTAAGTAAATAGTGTTTGGAGCTATATATGTACAATGTACATTATACATAGTGGTGCGTGTAGAAGAAAGCATATATATATGTATTGCTGTATGCAAGGGCTTTTGTGCAGGCATGTCTTGTTTTTTTTTTTGGTGCGCAAGGGAATAGTGTTTGGGCTATATATGTACATAGGTACATACATGTGGTGCGTGAAGAAAGAAAAAAAAGTATAAATATATAGATGTAGCAAGGCGCTTGTGCGGGCATGCCTTTATTTTGGTTTTTATGCAAAGGTAGTGGTTTGTTCATAATTATGCGGTGCGTGCAAAATAAAGTATGTATATACATGCATATGTATATATTTATGGCGCTTGTGCGGGCATGCCTGGTTTGGTTTTTTTCCATAAGTGCGCAAGTAGATATTACACATCGCGAAAATCTCTGGCCAGTGCATAAATACATATCCATATATTTCTGGCAAGTGGGCATGCGTGTGTATATACATATGTACATATAGAAGAGCGCTAGTAAATATGTTGTTGGCTTTACCGCGGTACGGGGCTCTGCCGCGGCGGACGACACATTTTCCCCTACTCTTCCCTTGACCCTAAGCTGGCCTTGTCCGGCGATAGGTCGTACGAACAAGATGAGCTCAAATAACCTAAATAAAAACGAAAAACCTAAAAAACCAACAACGCCAAATTTCACTCCTCAGCAAAGGAGAGCTATGGAGGAGCAGGCGAGAAAGCAACAACAACGCAGGAGGACAACCTCCGTTCCACAATCAAGGGGGGGATCGACAGCGATGGCAACTACGAGTCGGTCAACCAACCCTCTATCGAGTAAGATTGACTTGATGGGAACTAGCACCAGTGCGGTTGCCAACGCAGCTAAGCGGGCAACGGCGGATGCTAAACTCCCATCAACCGCTGATATGCAACCCAGTATCTTTACGTCTGTGGCAGCGGTCTCACGACCTGGCCTCGGAGTTTCGAAGGAGAAGGAAGCTGCAACTGAGATTTCGGCAAGGAGAGCGACCGCGATGGCAACTACGGGTCCGCACTCCTGGGAGACATCATCCCGCCGCTTCACATACCACGAGAAAAGATTGGCTGCAAAGATCCTGAAGAGGTATGAAGGGGTACCGCAGGAATCGCTGTCGCCGAATTCCAGTAAATCGGTAGAGCTAGCGAAAGCTGTGATACCGGATTTCCAAAATTCTTACATGCCAAAGAGGTTAAAAGTTAACCGTTTCAAGCGCCAGAGATCGGACCTGGAGTTAAATCCCCCTCCCAAGCGGCATCAAAATACCCCTGGAGCGGGTAACCAAGGACAGGATCCTTATAGGCGTCCTTGACCGAGGCAATGACCGTCTGGCCATCCCCAAGGACCGGTGGCGTTACGTGCGAAATGAACTCGGCAACATTCTTCTCAACGTTGCTCCGGAGTTTCCGGGTAGTTCGGCGCGAGTAACGGATGCGGGTTGGCACCAGGGTCAGATTAAATTACTCGCATGCGAGGATGCAAAAACCTTAGCTGCTAATACCCCTTTTACATTATTCAAGTCTTGAATTCAATTCTGCCGCGACATAGGCGAAGGGGGTGAGAAGCGAGGGGAAGAGTACACTTGAAAGCGTACCGTCAACTCGTTTCAAGTTTTTCTTGCTATCTCTTTCACTCCTCCTTGTACCCCCATATTTTGTTTCATAATTGCTTTCAAGAAAAATTGACAAGTGTAGACACGAATAGAAAACACAAAATAGAACGCCAGCAGAGTTGAAAGCAATACTTGACAAATGTAAAACCTGAGTAAACTGGGTGAAGTCTACAAGGGCGCAAAGATAGAGGTCGTCGACTGGAAGGACATTCCAGCTCGTCCAAGGGCAAGGGCGTGGATTCCGGCCATCCCTGACGAACCCGGGAGAATTCTCGGGATGCTACGGCTAATGAATCCGTCCCTCCCAACGCATGACTGGAGTGTCAGTCTGGTCGGGGATGCGGTAGGGCCGGACAGACAGGTGCTGTTCACCATGAATAAAGAGTCAATCGAGCCCCTCAAAAGGTGCAATGGCCTAGTACACTACAGCGTAGGCCAGATCGCAATCCACGTATATCGTGGTGATGCTCAGCGCGCTGCCTTCTCGGCTGCTCCGGGGGAACCGAAAAACGAATTACCAGAAGAGGAAGCGGAGGATTCCGATGCGGAAAGCATGTTATCCGCCACGTCCCTAGGCGATAGTGCTGTGAACAACTCGGAGATGGAGGACAGTCTACATGACGAGGAAGTCCTCGACGTCACGGTGGTAGCAGCCAACGCTGAGCGATTAACATCTAACGCTACAGACAGCAGGACTCCTGCAACGCCATATCGGGCAGTTAATCGGAGCAACTCGTCGTTGATAGGCAACCTCCGGGATGGGGCAAACCACGACGATATGGGGACGGCAGGGAAGTCTGTGCGCTCTCATGTTGGTGGTGCTTCAGATTAATCTGCACAAATCTAAAGTGGCCTCGGCTGCTTTAAGTAGTCGTCTTTCTAAAGGCGACGTGGATGTGGTCCTCATCCAAGAACCCTGGGTCAATAGCTCGAGAATCTGCGGATTGGGGACTAAGGGCTTCAAGCTCATTCGAGCCAGCGAGGAGAGCAAAGTCAGAACGTGTATTTTGGTCAAGTCTGAGTTTAACTCCTTTCTCCTACCTAACTACACCAATGGTGATATTACCGCTATCAGTCTAACGGTCGACAGCACCCGCCTGACGGTGGCGTCGGTCTATATGCCCTACGACGCCGAAGAACCCCCTCCACAAACGGAGGTAAAAGACCTGGTGTCAAATTTCTGCACGGGTAATCTTATTATTGGAGCGGACGCTAATGCTCACCATGTCCAATGGGGGAGCTCCGATATCAATGCCAGGGGCGAGTCTCTGTTTGATTACCTCTGAACAACCAACCTGGTAATTTGCAACGTGGGTAATGAGCCTACTTTTATCACTAAGACCCGTAGGGAGGTCATAGACCTCACTATCTGTAGTCAAGGCACTTATGAGTGGGTCAGAAAATGGCGGGTTCTGGAAGAACATTCATTCTCCGACCACCGTTACATAGAAATAGTTTTAGACTTTATTGTAGAACAACCAATCATGAAGCGCAATCCACGTAACACTAATTGGCAGTTACACAATGAAATATTAGACAGAGACCTACCAGTACTGCCCTCACAAGCCCCCTCATCAGTGGAGGAGCTGGAGGATCTCGTTACTACATTAACATCGGCGCTCTCAAATGCTCTAACTGGGACAGGCTTGTCCAGTGTCAAAACCACGCGGTAAACACAGGCCACATTGGTGGTCCAACGATTTTGACTCGCTCCGCAAATCATGCCAGAAACAATTTAACAAGGCCAAGAGCCTCGGCTCTGAGCCTCATTGGCACGAATACAAACCTAAACTAAGGGCCTACAAAAAAGCTCTGAGACAGGCGAAGAGAACCTCGTGGAGAAATTTCTGCACTGACGTCGAAAAGGTCGACGACACAGCGAGACTTAGACGAGTCCTCTCGAAAAGTCAAACAGCCATCAACTATTTGCGAAAACCTGACGGATCCTGGACCAGCACGGAAGAGGAAACCCTTGAGCTGCTCTTGAATACACATTTCCCCGGGAACCTGCATGACGCACCACTAGCACATGCAACAAACCTGGCAGTAAATATACCCATCACTGAGGAAACCGTATAAGGCTGCCGGGCCGGACGGGATTATCCTAGCGCAACTTATAAACACGTTGGAGACATCAGCTAAATGGCTGGTATTTCTCTTCACAGCCTGCCTGGCTCTCAACCACATTCCGGGCTCCTGGAGAAGCGCCACGGTAGTGTTTATCCCTAAGGCTGGGAAGGCATCCCACTACGAGCCAAAAGACTACAGACCGATCAGTCTCTCGTCCTTTGTACTCAAAACCTTTGAGAGGATACTAAGCGACAACCTCTTAACGACTATTGATAGCAACCTTATCTCTAGCTATCAGCATGCATACACCAAGAGTAAATCAACAGAAACTGCTCTGCACAGCCTAGTATCTGTCATTGAGAAATCGCTGTGTGAAAAGGACTACTGTCTCGTGGCCTTCTTAGACATTGAGGGGCTTTGAACAATATAAGCCCGGAGGCGATCAACTCCGCTCTAACTAATCTGGGCGTAGATAGACCTCTAACTGGTTTAATTGACCAACTTCTAAGAGGAAGGAAAATAGCGTCTTCACTTGGTACGGTTGAGTTATCACGCTATGTCACAAGGGGAACGCGCCAGGGTGGTGTTCTTTCCCCGCTTTTATGGAACCTCACAGTCAACTCGTTGCTACGTGACACAAGCTGGGTGGGCGGGAAGATAGTGGCATACGCAGACGATTTAGCTATTGCATTCAGAGGCAAGTTCCCACAAACTCCGTGTGACCTGATGCAAGTAGCACTGCGAGAGGTTTCGAGGTGGTCCTCTCGCTGCGGACTTAGTATCAAAGGAAAGTGGAACTTGTCCTCTTCACCAGCCGGTACAAAATACCGCCACTAAGCCTACCAGAACTAGATGGCACGCGCCTGGGCTTGTCGGATAAGGCCAAGTTCCTAGGCATAGTTTTGGACAGGAAATTGAATTGGAAGGAGAATGTTCTTCAGCGCCAGAAGAAAGCTTGCATCGCTCTTTACACATGCAAAAGAGCCATTGGCAAAAAATGGGGGCTCAGCCCTAGAGTATGCAGTTGGATCTACACGGCCATCATTCGCCCAATCATGCTGTATGGAGTCGTCGTATGGTGGCCTGCGCTGAGCAAGGCAACATACCTGAATATGTTGCGGAAAGTCCATAGATCCAAAATGATCTGTATAAGCGGTGCGCTAAGGACAACGCCCAACGAAGCCCTCCAGGTCATTCTGGGCATTTTGCCACTTGATCTGGAAGGGTTTCGGTCAGCGGCGGCATCAGCTCTGCGCCTAAGAGAAACCTCCCGTTGGGGTGCGGGTACTATTGGACACTCCAGTATTCTGGAATCTTACAGCTTTCTCCCTCTAAGCACAGATCGTTGTGCGACCACTACAGTCGGGGATAGCTGTTTCAAAATAAACATTCCCAGCAGAGAAGACTGGGAGAGGACGGAATGGTGGCACTTCCATATACACCGACGGCTCGAAGTTGGACGGCAGAGTTGGAGGAGGGGTTTATTCAAGGGATTTGGACCTTGAGCTCTCCTTCAGACTACCTGATCATTGTAGCGTCTTCCAGGCGGAAGTCTCGGCAATCCTGGACGCCGCGGCCTGGTTAAGCAAACGTGTTATCGGAGAAGATATCGCTATTTTCAGCGATAGCCAAGCGGCCATCAAATCCCTTGGCTCATACACGTTCAACTCTGAACTGACGCTCAGCTGTCGTCGATCTCTTCAGGAGATGGCCGAACAGAACCGCGTAAACCTCATATGGGTCGCGGTTCTTCAGGATAAAGAGCGCTTAGGTATGCCGTTTGCCACATGCAAACTAATGCTGAAGGAGCACACACTCCGTCAAGCCAACGAAAGATGGCTGCAAACCCCAGGGTGTCGGATATCGAAACAAACCTGGCCAAAATGGGATCTTAAAGGGTCTAGACGCATTTATGCCCTAACTAGGAGGGAAATCTGCATATTTATAGGGGTATTAACCGGTCACTGCCTCATTGGTAGGCATGCAGAAAGGCTAGGTGTGCCCTACCGACGATGCTGCAGGAGTTCCAAAGATGATGAGGAGGAGGAAACAGTGGAGCACCTCATCTGCAACTGTCCGGCTTTAAGCGGCGCGAGAACGCGCTTTTTGGGAGTTCCGTTCCTGGATAGCCTAAGCCAGATCGCGGAACTGGAATTTGAAAAAAAAAAAATTGAGAAACTACGCAATTTAAAATTGCAGCTAATGTAACGAAGTTGTGAAGAATGGCAACACAAAGCGTGTAGACTCGGTACCCGTCCCCATTCATCGTCGCTCTCTCTCCAACCATTCGCTAAAAAGCAAGCTGTTGCCAGCAAGCCGTTGCCTCGTTAGATTGTTTCGTACAGGGGCATTTGCCATTGTGCGTCTTAATGGTTGCGCAGGGCAATGCGTCTGTCCGAATAAATTTACCGTTTGAAAATACGTCATTGAGTTGAGCGAAGAAGTTAGTCGTTGTTAAGACGTGGTGCCAGAGGAAACAAAAGAAGAGTTATGTGTGCAAGTGCAAATAGAAGATAATCAAGTGATAAGTATTGTTGTAAGAATAGATATTTACGGTGTGCTAGGGCAGTGTGCGGTATGTGCATTATTTACTTAACAAAAAGGTTTTTTTTTGGCTTCGGCTTTTTTCCCTTAAAAAGCACTCGTTTTATTTTAGTCAAGTAAGTATGTCTATGTATGTGTGAAACATTATGGGTCATGTCGAGCCGGATGGCGATCGGCTGAGTGAAAAAAAAAACCAAAAAAAACATTCTTGGCTTGAGTGCGTTGATGAGCAAGACAAAGGAGCAAAGCCAAGGATAAATTTTCATACAGTCCACGGTTGAAATAATAATAGTGGTGCGTGTACAATGAAGTGTGCTTATATGTATATATGTCTGTATGGCGCGGCGCGGCGCTTGTACAAGTAAGTAAATAGTGTTTGGAGCTATATATGTACAATGTACATTATACATAGTGGTGCGTGTAGAAGAAAGCATATATATATGTATTGCTGTATGCAAGGGCTTTTGTGCAGGCATGTCTTGTTTTTTTTTTTGGTGCGCAAGGGAATAGTGTTTGGGCTATATATGTACATAGGTACATACATGTGGTGCGTGAAGAAAGAAAAAAAAGTATAAATATATAGATGTAGCAAGGCGCTTGTGCGGGCATGCCTTTATTTTGGTTTTTATGCAAAGGTAGTGGTTTGTTCATAATTATGCGGTGCGTGCAAAATAAAGTATGTATATACATGCATATGTATATATTTATGGCGCTTGTGCGGGCATGCCTGGTTTGGTTTTTTTTCTATAAGTGCGCAAGTAGATATTACACATCGCGAAAATCTCTGGCCAGTGCATAAATACATATCCATATATTTCTGGCAAGTGGGCATGCGTGTGTATATACATATGTACATATAGAAGAGCGCTAGTAAATATGTTGTTGGCCTTACCGCGGTACGGGGCTCTGCCGCGGCGGACGACACATTTTCCCCTACTCTTCCCTTGACCCTAAGCTGGCCTTGTCCGGCGATAGGTCGTACGAACAAGATGAGCTCAAATAACCTAAATAAAAACGAAAAACCTAAAAAACCAACAACGCCAAATTTCACTCCTCAGCAAAGGAGAGCTATGGAGGAGCAGGCGAGAAAGCAACAACAACGCAGGAGGACAACCTCCGTTCCACAATCAAGGGGGGGATCGACAGCGATGGCAACTACGAGTCGGTCAACCAACCCTCTATCGAGTAAGATTGACTTGATGGGAACTAGCACCAGTGCGGTTGCCAACGCAGCTAAGCGGGCAACGGCGGATGCTAAACTCCCATCAACCGCTGATATGCAACCCAGTATCTTTACGTCTGTGGCAGCGGTCTCACGACCTGGCCTCGGAGTTTCGAAGGAGAAGGAAGCTGCAACTGAGATTTCGGCAAGGAGAGCGACCGCGATGGCAACTACGGGTCCGCACTCCTGGGAGACATCATCCCGCCGCTTCACATACCACGAGAAAAGATTGGCTGCAAAGATCCTGAAGAGGTATGAAGGGGTACCGCAGGAATCGCTGTCGCCGAATTCCAGTAAATCGGTAGAGCTAGCGAAAGCTGTGATACCGGATTTCCAAAATTCTTACATGCCAAAGAGGTTAAAAGTTAACCGTTTCAAGCGCCAGAGATCGGACCTGGAGTTAAATCCCCCTCCCAAGCGGCATCAAAATACCCCTGGAGCGGGTAACCAAGGACAGGATCCTTATAGGCGTCCTTGACCGAGGCAATGACCGTCTGGCCATCCCCAAGGACCGGTGGCGTTACGTGCGAAATGAACTCGGCAACATTCTTCTCAACGTTGCTCCGGAGTTTCCGGGTAGTTCGGCGCGAGTAACGGATGCGGGTTGGCACCAGGGTCAGATTAAATTACTCGCATGCGAGGATGCAAAAACCTTAGCTGCTAATACCCCTTTTACATTATTCAAGTCTTGAATTCAATTCTGCCGCGACATAGGCGAAGGGGGTGAGAAGCGAGGGGAAGAGTACACTTGAAAGCGTACCGTCAACTCGTTTCAAGTTTTTCTTGCTATCTCTTTCACTCCTCCTTGTACCCCCATATTTTGTTTCATAATTGCTTTCAAGAAAAATTGACAAGTGTAGACACGAATAGAAAACACAAAATAGAACGCCAGCAGAGTTGAAAGCAATACTTGACAAATGTAAAACCTGAGTAAACTGGGTGAAGTCTACAAGGGCGCAAAGATAGAGGTCGTCGACTGGAAGGACATTCCAGCTCGTCCAAGGGCAAGGGCGTGGATTCCGGCCATCCCTGACGAACCCGGGAGAATTCTCGGGATGCTACGGCTAATGAATCCGTCCCTCCCAACGCATGACTGGAGTGTCAGTCTGGTCGGGGATGCGGTAGGGCCGGACAGACAGGTGCTGTTCACCATGAATAAAGAGTCAATCGAGCCCCTCAAAAGGTGCAATGGCCTAGTACACTACAGCGTAGGCCAGATCGCAATCCACGTATATCGTGGTGATGCTCAGCGCGCTGCCTTCTCGGCTGCTCCGGGGGAACCGAAAAACGAATTACCAGAAGAGGAAGCGGAGGATTCCGATGCGGAAAGCATGTTATCCGCCACGTCCCTAGGCGATAGTGCTGTGAACAACTCGGAGATGGAGGACAGTCTACATGACGAGGAAGTCCTCGACGTCACGGTGGTAGCAGCCAACGCTGAGCGATTAACATCTAACGCTACAGACAGCAGGACTCCTGCAACGCCATATCGGGCAGTTAATCGGAGCAACTCGTCGTTGATAGGCAACCTCCGGGATGGGGCAAACCACGACGATATGGGGACGGCAGGGAAGTCTGTGCGCTCTCATGTTGGTGGTGCTTCAGATTAATCTGCACAAATCTAAAGTGGCCTCGGCTGCTTTAAGTAGTCGTCTTTCTAAAGGCGACGTGGATGTGGTCCTCATCCAAGAACCCTGGGTCAATAGCTCGAGAATCTGCGGATTGGGGACTAAGGGCTTCAAGCTCATTCGAGCCAGCGAGGAGAGCAAAGTCAGAACGTGTATTTTGGTCAAGTCTGAGTTTAACTCCTTTCTCCTACCTAACTACACCAATGGTGATATTACCGCTATCAGTCTAACGGTCGACAGCACCCGCCTGACGGTGGCGTCGGTCTATATGCCCTACGACGCCGAAGAACCCCCTCCACAAACGGAGGTAAAAGACCTGGTGTCAAATTTCTGCACGGGTAATCTTATTATTGGAGCGGACGCTAATGCTCACCATGTCCAATGGGGGAGCTCCGATATCAATGCCAGGGGCGAGTCTCTGTTTGATTACCTCTGAACAACCAACCTGGTAATTTGCAACGTGGGTAATGAGCCTACTTTTATCACTAAGACCCGTAGGGAGGTCATAGACCTCACTATCTGTAGTCAAGGCACTTATGAGTGGGTCAGAAAATGGCGGGTTCTGGAAGAACATTCATTCTCCGACCACCGTTACATAGAAATAGTTTTAGACTTTATTGTAGAACAACCAATCATGAAGCGCAATCCACGTAACACTAATTGGCAGTTACACAATGAAATATTATACAGAGACCTACCAGTACTGCCCTCACAAGCCCCCTCATCAGTGGAGGAGCTGGAGGATCTCGTTACTACATTAACATCGGCGCTCTCAAATGCTCTAACTGGGACAGGCTTGTCCAGTGTCAAAACCACGCGGTAAACACAGGCCACATTGGTGGTCCAACGATTTTGACTCGCTCCGCAAATCATGCCAGAAACAATTTAACAAGGCCAAGAGCCTCGGCTCTGAGCCTCATTGGCACGAATACAAACCTAAACTAAGGGCCTACAAAAAAGCTCTGAGACAGGCGAAGAGAACCTCGTGGAGAAATTTCTGCACTGACGTCGAAAAGGTCGACGACACAGCGAGACTTAGACGAGTCCTCTCGAAAAGTCAAACAGCCATCAACTATTTGCGAAAACCTGACGGATCCTGGACCAGCACGGAAGAGGAAACCCTTGAGCTGCTCTTGAATACACATTTCCCCGGGAACCTGCATGACGCACCACTAGCACATGCAACAAACCTGGCAGTAAATATACCCATCACTGAGGAAACCGTATAAGGCTGCCGGGCCGGACGGGATTATCCTAGCGCAACTTATAAACACGTTGGAGACATCAGCTAAATGGCTGGTATTTCTCTTCACAGCCTGCCTGGCTCTCAACCACATTCCGGGCTCCTGGAGAAGCGCCACGGTAGTGTTTATCCCTAAGGCTGGGAAGGCATCCCACTACGAGCCAAAAGACTACAGACCGATCAGTCTCTCGTCCTTTGTACTCAAAACCTTTGAGAGGATACTAAGCGACAACCTCTTAACGACTATTGATAGCAACCTTATCTCTAGCTATCAGCATGCATACACCAAGAGTAAATCAACAGAAACTGCTCTGCACAGCCTAGTATCTGTCATTGAGAAATCGCTGTGTGAAAAGGACTACTGTCTCGTGGCCTTCTTAGACATTGAGGGGCTTTGAACAATATAAGCCCGGAGGCGATCAACTCCGCTCTAACTAATCTGGGCGTAGATAGACCTCTAACTGGTTTAATTGACCAACTTCTAAGAGGAAGGAAAATAGCGTCTTCACTTGGTACGGTTGAGTTATCACGCTATGTCACAAGGGGAACGCCCCAGGGTGGTGTTCTTTCCCCGCTTTTATGGAACCTCACAGTCAACTCGTTGCTACGTGACACAAGCTGGGTGGGCGGGAAGATAGTGGCATACGCAGACGATTTAGCTATTGCATTCAGAGGCAAGTTCCCACAAACTCCGTGTGACCTGATGCAAGTAGCACTGCGAGAGGTTTCGAGGTGGTCCTCTCGCTGCGGACTTAGTATCAAAGGAAAGTGGAACTTGTCCTCTTCACCAGCCGGTACAAAATACCGCCACTAAGCCTACCAGAACTAGATGGCACGCGCCTGGGCTTGTCGGATAAGGCCAAGTTCCTAGGCATAGTTTTGGACAGGAAATTGAATTGGAAGGAGAATGTTCTTCAGCGCCAGAAGAAAGCTTGCATCGCTCTTTACACATGCAAAAGAGCCATTGGCAAAAAATGGGGGCTCAGCCCTAGAGTATGCAGTTGGATCTACACGGCCATCATTCGCCCAATCATGCTGTATGGAGTCGTCGTATGGTGGCCTGCGCTGAGCAAGGCAACATACCTGAATATGTTGCGGAAAGTCCATAGATCCAAAATGATCTGTATAAGCGGTGCGCTAAGGACAACGCCCAACGAAGCCCTCCAGGTCATTCTGGGCATTTTGCCACTTGATCTGGAAGGGTTTCGGTCAGCGGCGGCATCAGCTCTGCGCCTAAGAGAAACCTCCCGTTGGGGTGCGGGTACTATTGGACACTCCAGTATTCTGGAATCTTACAGCTTTCTCCCTCTAAGCACAGATCGTTGTGCGACCACTACAGTCGGGGATAGCTGTTTCAAAATAAACATTCCCAGCAGAGAAGACTGGGAGAGGACGGAATGGTGGCACTTCCATATACACCGACGGCTCGAAGTTGGACGGCAGAGTTGGAGGAGGGGTTTATTCAAGGGATTTGGACCTTGAGCTCTCCTTCAGACTACCTGATCATTGTAGCGTCTTCCAGGCGGAAGTCTCGGCAATCCTGGACGCCGCGGCCTGGTTAAGCAAACGTGTTATCGGAGAAGATATCGCTATTTTCAGCGATAGCCAAGCGGCCATCAAATCCCTTGGCTCATACACGTTCAACTCTGAACTGACGCTCAGCTGTCGTCGATCTCTTCAGGAGATGGCCGAACAGAACCGCGTAAACCTCATATGGGTCGCGGTTCTTCAGGATAAAGAGCGCTTAGGTATGCCGTTTGCCACATGCAAACTAATGCTGAAGGAGCACACACTCCGTCAAGCCAACGAAAGATGGCTGCAAACCCCAGGGTGTCGGATATCGAAACAAACCTGGCCAAAATGGGATCTTAAAGGGTCTAGACGCATTTATGCCCTAACTAGGAGGGAAATCTGCATATTTATAGGGGTATTAACCGGTCACTGCCTCATTGGTAGGCATGCAGAAAGGCTAGGTGTGCCCTACCGACGATGCTGCAGGAGTTCCAAAGATGATGAGGAGGAGGAAACAGTGGAGCACCTCATCTGCAACTGTCCGGCTTTAAGCGGCGCGAGAACGCGCTTTTTGGGAGTTCCGTTCCTGGATAGCCTAAGCCAGATCGCGGAACTGGAATTTGAAAAAAAAAAATTGAGAAACTACGCAATTTAAAATTGCAGCTAATGTAACGAAGTTGTGAAGAATGGCAACACAAAGCGTGTAGACTCGGTACCCGTCCCCATTCATCGTCGCTCTCTCTCCAACCATTCGCTAAAAAGCAAGCTGTTGCCAGCAAGCCGTTGCCTCGTTTGAATGCAGTAAAAGTAAAGAGGGCTAGAATACATACTGGGCAGTGAGTGTCACAGAATTTTATTGGAGCAAAGAAAAGAGTGCTAGATTGCGGGCTCTGTGTGCATATATTGGTTAATTTGTTGGTTTTGTTTTATTTCATTGCAGAAATGGCATTGCAGAAATGGCATTGCAGAAGAAATTAAGATCCTATGCAGCCACCATTCAACGTACGCTATACTTTTGCAAAGGTGCTAGTTTTGACCAGGGGCGAGACAAAGGTGCGACAAACCAACCTAAGACTAGTTTGGCAGTCGTACAATGAATATTACGTAGCAGTGATTGAAGATGTGGGCGAGGAGGAGCTAGAGCACTTCTGTGAGGAGAATTTAGGAGCAGTAGAGATAATCTACTTTTTGGCGCGTGCTAAGACGCAAGCAAAGCTGAAGAAAGAAAAACAACTTGAGGGGCCAGACAACGCGACCCAGCCGATTATTATGCAGGTGCAAATGCCGATCCAGAAAAAGGATCTGACGAAGACCTGGGGCGAGTTTTACGGTACACTAACCAAATGGTTCGGATTTCGTGACCGATTCCTTGCAGTCGTGCATGAATGACTAATTCCCTGATTGGGAATGAAAGTAAAATTTTCGGTAATGACAATTTTCTGCTAGAGATTAATCCAGATGTATGACCAAAACTATTTAGTTGGGAGAGAGTATTTCAGGAACTTTATTCGGCTGCCGGATCAGGTGCGAGAAAATGACTTGGAGCGCATGTCTAACGCACGAGGTACGTCGTCAGTTACAGGCGCAAGGGCTCCCGGTGGAGCACTGGGATTTTTTCATGGTGTACTTGTTTCATGAGCGGCTAGATACCGAAACACCAAGGCAATAGGAACTAGAGAAAAAAGGCGACAAGTCCTTTTTGCACAAGCAAGCATTGGCGCTAGCAAACACAGCTGACAACCGTAGGCGTATTAAATCGGCGGTTGTCATTCCGGAGCCAGGCAAGACACAAATGAGTGGGGCAAGCCAGAGAGGGGCTAGAGCAGAGGCGTCGTCCTCGGGTGCTAGGCCTAGGTCAATAATTTGCGATTCATGTTGCGGCAACCACATGTTGAGTCTGAGGGAAAGCAGAGATTTTGTGACAAGAAGAAATTTATGTCCAAATTGTTTTAAATAGGCCATGGACCTGAAAGCTGCTACCAAGTGGAATGCTGAAAGTGTCCTGGTAAACCTAAATACAACAGTGTGCTTTGTCTAAAACAGAGAGCCGAAGAAGCAGGTAAATACCGTGCAGGGGCAAGGGGAGCGCAACCCGCCAAATCCGAAAAGGAAGTTGGATGGACAGCTAAAGGGATAAATAGATAAGGTGCAAGAAGAGGGCAAGAAGGGGCGAAATGAGAGCAAAGGAATGAATACGTCAGAGGTCCAAGCGCCAAAACAAAGAGTAAAAAAAAAAGTTTATATATAACAACGCCGAAAAGTATTAAATTAATACCATTTTCCGTTTAATTGAGAGAAAGAGTATTATTTTGGTATTATTTTAGGACCATTTGGAGTAATTTAATTGCCAAAATTGAGAGAGAGAGAGAGAGCGATATAGTATTATTTTGGTATTATTTTAAAACCATTAGTCCAAATTTAATTTCAGGGTCTAAAAATAATACTATTTAGTATTAAATTAAAAAAAGTAGTCTTTCATTTTTTACTGTGTAACGGATCGGATGAAAGATGGTTGGTATTGAAGGAAATCCACTGCAAGTGAGCAAGAGGGCTACGCTGGTGCTAAGGCTTGGTACACATTCTTTGGGGCAAGTAGAGCTGAGCGATTTCGTTGATGCGTCCGAATCAGCCTATGGGGCAGTTATATATGCTCGAACGGTGCAAGATAACGGAAAGGTTGGGTGCAGATTAATAGTATTCAAAACTAGGGTAGCACCAGTAAAGAAAGTGACGATACCGAGGTTGGAGCTGTCAGCATGTGAGCTTTTGTCCAGATTACTGCAGGAAGTTAAGAGGGCGACAGATTCGCTGGTTGTACTGTATTGGTTGGAAAAGATACCAAAATATTCGAAAACCTTTGTAGCTAATCGCATTTCAACCATTCAGGCAGGGCCGGATTAACACTTTCGAGGGCCATAGGCAAAAATCCTGTCGGGGCCCATAGACAATGCATTTTTTGAAGAAACCATATGGATGAAAATGGTATATTTGACAGCAAAGTAGCATTTTGGCATTTATTGTGGTGAATACACCTATAGATTTTTGGACGGTCAATTATAATCTATGCCGGTGGTTATTTATGTCATGCTTACTTTCGAAAACTGACATCCCCTTATCGAAGTGGTCGAAATTATATGAAAATACATATCATCGGTGTTTATGCAAAACAACGTCAATGCAGTCACTCAAACTTTACAGGAGAGACAAAAAACTGTTTAACTTTTGTACGAGCCACTATGTGGTGGGTCAAATTCAAATGTCGTTTTTTTGACATTCTTTTCATTCATAGTTTTCGAGCTAGAGCCACCTTTTCTCCATCCATAATATCCAAAAATACTATGTAGTTTGGGAAAATGGAGTTATCTCCTGATAAAAACTTGGCTCTGTGGGAATATTTTTTATACAAGATGAACCAAACTTACTAGACTAGTATTTTTTTATATTATTCATGGAGAAAAGGACGATCTAGCTCGAAAACTTGGGGCTTTACAAAAATAACTATATTCATTGTCGATGAGAAATTTCGTGACAAATTAAAGGTAGGTGAACATTTTTCTAGGCATACTAAAGTTTTCGGGAAAAATACTGAAAAGTCTGTACGTGGCTTATATTTTCATATATTTTCCAGAGCAAACTTTACAATAGCGATATCTCAGAACTGATTGCTCTTAGAGAAAAAATTTCAGGACTATATTTGTAGAGAGTTCTACAACTTGGTCTAAGGAAATTTTTCGAAAAAACTTACCGTTTTCGAGAAAAATCTTAAGAACCTCAAATTTTGACTTTTACCATGAATAACTTTTTTAACACTCATGGGATCGATGGGATTTTTGAAGTTTTCTTTCTGACGGCGAATCTGAGCTCTACCAAAATTTGGCTCTGTGGAAAATAATGTTTTTTTCAAATGTTTTTTGATCGGACTATCGTGCGATATTAATCGTGAATTGCTTTAATTTTGTTGTTGGGAAATTTTATACCAGTTTTCAAATAAAGTTTTCGTTCATTAGAATATATATTTTTTTGTGGGTGGACGAGGCCCTGGATCTATTCGGGGCCTAGAGGCAGTTGCCTATTCTACCTTAGGGTTAATCCGTCACAGCACCACAGCGAAAAACTGGAAACATGTAAGGTCGGAAGATAATCCTGCCGACGTATTGAGTAGAGGCTTAAGGCCTGGTGAGCTAGTGGGCAGTGGGCTTTGGTTGAATGGCCCAGAATGTCTATCTCTTCCTAGGGCGCAATGGCCAGTAGATAGGTTCCAACAAGCTAAAATAAAGATACACAAGCGGAACTGAAAATAAATATCATAAACACCTATCGGGCGGAGCTAGAGATTTTTGTGCCAAAAATGGGGGAAGGGGTGAGCTAGTACCTCTTACCTAATACAAGAATAACTTGGAGGGCGTCTTGAATTTATTTAGGTATGTAAAGCGATTCATTGATACGATGAAAGAATGGTGGGCGACTCGTGATAGGAGCAAAAGACCGTGTAAAGGCGTAGACCAAGACGCATGAAAGCAAGACCAGACTTGCCAACGGAGCATGAGAAATTGTGGGCAATGGAATACTTATTAAAAGATCACAGCAGAAGTACTTATCCAGAGAGACTCCCGGAGCACAGTAAAATAAAATTATTGCATTCGATATAAGATAAGAATGGCATTTTGAGAGCTGGAGGGCGATTGGCTGGAGCGGAGCTAGAATATGAGGCAAGACACCGAGCGATTGTCGCTAAAGGTTCCATGTTAGCTTATTTGATAGCTGACTATGGTCATAGACAGACTAAGCATGGGCGGTGCAAGTAATGACTAATTACATCAGGCAATATTGGACGATTAAGAGATGAGCTCAGAAAATGTCTGCATAAATGTGTAGTATGTGTGCGATACAACTACAAGCTTGATGGCGGATTTACCAACTGAGAGGGTGCATGTGGGCAAGCCATTCCTGCATTGTGGGCTAGGTTATGCAGGGCCATTTGGAGTGCGTGTGAGGGTGCGAGACGATTATATTGATAGAACAAAATTTTGGGTCGTTGTGTTTGTAAGATTGAAAACTCGAGCTGTACACATTGATTGGGAGCATTTGGCAATGAAAGGAACTGAGTGGCGCTCTATGATTCCAGCTGCACCACATCGAAGTGTGATATATGAGGCAGCTGTGAAATCCATGAAATTCCATTTAACCAAAATTGTGGGCCAGAAAACGGTGGCACAAGACCAGCTAGCAACGCTTTTGGTAGAGATTGAGGCTATACTGAATTCCAGACCGTTATACCCATTAACAGATAGGTGCAATCTTAAAAGCCGGTTCACTTTCTCATTGGGGAACCGTTGACCCTGCCACCTCCGTTCGTACTAGACGAGCAGTCGAGAAATGTTGGTACGAAGATTTGGGCACAAGGCAGGTTATGATACAGCATTTTTGGAACCGATGGCAAGTTGAGGCGCAGGGTGCGAGAGAATCTTAAAGTGGGGCAAATGGTTATAATCAAGGCAGAAAACTTTCCACCAGCCCAGTGGGCATTGAGGCGAATAGTCGAGCTGGTCCATAGTAATGACAAACTAGTTCGATCTGTTGTGGTGCAGACACAGACAAGCAAACTAACACGACCTGTACAAAAGGTTTGCGTATTACCCGTGGAACCAGACACGGCGGAGCAGCGGTGAAGATAAAGTCTTCGGGGCTTGAGGATTATGTTATCACAATTGTATTTATTTGTATTTAGTTTCGTTAGAAAACCATAGGTTTTCGCTGGCACTGTTTCGTACAGGGGTTTTTGCCATTGCGCAGGGCAATGCGTCTGTCCGAATAAGTTTACCGTTTGAAAATACGTCATTGAGTTGAGCGAAGAAGTTAGTCGTAGTTAAGACGCGGTGCCAGAGGAAATAAAAGAGTTATGTGTGCAAGTGCAAATAAAAGCCCAACACACATCGAGCACCAAAAACTTAAACGTTTGAGAAAACATCTATTCTCAACTTTTTCTCAAATGTTGTTTAAATAATGGAATTATTTGTTGAACTATATTAATTAAAAAAGTATTATGTAAAATTTAACTGCATAAATGGAAACTCGCTTTTTATTAAAATGGCTATTTGTTTTGCATGATTGGCATCTCTGAATAAATATTTCAATGAGAGCATGTGGATTCCATTTCGATCCACTCCGCTCAGTTGGAGAAACGTTTGAAAATTCTGCGGTTCTCAATTTGAAAATCAGGGAAAATCCCTTATTAAAAATTAGCCTTTTAGGCTGAGAACGCTATCAACGGTTATTTCGCCTCAAATTGAAAACGAACGTTTGAGATTTGAGAAGATGGTTGGTATTCAGATGCATCTCAAATTGAAATTAGCTAAAGATGTTTGTTGGGAGATAATCAAGTGATAAGTATTGTTGTAAGAATAGATATTTCCGGTGTGCTAGGGCAGTGTGCGGTATGTGCATTATTTATTTAATAAAAAGGGTTTTTTTTGGGCACGACATAAACACTATAGACGAACCTTTGTTTGTAGTCTAATTTATTCAAACATTTTTATCAAAAAGTTCCTTTATGGACTACAAAAATGTTTGTGAAAATAAAACACCCTAATGTTTGATATTATCAACATGTATATTTTATTTTACGCAAGCGTATGCATTTCGGGCAGACTTGCTGTCCATCATCAGTGGCGCGCTAAGATGTATTACTACCATGAAAATAAATATATCCGTAACAAAAAAAGGTGGGGCTGAGATCGCGGTAATAAAACTCCAAATCGTAATTATGGACCGATTTGGCTGATATTTTACACGTGTGTTACTTAATTAATTTCCAAATGTTAAAAAAAAATTGGACACGCTAGGTGGCGCAAGCGTTGCTCTATTTATCGTTTATCTCGTTTTTCAAACAACTTCGAAATTTTGCTTTTGATATTGTACTAACTTGCAGTTCAATTTTCATCATCGTTCAGGCTTCGCTAAAATACATTATACGAAAAAAAATCCAAAATATTGCTTAAGTTATAAATCCCATTTATCGTTCTATATTAAGTTTAGTCGTTTGGCCTTATTGTCATATTCCAAAAGTAACTTACTTACCACGCGGCCTTATGGCCATAATTGCGCTAGCATTGTCGCTGAGCAAACAAAGTTATGGTAAATATTACCCCATAATTTTACCATAACAAATACAAGCAAAGTCATTGTGTATCAATACCAAGTGTAAACTCTTCTGCATAGACGTCAAAATTCCAAAATGAGTTTAACACCTGTTTGAGATTGTGGTTAATAACAAGTGTGATATCATAGACATAGTCGTGAAAACTTCAAAGTGAGTTTAGTCACCTGTTTTTAATTTCCTTTTTTGTCTCACTTCTTTCCATCTTCCCATCTCTTTCTACCATTAGGTAAAAGATAGGAGACCGCCATGTTGATGTGTGCAGGATGTTAAACTACGCCTTTGCTTTTCTGTTATTCGGTGCTGGCGACATTTTAATATGTGCAGGATGTAAACAAACCGACATTTTAATGTGTGTTGTCAAAAGAAGAGTTCACACTTGTACTGATACACAATGAGCAAAGTCTTTTGGCTTATTGTCATATTCCAAAAGTAAGTCCGGTTTTACATTTGTCAAGTATTGCTTTCAAATCTGCTGGCGTTCTCTTTTGTGTTTTCTATTCGTGTCTACACTTGTCAATTTTTCTTGAAAGCAATTATGAAACAAAATATGGGGGTACAATGAGGAGTGAAAGAGATAGCAAGAAAAACTTGAAACGAGTTGACGGTACGCTTTCAAGTGTACTCTTCCCCTCTCTTCTCACCCCCTTCACCTATGACGAGGCAGAATTGAATTCAAGACTTGAGTAGTGTAAAAGAGGTGTAACTTTACTTACCACCCTACAGCGACATCAAGCGCCCAAAAAATGTTGTAAATCTTGAATTTTGTGTGTGTCAGGGTAAAATTTGGATCTGATTAAAGGCTGTATGTTAATCGGTATTTGTTTTCGTCAGAGTAAAATGAGGTGAACAAATTTCCTATGGTGAACGAATATTTGCCATTTTGCTGTGCCAAACGGAAAGGTAAATTTTGACGTATGGAAAAAGCATATGCAAATATTCTGTTAATCAACATTCAATTTGCGTGGTTTTCAGCATTTATATTGCTTTAGTTTGGCGTTCTCTTATATTTTAGTGTTTAATAACGCGTGTGCGCATAAATTCTTGTGTAGTAATATGATTGAGAATAGGAAATGCATCTCTGTGCTCACATTTATGGTTGTCAAAATTTCACATGGCCCCATGGGCTAGGGTAATCTCAGTGTGTGTATCCATAGCATAACTCATGACTTCGAAAATGTGTATTATGCTATGGATACACACACGGAGATTATCTCCAATAAATCTTCTTTAATCAGATCCGAATTTTACCCTGACACACACAAAATTGAAGATTAACAGCAGTTAGGATTATTTCTTTGGTTGTTATTGCGCCATATTTTTACCTACCTCAACGACATCTAGCTGTCGATAGTCGCATTTCACAAACCAGCGCGACATCTATCAGTCAGCTACCCTTGTGTTTCTTGCTGTTGTTGTATATTTATCTGAAGAGTGTTGCCAGCGCAAATTTCTTAAATCTGATCAAATCTTTTTCATTTTTGGGAGTTTATAATGAAGATTATGCTTAAGTTAATTCCCAAAAACGGAGTTAATTCGGAATTTGCGCTAATGTAGGGAAATTATGTATAAAAAAAACGCTGTTTAGACTTAATTATAAATAATTATGCATAAATTGCAGCAAAAGAACGGACCTAATAGCACAGTTTCACTTTTTCGTCAATAAGTAGCACAGTTTCACTTATCCTATTTTTCAATTTACGTAGTTTTCGGCGTGTGCGCATAAACTCTTGTGAAATAATTTGATTGTCAATAGGAAATGCATCTCTGTGCTCACATTTATGGTTGCCAAAATTTGAACTTTCGTATTCACCACGATAACTATCAGTATTTACCATCGCTCTGTCAAAATATACGATTTTCAACCGTTTGGCACACGACCTAACACATTTTAATACCAGTATTCTGTAATTCTGTCTCATATCAAGTCACTAATACCTCAATTCTGTAAGCTGTATCTAGTCACTAATAGAGACATTTCGTGGTCTATTTCTTATTTGATACAATTTGGTATTCAGTAAGCTGCCTCACATCTCTAGTCTCAATAAAGAGTCACTAATTTGTCATCTGCTTGTAGGCAGGTAACAAACAAAATTAATTAAAGAAAATTTGTTAAAAAGTAAAAAAAAAGTGAATTTGCGAATTCATCATCATTTATTGGCGCTTAACCGCCTAAGCGATTTTGGCCGTTTCGTATCAAAGCACGCCAGTCATTCCTTTTTAGCGATAACGGACGCCAATTGGAAACCCCAAGGGAGTTCAAGTCATCCTCCACCTGTTGTTTCCATCTCAGTCGAGGCCTCGCCCTTCCTCTGCTGCCGAATTCAGGCGACGATAGGAAAACCTTCTGTGCTGGAGCTTCTTTGTCCATTCGCATAACATGGCCCAGCCAGCGGAGTCTTTGGGCTTTAATTCGCTGGACTATGGTCAGATCTGCGTAGAGCTCGTACAGCTCATCGTTAAATTTCCTTCTATACTCGCCGTTGGCATCACGGGAAGGACCATAAATATTCCGGAGAACTTTTCTCTCAAATACTCCAAGGGCCATCTCATCTTCTCTTGACATTGTCCATGAATCTGAGCCATACACCAGGACAGGTATGATGAGAGACTTATAGAGCGTGATCTTTGTTCTTCGAGAGAGGACTTTACTTCTCAATTGCCTACTCAGTCCAAAGTAGCACTTGTTGGCAAGAGTGATTCTCCGCTGGATTTCTAGACTGATATTATTTTCGGTGTTGATACTGGTTCCCAAATAGACGAAGTCCCTCACAGTTTCAAATTTGTAACTATCAACAGTGACATGGCTGCCAAGGCGCAGGTGCGCCGATTCTTTCTTTGATGACAGCAAATACTTTGTCTTGTCCTCGTTCACGGCAAGACCCACTTTTTTCGCTTCATTATCCAGTCCAGAGAAGGCAGCGCTTACGGCGCGGTTGTTAGGGCCAATGATATCAATATCATCGGCATACGCTAGCAATTGCACGCTCTTGTAAAAGATTGTACCATTGCGGTTTAGCTCTGCTGCTCGAATTATCTTCTCCAGCATCAGATTGAAGAAATCGCACGAAAGGGAGTCGCCCTGTCTGAAGCCTCGTTTGGTTTCAAATGGCTCAGAGAGGTCCTTCCCGATTCTGACGGAGCTGTTGGTATTGCTCAACGTAATTTGACAAAGCCGTATAAGCTTTGCAGGGAAGTCAAATTCAGACATGGCGGCATACAGGCAACTCCTTTTTACGCTGTCAAAAGCGGCTTTAAAATCGACAAAGAGATGGTGAGTGTCGATTCTCTTATCATGGGTCTTCTCCAGGATTTGGCGTATCGTGACAATCTGGTCGATGGTAGACTTACCAGGTCTAAAGCCACACTGATAAGGTCCAATCAGTTTGTCTACGATGGGCTTCAGCCTTTCACACAACACGCTAGAAAGAACCTTATATGCGATATTAAGAAGACTAATTCCGCGGTAGTTGGTGCGGTTAGTGGGATCGCCTTTCTTGTGGATTGGGCAAAGCACACTTTAATTCCAATCCGGAGGCATGCATTCGTCTGACCATATTCTGCATAAGAGCTGATGCATGCCTTTTACCAGCTCTTCGCCTCCGCGTTTGAACAGCTCGGCGGGTAGTCCGTCTTTTCCAGGCGCTTTATTGTTTTTGAGCCGGGATATAGCTATCCTAACTTCATCATAGTCAGGTGGTGGGACGACTTTTCCATCGTCAGGGATTGGGGTATCGGGTTCGACGTCTCCCTCGCAATTTAGCAGTGCGGAGAAGTGCTCCCTCCATAATTTAAGTACACTTTGTACGTCGGTTACCAGGTCGCCATTATTGTCCTTACAGGAGCTTGCCCCGGTCTTAAAACCTTCCGTCATCCGCCGGATCTTTTCATAGAATTTTCGGGCATCATTCCTGCCAGCCAGCATCTCAAGCTCCTCACACTCACGCCTTTCGGCCTCACTTTTCTTTTTTCTGAAAAGGCGTCTCTCTTCCTTCTTTGCCTCACGATATTGTTGCCATACACTGCGGGTTGCGCCCGTTCGCAACGTCTCCTTGTAGGCAGCGTCCTTTTTTTTCGAGGCAGTTTTGCATTCCTCATCGTACCAGTTGTTCTTGCGGGCTCGCTGGAACCCTATAGTGGCCTCAGCGGCGGTACGCAATGAATGAGAGATATGCTTCCATTGCTCGGTTACATCGTTAGGTCGAGGATTGCCCTCTGCTAGCAGGTGTGAATTAGAAGTATTTAAATGATTAAAAAATTTTAATTAAATTTGAAAAAATTAAATAAAATAATAAAATTTTACTGTTCGCGGACCGGCACTTGAACCTGCGACCTCCCGCGTCATAATCCGGACGCTTTACGCCTGGGCTACATCGACATCTATAGGGCGGGTGTCAAATGCGTTACTTAAAATTTATGTAATTTTTGTATTCACCACACCTTAAAATGAGCGAGAGAGAGACTGTGGTAGATTTCTTGTGACTATCTCTTATAGAATACCGGAATCATCTCAAGTCACAAAAATTGTATCTCATGAAATATCTCAAATTTAGTGACTTGATATGAGACAGAATTACAGAATACTGGTATAAGTTTGAGATATTTCATTGGATACAAAATGCTGCGGACGGCACAGACAGCTGACAATTTCTCCACTCGACTCTCACACCTGCTATCGGAGAGCAATCCTCGACCTAACGATGCAACCGAGCAATGGAAGCATATCTCTCACTCATTACGTACCGCCGCTGAGGCCACTATAGGGTTCCAGCGAGCCCGCAAAAACAACTGGTACGATGAGGAATGCAGCACTGCCTCGGACAAAAAGGACGCTGCCTACAGGGAGACGTTGCGAACGGGCGCAACCCGCAGTGTATGGCAACGCTATCGTGAGGCAAAGAAGGAAGAGAGACGCCTTTTCAGAAAAAAGAAACGTGAGGCCGAAAGGCGTGAGTGTGAGGAGCTTGAGATGCTGGCTGACAGGAATGATGCCCGAAAATTCTATGAAAAGATCCGGCGGATGACGGAAGGTTTTAAGACCGGGGCAAGTTCCTGTAAGGACAATAATGGCGACCTGGTAACCGACGTACAGAGTGTACTTAAATTATGGAGGGAGCACTTCTCCTCACTGCTAAATTGCGAGGGAGACGTCGAACCCGATACCCCAATCCCTGACGATGGAAAAGTCGTCCCACCACCTGACTATGATGAAGTGAGGATAGCTATATCCCGGCTCAAAAACAACAAAGCGCCTGGAAAAGACGGACTACCCGCCGAGCTGTTCAAACACGGAGGCGAAGAGCTGGTAAAAAGCATGCATCAGCTCTTATGCAGAATATGGTCAGACGAGTGCATGCCTCCAGATTGGAATTTAAGTGTGCTCTGCCCAATCCACAAGAAAGGCGATCCCGCTAACCGCACCAACTACCGCGGAATCAGCCTTCTTAATATCGCATATAAGGTTCTTTCTAGCGTATTGTGTGAAAGACTGAAGCCCATCGTAGACAAGCTGATTGGACCTTATCAGTGTGGCTTTAGACCTGGTAAGTCTACCATCGACCAGATTTTCACGATACGCCAAATCCTGGAGAAGACCCATGATAAAAGAATCGACACACACCATCTCTTTGTCGATTTCAAAGCCGCTTTTGACAGCGCAAAAAGGAGTTGCCTGTATGCCGCCATGTCTGAATTTGACTTCCCTGCAAAGCTTATACGGCTTTGCCAAATGACGTTGAGCAATACTAACAGCTCCGTCAGAGTCGGGAAGGACCTCTCTGAGCCATTTGAAACCAAACGAGGCTTCAGACAGGGCGACTCCCTTTCGTGCGATTTCTTCAACCTGATGCTGGAGAAGATAATTCGAGCAGCAGAGCTAAACCGCAATGGTACAATCTTTTACAAGAGCGTGCAATTGCTGGCGTATGCCGATGATATTGATATCATTGGCCTTAACAACCGCGCCGTAAGCGCTGCCTTCTCTGGACTGGATAAAGAAGCGAAAAAAGTGGGTCTTGCGGTCAACGAGGACAAGACGAAGTATTTGCTGTCATCAAAGAAAGAATCGGCGCACCTGCGCCTTGGCAGCCACGTCACTGTTGATAGTTACAAATTTGAAACTGTGAGGGACTTCGTCTATTTGGGAACCAGCATTAACACCGAAAATAATATCAGTCTAGAAATCCAACGGAGAATCACTCTTGCGAACAAGTGCTACTTTGGACTGAGTAGGCAATTGAGAAGTAAAGTCCTCTCTCGAAGAACAAAGATCGCGCTCTATAAGTCTCTCATCATACCTGTCCTGATGTATGGCTCAGATTCATGGACAATGTCAAGAGAAGATGAGATGGCCCTTGGAGTATTTGAGAGAAAAGTTCTCCGGAAGATTTATGGTCCTTCCCGTGATGCCGACGGCGAGTATCGAAGGAGATTTAACGATGAGCTGTACGAGCTTTACGCAGATCTGACCATAGTCCAGCGAATTAAAGCCCAAAGGCTCCGCTGGCTGGGTCACGTCATGCGAATGGACAAAGAAGCTCCAGCCCAGAAGGTTTTCCAATCGTCACCCGAATTCGGCAGCAGAGGAAGGGGGAGGCCTCGACTGAGATGGAAACAACAGGTGGAGGATGACTTGAACTCCCTTGGGGTTTCCAATTGGCGTCAGTTATCGCTAAAAAGGAATGACTGGCGTGCTTTGATAGGCGACGGCCAAAATCGCTTATGCGGTTAAGCGCCAATAAATGATGATGATGAATACAAAAATTGCATAAATTTTAAGTAACGCTTTTGACAGTCGCTCTATAGATGTCGATGTAGCCCAGGCGTTAAGCGTCCGGATTATTACGCGGGAGGTCGCAGGTTCAAGTGGCGGTCCGCGAACAGTAAATTTTTATTTTATTTTTTCAAATTCGATTCACTTTTTTTTTTAACTTTTTTCAATTTTTTTATCAAATTTTCTTTAATAAATTTCGTTTGTTACCTGCCTACAAGCAGATCACAAATTAGGGACTTTTTATTGAGACTAGAGATGTGAGGCAGCTTACTGAATACCAAATTGTATCAAATATGAAATAGACCACGAAATGTCTCTATTAGTGACTAGATACAGCTTACAGAATTGAGGTAAAAGTCCATGGAATTTGTAAGCGAAAATAAGAAATATCAGCTTAAGTCTGTGGTCGCCGAAATATGCATAAACAATTTCCTATGCTGATTTTGAAAGAATAAAGTGAGATAAGGAAAGGAAAAAAAGTTATTTTATAAAACCTGACACATAATATCCGATAACAATCTTAGAAAATGTTCACAGACCAATAATAAAAGCTTATTTTTAAAAAAGTTTTTTTTTCTTTGATTTTATTTTATTTTACCATTATAATAGTTTTGCCTGGTTTCTTTTATTCATGTATGTATGTAAATTAGACTGGGCCAAAAATAAAAAATTTCGTTTTTTTTTCAAAAATTATATTGATTTTCTTTTTAAGAAAGGTGAAAAAAAATTACTGTAATACTTATGTAAAAGTAGGTCGCCTCCCAGTTGGTGCACCCTGGGTAACGCTAAATGACCTACATAGCCTACACGGCTAGTTTCTTGTATTGCCGGTTCTACGAGAACGGTACCAGTACTTGTGCTGTACCCATCGTGCCGAAACGACCCGGGCCGTTTTCTTATATCGACCCGGCCAAGAGCAATACACTCGGGGTGACCCTGTCTGACATTTAGGCAGGGCTACACCTCGCTACAACAACAACAACTGATTTCCATAAGTTTGGTTGGAACAGCTGATTAGCATTATGGGTATGGCGTTAGCGATAACGATGTATAATTAAGCCTTTAGTACATACCATGTACAAAGCACATTTACAAATATATACAAAAATAAAAAAGCAAAAAATCCTGTTTTATTTTTCTTTTTTCGTGCGTGTGGTGTTTTAGTAATTTTTCCCCGTACGTGTTAGTGCGTATTTTCGAAAATCTGTTTCGTGAACGTGTCGTGTCGTCTGGCAAAAATTGTGCACGCGCTCACCCCTACATAGAACACATTTTCCCCTACATAGCGTCATGCCTAACTAAAAAAAAAACCAAACTGGACTTATACCACTTGTGCTTTAAACGGCTCATATAAGATTACTATTTAAAAAATATGATAACATTAAAAACAAGGTTGTTGTTTTCTATTTTGCAGATCCCGATGGAATCGACATATCTCCTTAATAGCATTTATTTAAATCGGAAATATCTATATAGCATTGAAAGGTATAAATACTAATGCAGAAAAATACAAAATGCAGCCAACACAGCATACAGACATATCTCCTTAATAGCACTTATTTAAATCGGAAATATCTATATAGCATTGAAAGGTATAAATACTAATGCAGAAAAATACAAAATGCAGCCAACACAGCAGCAGGCATTGTTGCTGTTAGGTATTTCTAATGAAATATACGCGTCGCCTATGCGTTATGCTATCAACAAAAGTGCCGAAATTTCCTTAGCAAACTATTCAAAACCAATAACAACGGCTGTTAATACAACTATAATTACTAAAACATTCGAAAGTATATACACAAATGGCAATACTACTACCAATACCAGTCATTTGGAACTCATTGAGGAATGCAGCATCTCCAGTGCCACCGAAGAGCTATACTGGAGTCATTTTGGTACACAGCTGGCCGTACCAGAATGGGAAGCAATTCTCACAACAGTTGTGCTTTCCATAATAATTGTACTAACCATAATCGGCAATGTTCTAGTCATATTAAGTGTATTTACATACAAACCATTACGAATAGTTCAAAATTTCTTTATTGTGTCATTGGCAGTAGCTGATCTCACAGTTGCACTACTCGTTTTACCCTTCAACGTAGCATACTCGATTCTTGGCCGATGGGAATTTGGCATTCATATTTGTAAAATGTGGCTTACTTGCGATGTGTTATGCTGCACGTCATCAATACTCAATTTATGTGCGATCGCTCTCGATCGATACTGGGCGATTACTGATCCCATTAATTATGCACAGAAGCGTACTCTGGGCCGAGTTCTATTACTAATAGCCGGGGTATGGGTTCTGTCTTTTATAATTAGCTCGCCCCCACTTGTGGGTTGGAATGATTGGCCAGATGAATTTACAAGCGCCACACCGTGTGAATTGACTACAAATCGTGGCTACGTGATATACTCATCATTAGGTTCATTTTTTATCCCTTTATCAATAATGACTATCGTATACATCGAAATCTATATTGCGACTCGACGGCGATTGCGGGAACGCGCCAAAGCTGCAAAAATAAACACTATAGCAATGAAAAGTGGTGATAATTGTGCCCCGACTGTAAGTAACCTAAATACTAGGCGAGAAAGCTTTGCATTAGCTTCCATGTGTCTCAACATATTAAGCTGTGGTAAATCATCCACTGAATCAACTTCTTCAGTAATAATACCAAAAGATCGGGAATCCATTAGCAGTGAGACGAATATTAACAATGAAACACTAACCAGGACAAATGATCAGGATATGAAGCAAAGCACCCGCGGTGTTGTAGCGCCACGCAAAAAAACCCGTCGCTCCAGAATTAAAGACTCCATTGAACATGGGAAAATGCGTGTGCGAAAGCAACAACAAAAAATTGATTTCCAATCGTACGACGATGAAAAGCCAGCTTCTGCAGGGGCTATTGTAAGAGAACTCCTTATGGTAGCTGAAATTAAAACCTTGGAAAATTGTGAAATGTCTGGCGATAACAGTGAACAGAGAGCAACCTCCGAAAGCACAGGAGGAACTAATGATGTTAACCATTATGAAAATACTTCATTGAAAATAACGCCACCGCAATCATCGGCAGGCGCCACATCTGCGGCAGCTATGTCAAAACCTTCCGCTGTTTACCAATTTATTGAAGAAAAGCAAAAGATATCATTATCAAAGGAACGACGAGCTGCACGTACTTTGGGCATTATAATGGGAGTATTTGTAATATGCTGGCTCCCTTTCTTTCTCATGTATGTTATCTTGCCCTTCTGTGACACCTGCTGTCCGACGAATAAATTTAAAAATTTCATTACATGGCTGGGTTACATTAATTCAGGATTAAATCCAGTAATTTACACGATATTCAATTTGGATTATAGGCGAGCATTTAAAAGACTTCTCGGATTTCAGTAAAGAAAAGACTTAAGTAGTATACGTATGTAATTAGTGATTGTTGAAAGTAAATGTTGTTGGTTAACATTTTAAGGTGTATGAATAAATAAATGAAAATGGAAACAATAAAATAATAGGGGCATTCATCAAACCTTATAAGTTTACGAAATGCGTAAGTTTATACATTTATCAGCTCAGTTAGATGAACGGCCTAGATAAATTTATGTGTACTTGATGTCAAACAAACACTTTTTATTTCGAAATTCTCATTAAAAAAGTAATTTTCTACCCATTTTCAGCATATTATTCTCTTTTTGTCCAGTGTGCATTGAATGCATTAAAAAAATTACATGTCGAACGTCGTCATTGTTTGGATAAATTTACGCACTCCTTTACACACCAAAATCGACACGGAAGTTTACCAAATTTGTGTACCTAAACCAAAGAGAATATATCAACAAGAGCCGTCACTCGTTATAAATGCAAAGAAAAAGATGGATGCCGTTTTCTTTCAGGGTTTCGGTAATTTTGTTATCCTCAGTTTTGCAAATTCGACAGCTGGTAAATTTTTGTTTCGACTCTTGTGTTATTTCAGTGCTCGTCTATTTTCTTTTACACATTTTGTTTTGATTAGACAATAACATATTTATATCGAAATTACCGAAACCCTGAAAGAAAACGGCATCCATCTTGTTCGTTGCTTTCATAACGAGTGGTGGCTCTTGTTGATATATTCTCTTTGCCTAAACTGCGTTCCATACAAATTTTGACTGTTCATTTACACACTACATAAATTTATACGTTTACACGCTTTATAAGGTGTTTATAAGGTTTGATGAGTCCCCCGTAGGGCGTGTAATTTAAAAATCAAATATCCATGTACAACAAAGATAGATACTGATTCTTAAATTAAAATGAGTGGGCTACAAAAAAGGTTAAACTACTTTTTTAAGTTACTTTTTCAACACTTATTTAGTATTAAATTAAAAAAAGTCATATTTCCGTCTTTTTTGGTGTTTTTGATCCAATTTTTTTACTAAATTTTGTTTATTGATATTCTACATGATTAATTATCATTATATGATCAATATTATAACAAAAAAATATACATTTCTCATATACGTTCAAACATATTTTTGCTTAATATAGGCTTTCTCTGCGGGAGTGTAGTTCTACGGTCTTCAAATGGCGGAGCCATAAAAAAAAAAAAGTTGACGGATCTGTGACCTCAATACATCAATTTTCATATATTTTGGCGAGCTAAATCCAAATCCCTGATCAGAAGTAGCCTAACAGGTCGCAGTTCTTCACTAACCTTCACAAAAGAATATTGGCTTTTTTTCACGGTTAGGGCCGAACCTCGGGCCCGTTGTTAAATTCTGATATCGAATTCGGATTCACCATCCAATTTCCCTTAAGAATATGTATTTAGCTTTATTCGATGTTGATTTTTTCATGTTTCGCAAATTTTCAAACCAAAATCGGAAACTCTGAGGAAATTTCAGTCTAGGTAGCTTTTGTAGGGAATTCAATTTCCTTAAAAAATATGTTCAGTAGCCCGTTTCTGTATCCTTGCGATACGAATTATATCGCAAAATGCAACCCTGATTCATGGCTATCGCAAGGTAGTGTTTCTGTATGAGCGGTGAGTATGTATTTTCGATATTTCTTGCGTTATTCGTATCACTAGCTCCGAAGGTCGTGATAATATACGTTAAAACGAAAATGAGCGAAGTTCGTTGGTAACTAATTTAGATTTTTTGTTTTCTAATTAATTTTTTATTTTATAGAAAAAAAGCAGGAGTGGAAAAATTACAAAAAAAAAAAAACAAGAAGTAAAACTTTTGGAAAAGGTATTTGTTTCCTTTAGGGGTCAACTGCTAATAAATTAGCTAAAATTATGTGAGATAGCTCAAAAGACGGGGGTTGGCCTCAGGATCACGAATCCGGAAGCGCTTTTTTCATATTTTGTTTTTGTGAAAAGTTATGGTCAAAAATCCGAAAAATGACCCGGGTCCGATACCAAAATTGGGGCGGAATCCATGGTATTTATGTGCGAAACAGCTTTCTGAGTTGGAGGCCTTCGGCCGCGGTTATGAGAAATAACCTTGGGCTACGCTATCCCAAGTCCGGGTGGTTGCTTGAACCGTGTCAACATGCCACGGTACGCATTCTTTCGCACGTTTTAGGTACAGCCTAATAAAATTACAAGAACCACATGAAAACTTGCAACTTTGTTTGCAAATAACTCTTCAGAGAAGCAAAATATTAAATCCAGTCTTTTGAGCCCCCTTCCATAATTTTAGCTAATTAATTAGCAGTTGACAGCTAAAGTAGACAATTAACTTAATTATTAACAATTTGGAAATTCACTGCACTTTGTTTGTTATTATACTTTTGTGCTATCAATGATAGATGCTAGGTTCCATTTCGTTTATTCCATCGCTATGATAAAAACTCACCACTATTTTATCGCAAGGTGAATTGAGTGTGTTAGGCTGTGTGCCAAACGGTTTAAAAAAGCAAATTTTGACAGAGCGATGTTAAATTCTGACAGTTATCGTTATTCACCACGAACGTCAGAATTTGCCCTAGCCCTGGGCGCTAGGTCAAATTTTGACAATCAATAATGTGAGCACAGGGATGCATGTGCTGTTAACATTCATATTATTTCACATAAATTTATGTTCACATGCGTTATTTAACACTAATATATAATCATCATCATTTATTGGCGCTTAACCGCCTAAGCGATTTTGGCCGTCGCCTATCAAAGCACGCCAGTCATTCCTTTTTAGCGATAACTGACGCCAATTGGAAACCCCAAGGGAGTTCAAGTCATCCTCCACCTGTTGTTTCCATCTCAGTCGAGGCCTCCCCCTTCCTCTGCTGCCGAATTCGGGTGACGATTGGAAAACCTTCTGGGCTGGAGCTTCTTTGTCCATTCGCATGACGTGACCCAGCCAGCGGAGCGTTTGGGCTTTAATTCGCTGGACTATGGTCAGATCTGCGTAAAGCTCGTACAGCTCATCGTTAAATCTCCTTCGATACTCGCCGTCGGCATCACGGGAAGGACCATAAATCTTCCGGAGAACTTTTCTCTCAAATACTCCAAGGGCCATCTCATCTTCTCTTGACATTGTCCATGAATCTGAGCCATACATCAGGACAGGTATGATGAGAGACTTATAGAGCGCGATCTTTGTTCTTCGAGAGAGGACTTTACTTCTCAATTGCCTACTCAGTCCAAAGTAGCACTTGTTCGCAAGAGTGATTCTCCGTTGGATTTCTAGACTGATATTATTTTCGGTGTTAATGCTGGTTCCCAAATAGACGAAGTCCCTCACAATTTCAAATTTGTAACTATCAACAGTGACGTGGCTGCCAAGGCCCGGGTGCGCCGATTCTTTCTTTGATGACAGCAAATACTTCGTCTTGTCCTCGTTGACCGCAAGACCCACTTTTTTCGCTTCTTTATCCAGTCCAGAGAAGGCAGCGCTTACGGCGCGGTTGTTAAGGCCAATGATATCAATATCATCGGCATACGCCAGCAATTGCACACTCTTGTAAAAGATTGTACCATTGCGGTTTAGCTCTGCTGCTCGAATTATCTTCTCCAGCATCAGGTTGAAGAAATCGCACGAAAGGGAGTCGCCCTGTCTGAAGCCTCGTTTGGTTTCAAATGGCTCAGAGAGGTCCTTCCCGACTCTGACGGAGCTGTTAGTATTGCTCAACGTCATTTGGCAAAGCCGTATAAGCTTTGCAGGGAAGTCAAATTCAGACATGGCGGCATACAGGCAACTCCTTTTTGCGCTGTCAAAAGCGGCTTTGAAATCGACAAAGAGATGGTGTGTGTCGATTCTTTTATCATGGGTCTTCTCCAGGATTTGGCGTATCGTGAAAATCTGGTCGATGGTAGACTTACCAGGTCTAAAGCCACACTGATAAGGTCCAATCAGCTTGTCTACGATGGGCTTCAGTCTTTCACACAATACGCTAGAAAGAACCTTATACGCGATATTAAGAAGGCTGATTCCGCGGTAGTTGGTGCGGTTAGCGGGATCGCCTTTCTTGTGGATTGGGCAGAGCACACTTAAATTCCAATCTGGAGGCATGCACTCGTCTGACCATATTCTGCATAAGAGCTGATGCATGCTTTTTACCAGCTCTTCGCCTCCGTGTTTGAACAGCTCGGCGGGTAGTCCGTCTTTTCCAGGCGCTTTGTTGTTTTTGAGCCGGGATATAGCTATCCTCACTTCATCATAGTCAGGTGGTGGGACGACTTTTCCATCGTCAGGGATTGGGGTATCGGGTTCGACGTCTCCCTCGCAATTTAGCAGTGAGGAGAAGTGCTCGCTCCATAATTTAAGTACACTCTGTACGTCGGTTACCAGGTCGCCATTATTGTCCTTACAGGAACTTGCCCCGGTCTTAAAACCTTCCGTCATCCGCCGGATCTTTTCATAGAATTTTCGGGCATCATTCCTGTCAGCCAGCATCTCAAGCTCCTCACACTCACGCCTTTCGGCCTCAAGTTTCTTTTTTCTGAAAAGGCGTCTCTCTTCCTTCTTTGCCTCACGATAGCGTTGCCATACACTGCGGGTTGCGCCCGTTCGCAACGTCTCCCTGTAGGCAGCGTCCTTTTTGTCCGAGGCAGTGCTGCATTCCTCATCGTACCAGTTGTTTTTGCGGGCTCGCTGGAACCCTATAGTGGCCTCAGCGGCGGTACGTAATGAGTGAGAGATATGCATCCATTGCTCGGTTGCATCGTTAGGTCGAGGATTGCTCTCCGATAGCAGGTGTGAGAGTCGAGTGGAGAAATTGTCAGCTGTCTGTGTCGTGCGCAGCTTCTCGACGTCAAACTTTCCTTCCGTTACTGTGCGCACTTTCTTTGCTACACAGAGGCGTGTGCGTATCTTGGCTGCAACAAGATAATGGTCCGAGTCGATATTGGGACCACGAAGGGTACGCACGTCCAGAACGGTGGAGCTATGTCTGCCGTCGATCATGACATGATCAATCTGGTTTCTTGTTCTTTGATCAGGAGACAGCCATGTGGCTTGGTGTATTCGTTTATGCTGGAACCTGGTACTACTGATGACCATATTGCGAGCAGCGGCGAAATCAATCAACCTAGTGCCGTTGGGGGATGTTATATCATGGAGACTAAATTTTCCAACTGTTGGACCAAAGACTCCTTCCTTGCCCACCTTCGCATTAAAGTCGCCGAGCACGATTTTGATATCATGTTGGGGGCAGCGATCATAAGTCTGTTCAAGTTTATCGTAGAAGGAGTCCTTCTCTGCGTCGTCCGTCTCCTCAGTCGGCGCATAGGCGCAGATAAATGTTATGTTGAAAAATTTCGCTTTGATGCGGATCGCAGCGAGACGCTCGTCCACGGGGGTGAACGCTAGTACTTGGCGGCGAAGTCTCTTTCCCACCACGAATCCTACACCACGCGCTTTGCCGCGTGTCTGGCCACTGTAGTATACGTCACAAGGTCCGATGGTCGTCTTTCCTTGTCCCGTCCATCGCATTTCCTGCAGGGCGGTGATGTCAGCCTTTGCGTTAACGAGGACATCAACCAGTCGGGCAGCGGTACCGTACCCTTGAAAGGGTCCGGACATTCCCGGTACATGCCCTAATATCCAAATCATTATGCCTTATTCGTTTTGCCGGGTCGTCAACATTAAAGGGGGTTCTCATCCGAGGTTTTAATACATTTTTCATTGGACTAAATTTTTTTACGTGGCGGGTCCCAAACCCATCGCACAACCCGTTTCGGGGTTTTTGGAAAATATTTACACATTTATATAGCGAGCCGCTTGCTTCAAGACAGACGCCCGCTTGCAGCCGCACCTCATGGTGAACCGACGCTGCGCAAAAACCTCGGTGAGCCCTTAAACCAAGTATGTCAGAGTGGCCCCACCGGGGCTCCCTCTCTTTCTGCCGCGAGCCTAGGTAGCTCCCGTTGCCCAGAGTGCACGAACGAGGACGCAAGAGTCGGGATTGAGCAAGGTCACTTAGCAACCACACTCCATTACACTCCCTAATAAAATATAATATAATGCGAATAATACGCAATATAAATGCATGAAAAACACGTAAAATAAGAATTGATTCACAAAGCATCTGCTTTTGCACGTGCTTTTTCCATACGTCAAAATTTACTACTGTCATAATTTATCGTTTCGTTTGGCACAGCAAAATGGCAAATATTCGTTCACCATAGGAAATTTGTTCACCCCATTTTACTCTGACGAAAAATGTTTTCAATTAGCACACAGCCTTACAGAAACATTTTTCATATCGAAAGCGATACGAGCCTTGCGATAGCAAATCGATCGTTATTATAACGAAAGGTTATAGAAACGAGCTACAGGGCTTATGTTGTTGAAGGCTCCTTCAATATCTAAATACATTTCCCTTTGGTGTATGCGTGCTGATAGCTACAGGTTGCTATCAATAGTAGAGGAGAGGTAGTCATTTATTATCCTCTCGAAGGTTTTGAGCACAAAGGATGAGAGACTGATCGGCCTGTAGTCCTTGGGCTCGTAATGAGACGCCTTCCCCGCCTTAGGAATAAACACTACCGTGGCACTTCTCCAGGAGCACGGAATGTAGCTAAGAGCCAGGCAGGCTGTATAGAGAAATACCAGCCATTTGGCTGATGTCTCCAGCGTGTTTATGAGTTGTGCGGCCTGGCAGCCTTGAACTGTTCGATGCTTCTAACATCCCACCTAACCTTTTCCTCCGTGATGGGTATGTATACAGCCAGGTTTGTTGTAGGTGCTAAGGGTTCCTCATGCAAGTTCCCTGGGAAGTGCGTATTCAAGAGCAGCTCTAGGGTTTCCCTCTCCGTGCTGGTCCAGGATCCGTCAGGTTTGCGCAAATAGCTTAGGGCTGTTTGAGTTTTTGAGAGCACTCGCCTAGGGAACGTTACATAGCGGCACCGCTTTTCGTGGAAACCAAGCCTTTACACAAATGTTGTGAAGGACAAATGCGCTAAACACTGTTTTGATACAATTTTTTATATCTAGCTCTAGTTCTCTATTGAAAATATTTCTCCATCTTGTCTTAACCATCCCAAAACTTTGTTCTACAATAATACGCCCTCTGCTATGTGCAGTATCAGACCTAGCTTTATTTGGTGTCAAAGGTTCCTTGAAAGGTGTGATTACCGCAAGTGGCGAAATTTGACACGGATATCCCTTATCGCCAAAAAAATAATATCCGTTTGGTGGGTAGGTGCATTTAGCATACAAAGGACTATTAAGGAAAACGCGCGTATCATGAACAGAACCAGGAAACCCCACAAACACGTCAGTAAATTTTGATTCGCTATCTGCAACTGCTTGCACTTGTATGGAATAAAACTTTTTATGGTTGATGTACTCATCATGCTTATTAACAGGACATTTAATCCTTACATGGGCACCATCTATAGCGCCAATAAACCTAGCGAAAGCTTTTTTTTTTGCTTTTCGGCAGAACTTAAGTCCAATCCTTTCGTAATCACTTGCTGATCCGTGGTTTATCAAATAACGCAGTTTCACAAATTCGTCCAACATTTTATGTACCACATTCCTCACTGTGAACCTGCTAAATCCCATAAAAGCGCCTGCAACCCTTTAACTACAGCCACATGCCATCCAAAGCAAAAAGCATATAACTTCATACTCGCACCATCCATGATGTTTTTGGGGAATAATTCCAACGATTTTCCTGAACGTGATCGGAGATACCCTTAAATGAGCTCGAGTTTTCGTTCTATCACCAGACATAATGTCGATCAGATCCTCAGATTTCACTCTCGGGTGAAGGTAAACAACATGCTGAAAATATTAATTCAGAATGAAATATGAAGATTTAGCTTCTCTCAAAGGAATTATTAACTGGCGGCTGGCACTTTATCTAAGCAACTGAATTAAAGCCAAATCATCATAAGAATACATTGCTTCCATTTCCATTAATAGAGAAATCAGCAAAGGAAAATATTTTCGCAGTATTCTATTCATTTTAATTAATAATTGTAATAGTTTAGCAAATTTTATGCTTTCGCCCGCACTTTTTCATCAAATGTCAAAATTTACTTCTGTCAGAATTTAACTTTTCGTTTGGCACAGCAAAATGGCAAATATTCGTTCACCATAGGAAATTTGTTCACCTCATTTTACTCTGACGAAAAATGTTTTCAATTGGCACACAGTCTAAGGCTGTGTGCCAAACGGTTTAAAAAAGCAAATTTTGACAGAGCGATGTTAAATTCTGACAGTTATCGTGGTGAATATGAACGTCAGAATTTGCCCTAGGCTAGGTCAAATTTTGACAATCAATAATGTGAGCACAGGGATGCATGTGCTGTTAACATTCATATTATTTCACATAAATTTATGTTCACATGCGTTATTTAACACTAAAATATAATATAATGCGAATAATACGCAATATAAATGCATGAAAAACACGTAAAATGAGAATTGATTCACAAAGCATCTGCTTTTGCACGTGCTTTCTCCATACGTCAAAATTTACTACTGTCATAATTTAACGTTTCGTTTGGCACAGCAAAATGGCAAATATTCGTTCACCATAGGAAATTTGTTCACCTCATTTTACTCTGACGAAAAATGTTTTCAATTAGCACACAGCCTAAGCAAAGAAAATTTTATAATAAAGCTAGGTACTCACTCGCGTTTCACGTGAAACGCTGTCAAAATCGATACAAAATTTCTTGTTGTGAAATAGCCGTGAAATTTCGCTTGTACTTCACGGCAAAGTAGTACTAAGTTCACGAAATATTGCGCAATATGACATGAAAATATGATATGAAAATATTGCGCAATATGACGTTTAAAACAGTGCGAAAAGTGACATTTGTTGAAACTGACCCTTGAAATTGGAATAACAATTGAAGAGAGATAAATAAACATCATACAATGAAATTTGTATGAAATATAAAACACTAAGTTACCGAATTATTTAAGTGATAACTTGAGATATATTAATGAAACGCACTCATACTTAGGGAAAACACTAGGCTGCCGTTGTACAGAACAGAAATAGATACGAAAAAATATATTCTAAAAAGGTTTGAAATGCTTTAATGGGCTTCCACGCGAAATAAAAGATTGTGCAAACTTTTCCGCGTTCAAACGCCTTTTGTTTAATCACAGCAGGTCACTATCTATAAGATAATAAGTAATAAAGGGGCACTAGAAACAGGCGTTCGAAGCTGTAATAATTGAATGTCTAAGTATAATTATTGTAATGTTAAACTGACTGAGCCTTAAGCTTGTAAACTAACTAGGCCTTAAGTTGTGTAAACTAACTAAGCCTTAAGTTACTCATGTATTGTTGAATTCTCTATTGTTATCGATATATAACCATTGTCCATCTCTGTAAGATTCGGTTAATAGGAAAATAAAAAAAGCCACGCTGTTGAGCAGACTCTATTCTAACACAACTTAAAACATAGTGTCGGAAGTGAAAATTAAGAGTAATGGTATCATCTTTAAATTTGCGTCTACCGCAGCCATTAGATTGCTCCGATTTAGCTAGAGAGTGGCCAAAATGGAAACAAACGTTTACAATATATCTAATCGCAAATAACAAAATGTCGGAATCTGAGCAAAACAAGATTGCTACATTTCTTTGGCTGATTGGGCAGCGTGGAGTTGAAATATTCAATACATTGTTCCCCAATAATGGTAGCTCTGACAGCATGTTTGGCAGTGTTGCTGAAACAGCAGGAAACCAAAATGGCGGCGGAGAAAATGGTGATGGTGGCGCAGGTGGCGGCGGTACACAACAGACACGTACATTAAATAACGTGATTAAGGCCTTTGATGAATACTGTTTGCCTAAAAAAAATACCACGATGGAAGCATTAGAGTTTAATTTGATATCGCAAAAAGAAAAGCAACCATTTGCCGAATACGAAACTGCACTTCGTACCATTGTGTATCAATACCAAGTGTAAACTCTTCTGCATAGACGTCAAAATTCCAAAATGAGTTTAACACCTGTTTGAGATTGTAGTTAATAACAAGTGTGATATCATAGACATAGTCGTGAAAACTTCAAAGTGAGTTTAGTCACCTGTTTTTAATTTCCTTTTTTGTCTCACTTCTTTCCATCTTCCCATCTCTTTCTACCATTAGGTAAAAGATAGGAGACCGCCATGTTGATGTGTGCAGGATGTTAAACTACGCCATTGCTTTTCTGTTATTCGGTGCTGGCGACATTTTAATATGTGCAGGATGTAAACAAACCGACATTTTAATGTGTGTTGTCAAAAGAAGAGTTCACACTTGTACTGATACACAATGCTTCGTACTCAACTACAATTGTGCAAGAATTGTAATACATCGTATGCTGATCGCATGTTGTTAGACCGAATTGTCATCGGTATTAACGATAGAAAGTTACAACTTAAGTTGCTTGATGCAAAAAATGAGTCGTTGTCATCAGTTATAGAAACATGTAAAATTTTTGAAGCAGCATCAGAAAACAAGCAAATGTTGGATCGAGGTGCATCGATGCCAGTGGAAATCAAATCTTTAGAAGAGAGGCGTGAGATGGTTGCTGCAATTAAACAGCATTGCTACAATTGTGGACGGGTGTTCAACGGTCAACATCGTCGGTTTTGCCCAGCGCTAAACGTTAAATGCCGGTCGTGCCAAAAAGTCGGCCATTTCGAAAAATATTGCAAAACAACATCAAAAGAGAAAGGGGAAGGCGCTCGGTCGTCTGGTAAATGGAACACCAGACGTGATGAAAAAACTGTTCACACAGTCAATTGGTGTGATGAAGGTAATAGTTTAGTAGCTTGTGTAGATCAGATTGACAATACATATAGAACTAGTTCCTTAAGTAGTCGTTTTGATTTAAGCAGAATAAACATGGATCGCATCAGTTGGAGGAAGAAACTCGTGATTGGAGAATGCCCTATTGAATTTAAAATAGACACCGGTTCTGATGCTAATTACATTCCACTTGATTTCATTCGGAAGATTAACGTTCCTTTTTCAAAGCACAAAAGTTTTGATGTTATTGATTATAGTTCTAATAAAATAAAAGTCTTTGGTGAAGTAAAATTGACATGCATTGATCTTGATAACAAAATAAGTCATGCATGCATCATCATGCATTGTTGATGAGTACTTTGAACCTATACTAGGACTAGATTCTTGTGTTGCAATGGGATTGGTTCAAAGAATCGATGCAATTGAGGCTATGTTACCGGCTGAAGTCACGGTGTTTGTTCGGAAAAACCAGCAACTTTTTGACGGTTTGGGTGTATTACCGGGTAAGTGCTCAATTGTCTTAAAGGAAAATTCTGTCCCGTCGCTTCACTATAAAAAGCGTATTCCGTTAAGCCTGCATGAGAAATTAAAAGACAAGCTGGAGTTGATGCAAAAGGAAGGGGTGATTAGTTTTGTTGATTATCCCACTGATTGGATTAACAACTTACAACTCGTTGAAAAGACAAACGGTGATCTTCGCGTTTGTCTTGACCCTAAACCTCAGAATGCGTGTATAAAACGAGAACATTATTTAATTCCCACATTTGACAACATAATATGTAGATTGTCAGGTAAGCGCGTCTTTGCGGTATTAGATTTGTGTAACGAGTTTTGGCATATGGAGTTAGACAGAAAAAGCTCTGATCTTACAACATTTATGACACCCTTTGGCAGGTATCGGTGGAATCGTGTGCCCTTTGGACTAAATAACGCGCCCGAAATGTTTCAAAAGCGCATGGTACAATTATTCGGTGACATCCCGGGGGTTGAAGTTTATTTTGACGATATTTGTATATCTGGCAAAACGTTGGAAGAGCATGATCGAACATTATCACTGGTTATCGCGCGTGCCCTTGCCAATAATGTGAAATTTAACAGCTCTAAAATACAGTATCGCACAAATAAGATTACATTTATGGGGTTTATTATTGTTGACGGTCATGTACAGCCCACCGATAAATATATCAGGGCTATAAAAGAAATCCCAGTGCCTAGGAACAAAACGGATGTCTTGCGTTTGCTTGGACTATTTAAATTTCTTGCCAGGTTTATTCCCAATTTATCACAAAGGTCAGCTGCTTTGCGAAATTTAACAAACAACAAAGCTGAGTGGAACTGGACGGATGTACATTCAGCTGAGCTTACTAGCCTTCTTGAATCAATTTCCGGTCCCCCTGTGTTAACTATATATGATCCTAACAAACCGGCCATTATTCAAACTGACAGTTCAAAAGATGGGCTCGGAAGTATGTTGCTCCAGGAAGGAAAACCGGTTGCGTACGCATCACGTACACTATCAAAATGTGAGCAAAAATGGGCTCAAATTGAAAAGGAGCTACTGTCCATCGTTTTCGCCTGTGAGCGTTTTCATTATTTCTTGTATGGAAGACAATTCGTTGTCCATTCAGACCACAAGCCATTAGAAACGCTAGTTAAAAGGGACATTGATGATGTCACTCCTCGGCTACAAAGGATGTTTTTGCGGTTATTAAAATATCCAGGCATGTCAATTGAATATAGGCCAGGAAAAGAAATGCTAGTTGCTGATTGTTTGTCGAGGGCGGCATTGTATGACTCGAAGGAATTTGATCAGGATATCTCAATAGTGGTTCACTCATTAACTCGAAAGGCCTGCCTGTCAAAAGAGAACTACGATTCATACGTAAGAATATTGAATGAGGACGAATCTTATCGCCGCATCTGTACATATGTAGTATCGGGGTGGCCTGGATACCACCAACTTGATGAGTTGAGTCAATCATTCTATAAATACAAAGATGAGTTACATTATGAAAACCAACTCCTTTTTAAGAATCATCGATTGGTTATTCCTACCAAGTTGCAAAGCAGGATTTGTAAATTAGTTCATGAACCACATTTAGGTATAGAAAAGACATTAGCTCGTGGTCGACAACAATTTTTCTGGCCAGGAATGACATCTGATTTAACAAAGCAAGTGAAAAGCTGCAAAGTCTGTGAAAAATTTACTCGAAACAATCCCAAAGAGACCTTAGTACAAGATAAAACACCTGAATATCCCTTTCATAGAATAGTAACCGATATTTTTGAATATGCTGGGTTTGATTTTTTAGCGTTAATTGACGCGTATTCAGGATTCATAATTGTACGCAGGCTAAAGGAGAAAACAGCCAGACACGTGATCGATACATTAGACCAGATTTTTAATTGTTATGGATACCCAACTGAAATAAAAAGTGATAATGTTCCGTTCAACTCACGCGAATTTGAGCGATATTCAAATGACTCAAATATCGTATTAAAGTTCTCAAGCCCTGGCTATCTGCAGAGCAATGGTCTCGCAGAGAAAGGCGTCGCAATAGCAAAAAATATTCTCAAACGTTGTTGGGAGGAATCAGAATTACAAATGTTTCAGTATCGAATTCTTGAATATAACACCGCCCCAGTTGCCAGCATGCATTTGACCCCGTCCCACTTATTTTTTGGCCGGCTGATTAAAAATAGGTTACCAATATCGGGAGTACTATTGCATCCAAAAGAAATGAAAGAAGGAGAAGTAAATGACAGATTGGAAAACAAAAGAAAAATACAAAAGTGATATTACAATCGACATGCAAAAGATCTACCGGTCTGAGACGCTGGTGAAACTATTTTGTTTAAAAAGAATGGTAAATGGTGTTACGGTCGAGTCATAAGAAAAGTTAATTGTAGATCCTACATAGTTGCAGATGATTTTGATAATCAATTTCGTCGCAATAGACGTCTGATAGTTAGAACAAATAATCGTGACTTTAACCCAGGAGATATAATAATGAACAAACAGTCAGAGGAAGTAGGGACACGTGTGTACAGTGACAACGTTGATGTACCTGTGGGTACGGCGCGTGAAAGTATAGACTCAGGGCCGGTGGCAGATCCCTTGATGGGGAACCAAAACTGCAACGACGATTTTAGTGTTGTGGCAAATGGTGAATCCGCTCAATCACCCAATGATGTACCCCAAGAAATAAGCACTCCTATGACTGAGATACAACCTCCAGCTGATGTCGAAATTCCTTATAAAACCAGAAGAGGTCGGATTGTAAAACCGCCATCAAAACTAAATTTATAAAAAAAAAAAACCAAAAAGACCAATAATAACAACTAAATTATAATAAAGCCGGGACACGGGCAAAGAATGTACCATCAATAAGCTAAGGCTGGGCTGATGCGTGCAACAAAAATCCTAAGCCAAACTTAATAGCAACAGAATGTCGCTTTGGGTATGTGCTTTAGGTAAGAAATAACATTGTTAAATAAAATAACAACAAAATAATGTGGAGAATATAGTTGCAATTTGCCTGCAGGCACTCCAAGCAGGGTTTGGTTTAATGGTTACACACTGCGGTTTTAGAAATTCCTAATCTCCTTGGTTCGATGACCAGTAAAAAGGTGATGCTAAATTTCTAAAAGCAACAATACAAAGCGGTTTGACAAGATCCTTCAACAAGATCGAAATTCCAATCATCGTAGTTGGTATTGTATGTAGCATTTTTCAACTTGTTTTCGCCAAAAAACTCAGAAGAATAATTTGATAAAAATTATTCGACAGGTCAAAAGTCCACAAAAATTTTCAAAGTTCAGAATATAATGACCAATAATAACAACTAAATTATAATAAAGCCGGGACACGGGCAAAGAATGTACCATCAATAAGCTAAGGCTGGGCTGATGCGTGCAACAAAAATCCTAAGCCAAAGTTAATAGCAACAGAATGTCGCTTTGGGTATGTGCTTTAGGTAAGAAATAACATTGTTAAATAAAATAACAACAAAAAAAATGTGCGAGAATATAGTTGCAATTTGCCTGCAGGCACTCCAAGCAGGGTTTGGTGTAATGGTTACACACTGCGGTTTTAGAAATTCCTAATCTCCTTGGTTCGATGACCAGTAAAAAGGTGATGCTAAATTTCTAAAAGCAACAATACAAAGCGGTTTGACAAGATCCTTCAACAAGATCGAAATTCCAATCATCGTAGTTGGTATTGTATGTAGCATTTTTCAACTTGTTTTCGCCAAAAAACTCAGAAGAATAATTTGATAAAAATTATTCGACAGGTCAAAAGTCCACAAAAATTTTCAAAGTTCAGAATATAATGACCAATAATAACAACTAAATTATTAAAAAAAAAAAAAAAATTGGCGTGTAATAATTGACCGTGATGTCTAAGTATAATTATTGTAATGTTAAACTGACTGAGCCTTAAGCTTGTAAACTAACTAGGCCTTAAGTTGTGTAAACTAACTAAGCCTTAAGTTACTCATGTATTGTTGAATTCTCTATTGTTATCGATATATAACCATTGTCCATCTCTGTAAGATTCGGTTAATAGGAAAATAAAAAAAGCCACGCTGGTGAGCAGACTTTATTGTAACACAACTTAAAACAGAAGCTTTTAGCTAAATCGCCTGGATGCTGCGCGGAATCACGTCCATTCCGCCAACACGAATAATAAAAATAAAATAAAAATTTTAATGAAGCTATAAAAAATTATCAAAATACATGTCCCACTAAACTAAACTTTAACCGATCGCCGCGCGGGTGATTGTAACAAGGCTCGGCAATATGCTGTAGGATCTCACTGAATGCTGCGCAAAATCGCGTCCATTCCGCCAGTAAAACACATATTGCTCCCAGCATACCGAAAGTATGTATGTTACTCGGAATCGCGTCCATTCCGACAACATAAACAATTATATGGTCATACAGTATGTGCTTACTTAGTATATTAAAACTAGTATTAAGGAATTTATTAATCAATGCAATTTAAAATCTTGTTAAATTAAATTAAATTACGAATAAATGAAATAAAAAAAATTAAAACTGCTAGCAACATTTCACGACAGGCCAATTGCATGTTGCTGGCGAAATTCCACGGCGTTGATGTTAGTAATTGGCTTAATAAATTAAAAACAATTATTTCCTGTAAGGGCGGATTTTCATGAGTCGATTTTCTGGTCCATTTTTTGTCGTTCCACCGTGTAAATAGCAATTCGATCCATTCGAACCTTGTATAAGAAGGTTGAATGAAAAATCGACCCTACACGAAAATAAAGTCAAAAGCAAAATTGCATGCAACAAAGTTGGTAGCCAGCCGACTTTTGTTCAACTCATCATTCAACTTTTGTACAACCTTGCATTTGTTTACGAATGTCAGATTTTGAGGTAAAATTTTAGAAATAAAATTTTAATATATTTTTCACAAAATTGGAATGAATTCCCCTAGACCTTTTTTTTCTTGATCATTACCAACACCCAGAGCAAAACCTGTGCATTCCATCCCATCCAACTAGAAGAGTCCACAAGGCGCTCCGTTCGGACTCCATGCGCGGTGCGCTTATAAGGTATACCTATCTAAAAAAAGTGTTCCTTCAAGAAACACTTCCTGGAAGGATTCTGCTGAATCCTCTTTTCAAATCCGTAGATGCTTCAGTTAGGATTCCTTCAAGAGAGTTTTGACGGAGTCCCTTTCACCAGAGACGGTAATCATTATGAGTGAAATAACAAAAATCGGAATTTAATTATTATTGTGCAATTTATATTTTTTGGATCAAGGTTAATTATTATTTTTTGAATTTTATCTTTTCGATCGGCAGTAATAATTAAATCATGATTTTAATGATATTACTCATAAATAATAATTATTTTTCGATTTAAATGTTTTTGATCACGGATAATTATTATGAATTGATTTTAATCATTTTTACTCAAGCATAATTACTACTTCTTAATTTTTATCATTTTCCTCAGCAATAATCATTATCTATAATTTTTATAAATTTTCCTCAACCATAGGTTTGTTAAGCGTCGGGATCTCAAACTTCTCAGCTATAGGGAAAAATTCATCAGCTGAGTGCAATACGAAAGAAATAGATAATTAAAATACATAAATTGATACTATGTATAAACGAAGTGTTAAGAGAGAATAGTATAGTTTTTTTAATAATAACAAGTAAGGAAAGCTGTCTTCGGCTGTGCCGAAGGCTAAATACCTTTCATGAATAAGCGTCACGATTTTCACTGTTTGATCCCCAGTACAGCCTGTGTGAATTTAACTTTAGCTCATACCGAAATTATCGGAGCTATCGATTATATGGGGACGATGTGTTATATTGGTCCAATCTCATTGATTTTTAACATCGACATTCTACATTCTAAAATAGCAACATTTACGAAATTTCACGTTCCTACCGATATAATTACAGGAGTTATCTACCAAAATCCGTTTATCGGAACAATCGATTGTATGGGGGCTATGTGAAATATTTATCCCATTTCAATGATTTTCAACATCGATATTTTACATATAAAAATAGCGACGCTTCCAAAATTTCGCGTTCCTATGTGTTTAATTACAGGACTTATAGCCCAAAATCCGCTTATCGGAATAATCGATTGTATGGGAGCTATGTGAAATATTTATGCCATCTCAATGATTTTCAACATCGATATTTCACATATAAAAATAGCAACACTTATAAAATTTCACGTTCCTTCGTGTTTAATTACAGGAGTTATAGCCCAAAATCCGTTTATCGGAATAATCGATTGTATGGGAGCTATGTGAAATATTTATCCCATCTCTATGAGTTTCAACATCGATATTTCACATATAAAAATAGCAATACGTCCAAAATTTCACGTTCCTACGTGTTTAATTACAGGAGTTATAGCCCAAAATCCGTTTATCGGAATAATCGATTGTATGGGAGCTATGTGAAATATTTATCCCATCTCTATGATTTTCAGCATCTATATTTCACATATAAAAATAGCAACACTTATAAAATTTCACGTTCCTTCGTGTTTAATTACAGGAGTTATAGCCCAAAATCCGTTTATCGGAATAATCGGTTGTATGGGAGCTATATGTTATATTGGTCCGATCTTGCTGGTTCCGACAAATGATTCCTATATTGGAAAATGGTGGCCGCATACCAAATTTCAGCCAAATATCTCAAAAACTGAGGGACTAGTTTGCGTTCAAACAGACAGACAGACAGACAGACAGACGGACAGACGGACATGGCTAAATCAACTCATCTCGTCATCCTGATCATTTCGGTATACTTATTGATGGGTCTATCTCTTCTTCTTCTCATATTTACAAACATCGGACCAAAGTTATAATACCATTTCATGTTCATGAAAGGTATAAAAAGCGAGTCCGAAATATCAAAAGTGTCTGAATGAGAGTTATAATTTTCGCACAAACACTGGAACGGCTCGTGTAATTGATAGTTGGTCCTACATTGCTTCAGAAGAATAGGTTTAAAATGTCTTAGGGAGGGAACATTAAAGTTAACTTCGTTCAAAAGAGAAGGGCTTGAAATCCACCCGTTTAGAAGTTTACACATGAATATTACACCTAGCATTTCTCTACGACTAGCAAGGGTAGGGAGATTGATAAGTTTCCAGCGATTAGTATAAGGTGGAAGGTTACATGAAGGATCCCATCGTAGATCTCTCAATGCAAAAAGTAAAAATTGTTTTTGAATAGATTCTAGCTTATCATCTATATGAACTTGATAACTATATGAAGTTTCCAACTTGTGGTGTGTTGCTTTTGAGTTTTCCTACAAGTTGGCCGGATCTACAGTTTTTTGCCGACTCCGAACGGCACTTGCAAAGCAAATGAATTTTTTGCTGAGAAGCTTCTCATGGCAGAAATACACCCGGAGAGTTTGCCAAACTACTGCCGGGGGTCGACCCCGTTTAGAAAAATTGTTTTTCTAAATAATTTTTGATGTTACTTTTGCCGGGCATCGAACCGCCACGACTTGGTGTAGAAGGCCGAACACTTAACCGCTACACCACGGCGGCCGCCTTGATAACGCGGGTTCCATATAATCGAGCCGTATTCTAATCAAAGATGACTTGATCCGAAACTTAGCGCTCTCTGAGAGCGCTCTAAATGTGTCTATTTTTATAACAGTGTCCAATGGTACCAGCACTGCGAAGATAAATTTTCGGCATTTTGATTTAAACTTTGGTTCTTTTGCCTTTTTATACCCAGCTGTACTTGTACACAGGGTATTATAACTTTGTTAGGATAACGGTTGGTTGTACAGGTATAAAGGAATCGAGATAGATATAGACTTCCATATATCAATATGATCAGGATCGAAAAAAAATTTGATTGAGCCATGTCCGTCCGTCCGTCCGTCCGTCTGTCCGTTAACACGATAACTTGAGCAAATAATGAGATATCTTCACCAAATTTGGCATGTGTACTTATTTGGGTTCAGAATAGATTGCTATTGAAAATGGGTAAAATCGGACCATAACCACGCCCCTTTTTCGATATCGAAAATTTCGAAAAACGTATAAAATGGGTTAATTCAATATTAGAAGCAGCTACAATGATAAAATTTGCAATATGTATTGATTTAGATGTTCTAAGGCCGATTTTATAAAAAAATTTGAAAAGGGGGCGTGGTACCGCCCACGTATATTTGAAGAAATTTTAAAATTTTGACTCTTAATAACTTCAGAACAGGTTATGCTAGTATAACGAAATTTCGTAGAGGCCATACTATTGTTGTGGTAAATTCAGCTATAGAAAATAAACGAAATCGCTTCGCGACCACGCCTACTTTTTCATAAAAGTTATATTGAAAGGAGGTGGAAATATTGAAAAGTCCATATCTAATTAACTGATTTTGCTATAATAATATAATTTGGTACATACATCAACTTTCATATTCTTTACATAATTTTTTCAAAATTTTGGAAAGTGGGCGTGGCACCGCCCACTTATGAGTCAAGCAATTTTTAAATTCGACTGCTAACAACTTCAGAACGGTGTGAGATAGATTTACGAAACTAGGTACCAGGCATGTTATGTTTATGTAGAGTACTACCACAGAAAATAAGAAAAATCGGTGAACGATCACGCCCACTTTATGTGCACAGCTGGGTATGTAATGTTCGGTTTCACCCGAACTTAGACTTCCTTACTTGTTCATACTAAGTCATGTAAATGTGCCAAGGAAAGGTTTACTTTATGTATATTTTTCTTACAAAGTACTATTTTATAGTTTTTTTCCTCATTAATCTTACCATTCGAAGTAAATTACCAATTTACCATCGTAATACCTGCCCTAATTTCAGAACGAGTTATAATTCGCGCTAATAGGGAAATTAAAGTAAACGTTGGTCACCAGCAAATCCTACGACACATATCCCTGTGATTGGTATTTTATACTCTTATTTATTGCGTTCTTAGCGCCTTTTTAACTGAATTCCCAAATAACAGCAAAAACACCCACTGTTTTCTTCCAATATATTTTGTCTGGTAACCAGGGTTTTCGCTGCTTTTGCTGGCAGATGTTCCTCGATTATGCAGTGCTGCCAAGTAGCAGCACATAATCAGTACCCCTTTTAAGTAAACAATGAGTCGTCTTTGATTCTAATATTGGTCCAACTAATGTAGTAAAAAGAGTCTTAGTAATATAAGGGTCGCTAAATTCTTTTGACCACCTTTTCACGAAGGCTAAAATACCTCTGGCCTTATTGGCAGTAGCCTCGATATGACGATTGAAACTAAGTTTACAGTTCATCATCACACCCAAGTCAACAAAAACATGAACGTGTTCAAGAGTATAATTGTTTATCGAATAAGAAGCTGGTTGTAGAGATCCACCAGAGAAACACATGAATTTACATTTTGCCAGATTAAGCGGCATATAGTTTACGTTGCACCAGGTAATTTCCCTGCAAACCAGATACCAGCTAGCAACCAAGTTAAATAGTTGGTTCCATTCATTTTTCATACGGTTACCGAAGTAGCTAATTTTGTTCGGGGCGTGTGAAAATTTGAACCATATGTATACTTGCCTATCCTCTTCAAAATAAAAAATTTCCCTTTCAAACTCTGGCTAATGTTTTGGTTAAAATGTAGTTAATAGCCATTTGTTGAAGTCGTCAATGATTTGGCTAACATGTTGTTAATAGTATTTGTTGACATGGTTATGGAAACTGCTAACATGTGGCTAACCTTATGTTATTATATGGCTTATTTTTATTATTATTATTATTATTATGTTATGTATATGGCTTCCGAAACAGCAATTTATTTTGATGTGGTCAACGACTGGTTAGATGTACTCAACTCAAAATTGAGCACAATTCAGTCGTTCCCATAAAAAAAACCCTTTGGAAAGAGTTTGGATGAGCAGCTTCAAATTCTGTCAAAGATGGACCATTGCATCAAACGCACGCTTGTGTTCAACAAAAAGACATTGCTGCCGTTTCAAGAGGGCATTCTAATTCCGAATGAGTCGTTGAGGGGCTTGTACGAGTACGTAAAGGACAAATTTGGGTTGGAATACATCCTCACGTACAGGTTAAACCAGGATATCTTGGACCATTTTTTCTCGGCAATGCGATCACAAGGCGGATTCTTCGACAACCCCAGCCCTATGCAATTCAAATACCGTCTTCGTAAATATTTGCTGGGTAAGCTATGATTTGAAAAGCTTTATGTATACACATTAGGGAGATTCAAATAAATTTTTGAGGTAAAAAAAATTTGCGCTGTAACTTAACTCTTTGAGGTCGCTATTTTTTCGATCTTTTACATTTTGTATGGACAAAAAATCGTATTTCTTTTAAAGTAAATTTTCTGATTATTTTTGAAACCGTTTAAAAAAACGGTTATCATTACTATTAAACTAGTTACAGCCATTTAAAAATTAATAGATTTTGCATGTTTTACTTGTAATATTACAAAACTCAGTCATTTTTAAATGTCTGTAATTAGCTTAATAGATATGATAATTTCGCTATGTAAAAAGTTGGAGGCACTTAGAAGCCTCGATTTTTTTGCTTTTTGCTCACCCTGATACACACCCTGGTGTACAAAATTAGTAGTAAATAAAGGGATAATAGTTCTCTAAAGTTATAAAATAAGGTGAAGAATAATGGTTGGTGAAAAATAAAGAGTTGTAATTTATAAAGTTGTAGCAATCCCTTTTCAGAAATTGTTTGCTACTTCTTAGAATTTGTAAAGATTTAAAAACGTACTGCAAAAGGCAACAATGCATATTGTGTTGCAACTTCGTTAGCATATACCGATCGTTCTGCGTGTATAAGGCCGTGTGCCAATTGGTTTAAAATAGCAAATTTTGACAGAGTGATGATGAATTCTGACAGTTATCGTGGTGAATATGAACGTCAGAATTTTCCCTAGCCCTGGGGGCTAGGTCAAATTTTGACAATCAATAATGTGAGCACAGAGATGTGATTTGTCAAAAGTTATAAATGTAATTTTTTTACCGCGTAAACAGAATTAAATTTTTTATTACCGCGAAAATACGATTCAATTAAATTCAGCACAATACAATGGCAGAAAAAAGACGAAGAACAACGTATGTAACATGTAAGTTATATTCGTAATGTACCTATAGATATGCTGCTACATTTATTTTATGTTTATTTACAGGGAACCATGCAGAAAGGCTTTTGCTTATACAGAAACGAACGGAGGAGGAGGCGCTATTTAGTGGTAAAAACGCCAACTCCAATGATGGCTGGAGGCAAGTTAATTTGTGTACATGCATATATGTATTTATTTGTGTAATGTGTACCTATGTGTAAACAATTGGCCGCAAAGGCTTCAAGTAAAAGTGCGCTAGCTACAGATGGAGTGAAGAAGCGGTATTTGTCTCCTTTAGGGGTCAACTGCTAATAAATTAGCTAAAATTATGGCAGATAGATCAAAAGACAGGTTTTGGCCTCAGGATCACGAATCCGGAAGCGCCTTTTAATATTTTGTTTCTCTGAAGAGATATTTGCAATCAAAGGGTATTTGTCTCCTTTAGGGGTCAACTGCAATAAATTAGCTAAAATTATGGCAGATAGATCAAAAGACGGGTTTTGGCCTCAGGATCACGAATCCGGAAGCGCTCTTTATCAGGCGAAGGCACTGGTGATGGAGAGGTGTCGATGAGACCGAGGACATCTTCTGCCTCTAGCTGCTCTAACACGCCCTACGCATCCCTTGCATCCGCCCCAACCTCGACATCCGGCCTAACCTCCAGCTTTTCCGACGCGCCCTCGACTTCCCGGGCATTCATACCAAGGTCCCGATCAGCCACCCCGCAACTGCCGATCAGAGACGAGCGGCTGCATAATTTAGAGCAGCACATTATAAGGGATCGGAAGTTTAAGAGACGGATTGGATCGCTGGTGTCGGTGTTTGGGCAGATGGTCCAAACGGACTATCCGTGGATGGTCTGTTACTGAACCGATATTCAAAAAAATCGGGGACCACAAATAACAGTTACTTTTATTAAATAAGTTCGTTATAATACATAGTTATTTTTATACCTTTCATGAACATGAAATGGTATTATAACTTTGGTCCGATGTTTGTAAATATGAGAAGAAGAAGAGATAGACCCATCAATAAGTATACCGAAATGATCAGGATGACGAGATGAGTTGATTTAGCCATGTCCGTCTGTCCGTCTGTCTGTCTGTCTGTTTGAACGCAAACTAGTCCCTCAGTTTTTGAGATATTTGGCTGAAATTTGGTATGCGGCCACCATTTTCCAATATAGGAATCATTTGTCGGAACCAGCAAGATCGGACCAATATAACATATAGCTCCCATACAACCGATTATTCCGATAAACGTATTTTGGGCTATAACTCCTGTAATTAAACACGGAGGAACGTGAAATTTTATAAGTGTTGCTATTTTTATATGTGAAATATCGGTGCTGAAAATCATAGAGATGGGATAAATATTTCACATAGCTCCCATACAATCGATTATTCCGATAAACGGATTTTGGGCTATAAATCCTGTAATTAAATACGTAGGAACGTGAAATTTTGTAAGTATTGCTATTTTTATATGTGAAATATCGATGTTGAAACTCATAGAGATGGGATAAATATTTCACATAGCTCCCATACAATCGATTATTCGGATAAACGGATTTTGGGCTATAACTCCTGTAATTAAACACGTAGGAACGTGAAATTTTGGACGTATTGCTATTTTTGTATGTGAAATATCGATGTTGAAAATCATCGAGATTGGATAAATATTTCACATAGCCCCCATACAATCGATTGTTCCGATAAACGGATTTTGGTAGATAACTCCTGTAATTATATAGGTAGGAACGTAAAATTTTGGAAGTGTCGCTATTTTTATATGCGATATATCGATGTTGAAAATCATTGAGATGGCATAAATATTTCACATAGCTCCCATACAATCGATTATTCCGATAAGCGGATTTTGGGCTAGAAGTCCTGTAATTAAACACATAGGAACGTGAAATTTTGGAAGCGTCGCTATTTTTATATGTAAAATATCTACGTTGAAAATCATTAAAATGGGATAAATATTTCACATAGCCCCCATACAATCGATTGTTCCGATAAACGGATTTTGGTAGATAACTCCTGTAATTATATCGGTAGGCACGTGAAATTTCGTAAATGTTGCTATTTTAGAATGTGGAATATAATATAATATAACACATCGTCCCCATATAATCGATAGCTCCGATAATTTCGGTATGAGCTAAAGTTAAATTCACACAGGCTGTACTGGGGATCAAACAGTGAAAATCGTGACACTTAAGCGCGCTACCCACCTGCCAAGAAATGCCTCAAGAAAAAAACTAGCATATATTTCTTATGCCTGGTCAAGAAATTTTGACGTTTACGGAATTTTCCATTTTATTGCAAATTGCTATCATAAAAATGTATAAAACATGTGTAGCGAAGTATATACTCATCTTTGCCGTGAATCTGCACGTTTACCTCAAGAAATATATACGAGCATATTCATTTCTTGAGGTAAACCAGCGTTGCCAACCATCAAAAATTGTAGTATTTTTTCTTGTGAGCTGAGTATTGGCTCAAGAAATTTTGACGTGTGAAAACAGTTCTTGACCATTTCTTGAGCGTTTTTTTATATGGAGTTTGACATTTCTTGGCAGGTGAGTAGCCCGGTTTATTCATGAAAGGTATTTAGCCTTCGGCACAGCCGAAGACAGCTTTCCTTACTTGTTTTTTTTTTTTTTTTTTTACTTTCGATTGGCAGTTATTGTTTGTAAAAACTTATTTTCCAATCAAAATGAAAAAAAAAAAAATTGAAAAATAACTAAAGGCTGATTTACACGGGTCTATTTCTACTCAATTTTCTGGTCGATTTTTCATTCAACCTTCAAATACAACCTTAATTTTTCGATAGAAATAAAAAATTTCAAATGAAGGGCTCAGAACCAAAAGGATCTAAGTGACATTTTTTTTTTAAATTGAGTTATACCCATATTTGTATAGTTAAATATAGTGTTGACAATGCGATCCAAGCCATTTTGGACGTTTTAGAGCCATATATTTGCCACGCGTACTAAATTTTATTGCATTAATGATTGGAACCAAAAGGATCTAAGTGCGCTCCTCAGAATTTTTTCATGTACGCAGTTTTGTAACCCGTTTAATTTTAGTTTACCAAAGTGCTAAACTTAAACTCGTAGGAAGTCTCGCTGATTTTTGGAAATTTTTGCAATAATTTTTGGAAATTTACAGTTATTTTTCATCTGCAGTAAGCATCCTTTGAATTAGTTGAATAACCTGCATTCATTTAGACAGGAATCATTTCTAAAGCGGGCTACTCACTTGCCAAGAAATGCCTCAAGAAAAAAACGAGCATGTATTTCTCATGCCTGGTCAAGAAATTTTGACGTTTACAGAATTTTCCATTTTATTGCAAATAACGATTTTAAAAATTATTAAAACTTGTGTCGCGAAATATATACTCACCTTTGCTGTGAATCTGCACGTTTACCTCAAGAAATATATACGAGCATATTTATTTCTTGAGGTAAACCGGCGTTGCCAACTATCGAAAAGTGTGGTATTTTTTCTTATGAGCTGAGTATTGGCTCAAGAAAATATGACGTGTGAAAACAGTTCTTGACCATTTCTTGAGCGTTTTTTTTATATGGAGTTAGACATTTCTCGGCAGGTGAGTAGCCCGCTTAACGCATTTACCCAGAATTTACAATAAGTAATTTACTTTAACCTTATTTATCTAAATTCAACGTCGATGTTACTTAGATTCTTTTGGTTTAAGTCCTTCAAATATAAATAATTTGTCGATTAAAATAAAAAAAATTGAAAAATAGGTTTTAATTTCCAATCGAAATAAATCAAGCTTTTAAAATGGAATTACTTTATTTTTCGAAAGATATAAAAAAATTTAAGTAATATTATTTTAAAAATATCTAATTTTTTTATCGAGATAAAAAATTTCAAAAATAATAAAATTAAAAAATTACTTTTAATTTCCAATCGAAAAAGAAAAATTGAAAAATAACTTTTTTCTATAGAAATAAAACAATTGAAAAATAACTTTTATTTTCCGATCGATATTTAAAAATTTTAAAATAGCTTTTATTTTCCATATTTTAATTTAAACTAAATATTTTACTAGTTTTCGAAATTTAAGTTTCTTGCATTTCTGTAAAAGTTTAAAAAAAAAAATTTATTTAAAAATTTTATAACCCCGATGACAATGCAATATTATAAAAAAAAATTCGATAGGTGGCGCGTGGGTCGCTATATTTTCAAAATTCGCATTTATGGTCCGATTTAGCTGAAATTCGTAACATGTATTACTACCATGAAAAGAAATATTTTTGTAAAAAAAAAAATCCGCTAGGTGGGGCTGAGATAGCGGTAATAAAAACTCAAAATCGTAATTATGGACCGATTTGGCTGATATTTTACGTGTGTGTTACTTAATTAATTTCTAAATGTTAAAAAAAATTGGACCCGCTAGGTGGCGCGTGAGTCGCTTTATTTGAGAATTACGAAGGTCTGTTTTCAGTGTCGATTAATTCGTTTTTCAACGAACTTCCCGTTGAGGTAGGATCTTGAAATTTTCATCATCGTTTAGTTTTCTGCCTCCACGCAAAATAACAAAAAAATAATTCCGATAGGTGGCGCACGAGTAGAGATATTCGAAAGTTTTCATTCCATACTTTTGATATTGTACTAACTTGCAGTTAAGATGGGATTTTGCAAATTTTCATCATCGTTCAGGCTTCGCTAACAGTAAATAAAAAAATTAGCTTAATTTCAAAAATCCCATTTATCGTTTAGTTTAGTCTTTATTCCAATATCCCAAAAGTAACTTTATTAACCACGCGGCTTTATTGTAAAAGATTCTATGGTTTATGTTGCTGCTAGCTGCCGATTGATGTCGCTGCGACATTATTGCCTCTTGTTGATAAACCGAAAGTAACTTTATTAACCACGCGGCTTTATTGTAAAAGATTCTATGGTTTCTGTTGCTGCTAGCAGCCGATTGATGTCGCTGCGACATTATTGCTTCTTGTTGATAAACCGAACTAAAAAATAAAAAATAAAATTAAAGAAAAAAAAACTTTTTTAAAAATAAGCTTTTATTATTGGTTTATAAAATAACTAAAAAGTAAAAAATAAATTGACTGTAAAGGAATATAACACTTTATAAGTTCATTGTAACCTTTAAAGATAATTTGGCTTCTTCGTCTGCCACAAAATAATTCCATATTGTACATAATTATATATTTCTAACATTAAAACTTTACACCTAAATTATTAAATCTTCCAGTATATATCACATTCCTAATTTTATTAATAATAAAAGTGTGTTAAATTTTGATGGTATAATTAACAACATTTAGGACCTTCTTTTCTATTTGATGTATAATTAAGAACATTCAGGACCTTCTTTTCTTGCTATCGAAATTTAACATGCTTTTATTATTAATAAAATAAAATTAATTAAATTATATATATAGACTAGCTGAGCCCGCGAACTTCGTACCGCCGATAATACGTTAGAAATACCGGAAATACTTTTCAAACATTGTTGTATACTTACCTATGATTCAAGCAATCAATTTATACAAAAACTAGCTAATACCCGGCGCGCTTCGCTTCGCCTTATGGGCATCGGTGGAAATGGGAGACGTGTTTCCTTTTTTATCAAGGGTTTCCATACCAATTTTTGATTTTAAACTTTATTTAAAAATGTAAAGAAAATTTTGGAACATGCGGTTTAGAATGTTCCAAAAAAATTAAGGTTGTTTTATTTAACTTTTACCATTAGGTATGCATGAAAATCTATGGTAAACCTGACCATGAACCTTGTAAGTAGGCATATAATTACCTTCTTTGACTTCTTTGCCACCAAACGATGTCATTGCAAAGCAGCTGTTGTACTTTCTAATATGCTTAAGGAAATGGTATGATGATTTGTGTGTTCCGCTTAGCAAAGCTTTGAGTAAACCTGGAGGTTCAGGAATATCATTAAGTCGAACTCGGCCACTGCTACAGCAAATTCCCTTTGGTTCCTTTCGCCACTTTACAGCACTGCAGTGCACACAAATTTCTGTCATCTCCCCAATCGAAAGAAGTGAATCACCTGCATTCATATGTAAGCGATTTGTTACGAAAATAAATGCTATTCTAATTTCACCTATATATACGGTGACCATCCGTTCTGTTTTTGGCAGAACAGTTCTGTTTTTAAGGAACTTGTTCTGCGTATTTTTTTTTCTAAGGAAAATAACAGAAATGTTCTGTTTTTAAGCAACTGTTCTGTTTTTGTCCTGCTTTTTTGTGCCGGCAACCTCTTTTAACAAATGTAATGAGTGGCCCTTAGTTAGTTTGCTCAATAATATCAAAACTTTATGGAAAATTTAAAATCTTTCAAAATATTTTAAAAATAATCTAGTTCATGTTTAACGCGGTCAAGTGCTTCAGTGAAATCAAAAATTGAGTACGTTAAAATGCAAAATCGTACCAAATTTTGAAGTTTCGTTCCCGGAAAAAATTCGTACCAAAAATGGTACATTTCGGCCAAAACGGCAACCGTGGTTATGGTAAGTTTTAAATTAACAAGGAAATGTCTCTCACCATCAAGAAATACTATTCACAAACATGAAAAGTATACTTAAGAAAATTACTTTCAATTGATGCACTTTGGTTGAAATTATTTAAGATTGCAATTTTAATGTTTCGAAGACGTTGGCAACATTTTTTACTGCAAAGAGATGATTACGCCATGAAAAACACTATTTTATTCCAAATATTGAGAGTGTAACTCCAAATAGTTTATAGCCGGGTACCGAAATTTTCACGTGAAGGCAAGACCAAGCCTTAAGTAAAAAGAGTTCGGTTTTTTGAAAAAAAATTTATGGTCACCGTACCTATATAATTCAATTGCTGCCTATAATTAAACGCAGACCTATCTGCGATTGCAGGTTGTGAATGCAGCGTGGCTTCCCCTCTTGTTGACGCTCCTACACTTCTAAGTCGCGCCATTTTCCTTGCTCCTCTCGAGCTCCTCGATAAATTTGATTTACGTTTCGCCATTTCTGTTGTTTAGAATTGTTTTTAAATATATTTTTTAATATGTTTAGAATTTTACTTACTTTTTCATGTACTTTTGTATAATTGTATTTAGAAATATAATCTACCTTTCTGTGTATATAAAAAAAAATCCACTTGCGCATTTTTTTCAATAAATGTTTACCAAAATGATAATATGGGCGAGAGCGTCGACGGCAGTTTTTTATAAAATTGTGACTCAATGCTCAATACCTTAACGCATTTGAATACTTTTGTATTTGAGTGCAACTGCGAGGTGAGATGCAAAAAATGTCAGTGCTTCAACCATTTGAATACTTTTGAATTTGAGTGCAACTGCGAGGTGAGTTGCAAAAAAAGTCAGTGCTTCAACCATTGTTGAGTAAATTGACTTTGCTATTGCGTGCAGCAATGATTGCAGCAAACTTGAGCGTACGGAGCTACAATAAAAACACTCAATACCTGCTGTAACCAAACAGAATATATCAACAAGAGCCACCACTCGTTATGAAAGCAACGAACAAGATGGATGCCGTTTTCTTTCAGGGTTTCGGTAATTTCGATATAAATATGTTATTGTCTAATCAAAACAAGAGTCGAAACAAAAATTTCCCAGCCGTCGAATTGACAAAACCGAGGAAAACAAAATTACCGACAACGACGAACCACCGAAAGCACAACTTCGTGCGTGCACATCGTTACAGTTGGTGTTTGAGTATAAACTCAAAAGTGCACAATGTGCACGCATGGCCGGCCTTGCTCTAACACAATTGCTTGCATATAGTCAAATTGAGTAACTCGAAATCAAACAAAACTTTGATTGTTTTGAGCGTCGAACTGCGTGTGTGTGTGCGTGTACGTCGAAGAAAGAGAACAATATGTACTCTGTTGATGCTCTCTAAGCACAATCGAGTGAATTGCAAACGACCAAGCTATAATGGGTTTCCATATAAAAGTTATTTAAATTAAAAATATTTTTAATACAATTTTTAATTTAAAAAAATGGCCCTATTACCTTTTGTGTGCGGGTTATGATATTTTAAAATTTGAATGAAAAAAATCGGGCCAGTGGATTGCCTGTTTACCCGTAACATAATTTCGAGTTAGATTTTTATATAATACCCAACAAACATTTTTAGCTAATCTTAATTTAGATGCATTTGAGAACCAACCATCTTCTCAAATCTCAAACGTTCGTTTTCAATTTGAGGCGAAATAACCGTTGATAGCGTCACAACCTAAAAGGCTCATTTTTAATATGGGATTTTCCCTGATTTTCAAGTTGAGAACGGCAGAATTTTTCTAAAACTAAGCGGAGTGGATCGAAATGGAATCCACATGCTCTCATTGAAATATTTTTTCAGAGATGCCAATCATGCAAAACAAATACCCCTTTTAATAAAAAGCGAGTTTCCATTTATGCAGTTAAATTTTACATAATATTTTTTTAATTAATATAGTTCAACAAATAATCCGGTTATATAAACAACATTTGAGAAAAAGTTGAGAATAGATATTTTCTCAAACGTTTGAGTTTTTGGTACTTGATGTTTGTTGGGTAGTATAGACTAATCGAAAAATGTCCGTTATTTGGGTATGTGTGCATAGCTGAACTCGGTAGAGTGAGACATCGCCACGCACGTATTTTTATTTTATTTTATTGAAGCTTAGTACAAATTATTAAGAAGAATTAATGAAATGTTGTAGAACATCATCATCGGCAATTGTTTAAACAAATCACTGCAATGCTCTGTGATAAACAACGTTTTTTGTTTTTGCGTCTTGAGTGAGAACGAATAAAGCAGAAGGCTTTCCAACTCTTGAACATCCAACATAAAGCTGTCCATGAACATTAGTTTTGAGTTTAAGAGTTTTTACAAACTTCCAAAATCGGTTTTTTTTTATAAAACTGATACAGAGAAGGTCCAAGAAAGTAAATTTTACAGAATAGAAATCGGTTCAGCCGTTTAGACAGCCGCCGCGGTCATACAGAGTACATTTCATTTTTATATATATAGATTATCTATTCCTATAAAAAATTGTGAAATTTAGACGTCTCAGCTTTCTTCATTTTTCGGCTTAAGAACAAAAGGTTTTTAATCGTTTTTTTTATAAACCTGCTACAGAGAAGGTCCAAGAAAGTAAATTTTACAGAATAGAAATCAGTTCAGCCGTTGAGACAGCCGCCGCGGTCATACATAGTACATTTCATTTTTATATATATAGACTAGCGGAGCCCGCGAACTTCGTATCGCCGATAATACGTTAGAAATATCGGAAATACTTTTCAAACTTTGTTGTATACTTACCTATGATTCAAGCAATGAACTTATACAAAAACTAATCCAAAAATGTCCGTTATTTGGGTATGTGTGCATAGCTGATGTCGGTAGAGTGAGACTTCGCCACGCACGTATTTTTTTTATTATAAGCTTTTATTTAGTTTCACCTGACGGCTGTCTGTTATCAAATCTTGCAAGCTAAATTTGATACACTTCCCGGTGTCCGATTGATCTGAAATTCTGCACCCATGTATAACCCCGATGACAATGCAATATTATAAAAAAAAAATTCGATAGGTGGCGCGTGGGTCGCTATATTTTCAAAATTCGCATTTATGGTCCGATTTAGCTGAAATTCGTAACATGTATTACTACCATGAAAAGAAATATTTTTGTAAAAAAAACATTCCGCTAGGTGGGGCTGAGATAGCGGTAATAAAAGCTCAAAATCGTAATTATGGACCGATTTGGCTGATATTTTACGTGTGTGTTACTTAATTAATTTCTAAATGTTAAAAAAAATTGGACCCGCTAGGTGGTGCGTGAGTCGCTTTATTTGAGAATTACGAAGGTCTGTTTTCAGTGTCGATTAATTCGTTTTTCAACGAACTTCCCGTTGAGGTAGGATCTTGAAATTTTCATCATCGTTTAGTTTTCTGCCTCCACGCAAAATAACAAAAAAAAATTCCGATAGGTGGCGCACGAGTAGAGATATTCGAAAGTTTTCATTCCAGGAAATTTTGCTTTTGATATTGTACTAACTTGCAGTTAAGATGGGATTTTGCAAATTTTCATCATCGTTCAGGCTTCGCTAACAGTAAATAAAAAAATTAGCTTAATTTCAAAAATCCCATTTATCGTTTAGTTTGGTCTTTATTCCAATATCCCAAAAGTAACTTTATTAACCACGCGGCTTTATTGTAAAAGATTCTATGGTTTCTGTTGCTGCTAGCTGCCGATTGATTTCGCTGCGACATTATTGCCTCTTGTTGATAAACCGAAAGTAACTTTATTAACCACGCGGCTTTATTGTAAAAGATTCTATGGTTTCTGTTGCTGCAAGCAGCCGATTGATGTCGCTGCGACATTATTGCCTCTTGTTGATAAACCGAACTAAAAAGTAAAAAATAAAATTAAAGAAAAAAAAAATTTTTTAAATAAGCTTTTATTATTGGTTTATAAAATTAACTAAAAAGTAATAAAATTAAAGAAAAAAAAATTTTTTTTAAAATAAGCTTTTATTATTGGTTTATAAAATTAACTAAAAAGTAAAAAATAAATTGACTGTAAAGGAATATAACACTTTATAAGTTCATTGTAACCTTTAAAGATAATTTGGCTTCTTCGTCTACCACAAAATAACTCCATATTGTACATAATTATATATTTCTAACATTAAAACTTTACACCTAAATTATTAAATCTTCCAGTATATATCACATTCCTAATTTTATTAATAATAAAAGCGTGTTAAATTTTGATGGTATAATTAAGAACATTTAGGACTTTCTTTTCTATTTGATGGTATAATTAAGATCATTCAGGTGTTAAATTTTGATTGTATAATTAAGAACATTTAGGACCTTCTTTTCTATTTGATGGTATAATTAAGAACATTCAGGACCTTCTTTTCTTGCTATCGAAATTTAACACGCTTTTATTATTAATAAAATTAGGAATGTGATATATACTGGAAGATTTAATAATTTAGGTGTAAAGTTTTAATGTTAGAAATATATAATTATGTACAATATGGAATTATTTTGTGGCAGAAGAAGAAGCCAAATTATCTTTAAAGGTTACAATGAACTTATAAAGTGTTATATTCCTTACAATCAATTTATTTTTTACTTTTTAGTTAATTTTATAAACCAATAATAAAAGCTTATTTTTAAAAAAGTTTTTTTTTTCTTTAATTTTATTTATCTTATTTTATTGAAGCTTAGTACTAATTATTAACAAGAATTAATGAAATGTTGTAGAACATCATCATCGGCAATTGTTTAAACAAATCACTGCAATGCTCTGTGATAAACAACGTTTTTTGTTTTTGCGTCTTGAGTGAGAATGAATAAAGCAGAAGGCTTTCCAACACTTGAACATCCAACATAAAGCTGTCCATGGGAAAAAACTGGATATTCTAAATCTAATCAACAGATTTGGAAAGATTGGCCTTGCGCTTTATTAATTGTGATTGCTAAAGCAAGTCGCACCCGAAATTGGAGGCGCTTAAATTCAAATGGCATATCTGTTGGTATCATTGGAATGCGTGGTATAAGTACATTTTCACCTTTGTACTTGCCGGTTAAAATTGTGGCTTCAATTATATTGCTCATGAGCAGCCAGGGGGTGGTTTTGGGGGTTTAAACCACCCCTGAGATATAAAACTGTATATGTGAAAACTAGTTTTCATGACATGTTTGCAAAAATTTCGATTGCTTGAAAATCGAAATACGTCAATTCCATAACAAGGGCCTAAGCCATAGTATACCTAAGTAAGGATAAACAATGGCCTAAGCTTTTGGGCCGTTTGCATAAGGGGTGTCACACGTTACATCCATATTGACACGATCCATGGCTGTTACATCCATACACCTAATATACAGGGTCGTAAGTGTGCAAAGGTACGAAAAACCGGTTTTGACCCCTAACTCAAGATTTTGAGGGTGTCCGGCAAATTTCTTGTACGCAGTTCTTCTTATCTCATTGAGATCTAACAGAAAATGCTATCTCGTCCCAGGTATTTTTTTCGTGTTGCGAAGTAATAGATTCAATGACAAATAAAACAAGTAAGGAAGTCTAAGTTCGGGTGAAACCGAACATTACATACCCAGCTGTGCACATAAAGTGGGCGTGATCGTTCACCGATTTTTCTTATTTTCTGTGGTAGTACTCTACATAAACATAACATGCCTGGTACCTAGTTTCGTAAATCTATCTCACACCGTTCTGAAGTTGTTAGCAGTCGAATTTAAAAATTGCTTGACTCATAAGTGGGCGGTGCCACGCCCACTTTCCAAAATTTTGAAAAAATTATGTAAAGAATATGAAAGTTGATGTATGTACCAAATTATATTATTATAGCGAAATCAGTTAATTAGATATGGACTTTTCAATATTTCCACCTCCTTTCAATATAACTTTTATGAAAAAGTAGGCGTGGTCGCGAAGCGATTTCGTTTATTTTCTATAGCTGAATTTACCACAACAATAGTATGTCCTCTACGAAATTTCGTTATACTAGCATAAACTGTTCTGAAGTTATTAAGAGTCAAAATTTTAAAATTTCTTCAAAGATACGTGGGCGGTACCACGCCCCCTTTTCAAAAATTTTTATAAAATCGGCCTTAGAACATCTAAATCAATACATATTGCAAGTTTTATCATTGTAGCTGCTTCTAATATTGAATTAACCCATTTTATACGTTTTTCGAAATTTTCGATATCGAAAAAGGGGCGTGGTTATGGTCCGATTTTACCCATTTTCAATAGCAATCTATTCTGAACCCAAATAAGTACGCATGCCAAATTTGGTGAAGATATCTCATTATTTGCTCAAGTTATCGTGTTAACGGACAGACGGACGGACGGACAGACGGACGGACAGACGGACGGACATGGCTCAATCAAATTTTTTTTCGATCCTGATCATATTGATATATGAAAGTCTATATCTATCTCGATTCCTTTATCGATTCCTGTGTACAAGTACAGCTGGGTATAACAATCTTCATCCGATGATGAAATATTCAGTCTACGAATTCAACATAAATGTAAATTTATTGAAGAGACTTTTCAGAAACTACCTTTTATAATATTTTTTAAAGGCAGATAATCCAAACTAAGCCACTAACCACTGCCCACACTAAATACAATACAGGTAGCTACAAACTAGTACAACATCTTTTAATACTCGTTAATAGTAGACAATTCCTTACAAAGGAAGAACAATACAGAAAATTATAATCCATCAACGACCAAGCAATTTAACTACCAAATTATAATATAATTATACTATTTTAGTTATTTACCTAACCGAAATATGTCAATTTATGTGATTTTCGAAATTTTCCATATCGAAAGTGCTCGTGGTTGGGAAGCGATTTCGTTTAATTTCATCAGGTATACTTCCTATAACTCTAGTATACCTTGTGCCAAATTTCATGATTCTACCGTAATCAGTTTAAAAACAAGTAAGGAAAGCTGTCTTCGGCTGTGCCGAAGGCTAAATACCTTTCATGAATAAGCGTCACGATTTTCACTGTTTGATCCCCAGTACAGCCTGTGTGAATTTAACTTTAGCTAATACCGAAATTATCGGAGATATCGATTATATGGGGACGATGTCTTATATTGGTCCAATCTCATTGATTTTTAACATCGACATTCCACATTTTAAAATAGCAACATTTACGAAATTTCACGTTCCTACCGATATAATTACAGGAGTTATCTACCAAAATCCGTTTATCGGAACAATCGATTGTATGAGGGCTATGTGAAATATTTATCCAATCTCGATGATTTTCAACATCGATATTTCACATACAAAAATAGCAATAAGTCCAAAATTTCACGTTCCTACGTGTTTAATTACAGGAGTTATAGCCCAAAATCCGTTTATCGGAATAATCGATTGTATGGGAGCTATGTGAAATATTTATCCCATCTCTATGAGTTTCAACATCGATATTTCGCATATAAAAATAGCAATACTTACAAAATTTCACGTTCCTACGTGTTTAATTACAGGATTTATAGCCCAAAATCCGTTTATCGGAATAATCGATTGTATGGGAGCTATGTGAAATATTTATCCCATCTCTATGATTTTCAGCACCGATATTTCACATATAAAAATAGCAACACTTATAAAATTTCACGTTCCTTCGTGTTTAATTACAGGAGTTATAGCCCAAAATACGTTTATCGGAATAATCGGTTGTATGGGAGCTATATGTTATATTGGTCCGATCTTGCTGGTTCCGACAAATGATTCCTATATTGGAAAATGGTGGCCGCATACCAAATTTCAGCCAAATGTCTCAAAAACTGAGGGACTAGTTTGCGTTCAAACAGACAGACAGACAGACGGACAGACGGACAGACGGACATGGCTAAATCAACTCATCTCGTCATCCTGATCATTTCGGTATACTTATTGATGGGTCTATCTCTTCTTCTTCTCATATTTACAAACATCGGACCAAAGTTATAATACCATTTCATGTTCATGAAAGGTATAATTATGACCAGGGTTTTAGATGATTTTCGAATTTTTTGGTATCGAGAATTGCCGTGGTTGGAGGGGGATGTTAGCCAATTTCATCACGTATACTCCCAACAATACTAGCATGATTTGTGCCAAATTTCATCGTTCTACCATAATTTGTTTAAAAGTCCAGTCGAAAATCATAATCTATACATATAACAAGTAAGGAAAGCTGTCTTCGGCTGTGCCGAAGGCTAAATACCTTTCATGAATAAGCGTCACGATTTTCACTGTTTGATCCCCAGTACAGCCTGTGTGAATTTAACTTTAGCTCATACCGAAATTCTAAAATAGCAACATTTACGAAATTTCACGTTCCTACCGATATAATTACAGGAGTTATCTACCAAAATCCGTTTATCGGAACAATCGATTGTATGGGGGCTATGTGAAATATTTATCCAATCTCGATGATTTTCAACATCGATATTTCACATATAAAAATAGCAATACGTCCAAAATTTCACGTTCCTACGTGTTTAATTACAGGAGTTATAGCCCAAAATCCGTTTATCGGAATAATCGATTGTATGGGAGCTATGTGAAATATTTATCCCATCTCTATGATTTTCAGCATCGATATTTCACATATAAAAATAGCAACACTTATAAAATTTCACGTTCCTTCGTGTTTAATTACAGGAGTTATAGCCCAAAATCCGTTTATCGGAATAATCGGTTGTATGGGAGCTATATGTTATATTGGTCCAATCTTGCTGGTTCCGACAAATGATTCCTATATTGGAAAATGGTGGCCGCATACCAAATTTCAGCCAAATATCTCAAAAACTGAGGGACTAGTTTGCGTTCAAACAGACAGACAGACAGACAGACAGACAGACAGACAGACAGACGGACAGACGGACAGACGGACAGACGGACATGGCTAAATCAACTCATCTCGTCATCCTGATCATTTCGGTATACTTATTGATGGGTCTATCTCTTCTTCTTCTCCTATTTACAAACATCGGACCAAAGTTATAATACCATTTCATGTTCATGAAAGGTATAAAAATGGATGTATGTATGTATGTGGCTTATGGACTCCAAAACTACTCGGCCGATTTTGTTGAAATTTTGGGGATAGATTAGTAGGAGCATGGAGAGTGTTTCTGTAAATTTTTTTTATGGGAAGTGGACCCGGGACCGCCCTATTCGAAAATATCGTATAAATGGCTGGATTTACTTGATATTTGGTATGTAGATAGCGTTATGCTTAGATTAAAGTATAGGATGATTTTTCTTCCGGGAAGTGGACCAGGGACCGATCTGTAAACAATCGTATTTATGACTCGAATTGCTTGAAACTTGGTATGTAGGTAGCTATATGCTTAGATTAATATATAGGATAAATTTTCTTCCGGGAAGTGGACCCAGGACTGACTTATTCTAAAGTATCGTATAGATGGTTGGATTAACTTTAAATTTGATATGTAGGTAGCGTTAAGCTTAGGTTAAAGTGTGGGAAAAGTTTTCTTCCAGGAAGTTTATCAGGGCCCGATATATTCTAAACAATCATATTTATGACTCGATGAGCTTGATATTTAGCGTGTAGCTGGCGTTTCACCTTGATAAAATATGAGATAATGTATCTTCCGAGAAATGGTAAAAATGGTAAAATCTTATTCAGGTGATTTTCTTTGGCGTAGCAACGCACGCCGGGTATTACTAGTAGAATGATAAGAGAGATTCACGGACATGCCTGAATGAAATCCTCTTTTCAAACTAAGAACTTTCATATATGGAACTCTATATCTATCTCGATTATTTTGTGCCGTTACGTGAACAAAATTAATATACGCTCGTACTAGCACTGGTGCGCTGGGAATAAAAATCGTAATGGAGAGACTAAGGGGTTCATCCTACCAAAATATATCATTTTAGCCATTTCCGTCACCGAATTATGTCAATTTATGTGATTTTCGAAATCGAAAGTGGGCGTGGTTGGAGAGCGATTTTTCCAATTTCATCAGGTATACCCCTAACGATACTAGTATGCTTTGTGCCAAATTTCATCCTTCTACCCTAATCAGTTTAAAAGTTACGACTAGTTGAATTTTCAAAAATGCCTCCCTTAAAGGTGGGCGGGACCACGCCTACTTTAGAAAATTTATCAAAAAATCATTATGTAATGGTCAGATGGGTTCACTTATAAAATTATATCATTTTACCGATTTCCGTTATCGAATTATGTCAATTTAGGTGATTTTAGAAATTTTCGATATCGAAAGTGGGCGTGGTTGGAGGGCGATTTTATCCAATTTCATCTGGTATACTCCCATCGATGCTAGTATGCTTTGTGCCAAATTCCATCGTTCTATCGTAATCAGTTTAAAAGTTACGACCAGTCAAATTTTCAAAAATGCCTCCCTTAAAAGTGGGCGGTGCCACGCCCACTATAAAAAATTTATGGAAAAATCATAAGAGAATGACCAGGGGGGTTCACCTATAAAATTATATCATTTTAGCCATTTCAGCTGCCGAGATAAATCAATTTTTGTGATTTTCGAAATTTTCGATATCGAAAAAGGGGGCGTGGTTATCATCCGATTTCGCCCATTTTCAATAGCAACCTACCTTGACCAGAAAGTAACCTGTGTACAAAATTTCGTGCAAATATCTCAATTTTTACTCAAGTTATCGTGTACACGGACGGACAGACGGACAGACGGACGGACATGCCTTAATCAACTCCTCTTTTAATCCTAAGAACTTTCATATATGGAACTCTATATCTATCTCGATTATTTTGTGCCGTTACATACAACCGTTAGGTGAACAAAGTTAATATACCCTTGTACTAGTACTAGTACTAGTGCGCTGGGTATAAAAAGAAGGCTGGCCCTTGTTATTACTGGGCCAAAAATTCCAAATTTCGTTTTTTTTTTCAAAACTTATATTGATTTTCTTTTTAAGAAAGGTGAAAAAATTACTGTAATTTTTCAGATTTTTATATTAATGTCTAAAGGTCTATCATCGCTAGTTTAGATTTACAGATTTAACCTCCAACTTGGTTTAAAAACGACAAATCATTGTTGAAAAAACACCTGAGCATATTTTTGTAGGAAAAAGCTACAAAAGCTACCTAGACTGAAATTTTCTCAGAGTTCCCGATTTTGGTTTGAAAATTTGCGAAACATGAAAAAATCAACATCGAATAAAGCTAAATACATATTCTTAAGAGAAATTGGATGTTGAATCCGAATTCGATATCAGAATTTCACAACGGGCCCGAGATTCGGCCCTAACCGTGTAAAAAAATCCAATATTATTTTGTGAAGGTTAGTGAAGAACTGCGACCTGTTGGCTACTTCTGATCACGGATTTGGATTTAGCTCGCTAAATAAAATTAAAGAAAAAAAACTTTTTTAAAAATAAGCTTTTATTATTGGTTTATAAAATTAACTAAAAAGTAAAAAATAAATTCACTGTAAAGGAATATAACACTTTATAAGTTCATTGTAACGTTTAAAGATAATTTGGCTTCTTCGTCTGCCACAAAATAATTCCATATTGTACATAATTATATATTTCTAACATTAAAACTTTAAACCTAAATTATTAAATCTACCAGTATATATCACATTCCTAATTTTATTAATAATAAAAGCGTGTTAAATTTTGATGGTATAATTAAGAACATTTAGGACCTTCTTTTCTATTTGATGGTATAATTAAGAACATTCAGGACCTTCTTTTCTTGCTATCGAAATTTAACACGCTTTTATTATTAATAAAATTAGCAATGTGATATATACTGGTAGATTTAATAATTTAGGTGTAAAGTTTTAATGTTAGAAATATATAATTATGTACAATATGGAATTATTTTGTGGCAGACGAAGAAGCCAAATTATCTTTAAACGTTACAATGAACTTATAAAGTGTTATATTCCTTTACAGTGAATTTATTTTTTACTTTTTAGTTAATTTTATAAACCAACTAGCTGACCCGGCAGACGTTGTCCTGCCACAAATTTATTTCCCTCTCTGTTTCTCTAACCCGATCCCTATATCTATTTTAAACCATATCCCTATGTCCTTCATATAGGAGAAACCACGCCCCCTTTTTCCTTATCCCCAGTTTTTTTGGAGGTGTCCGGGATTGATCTTATATAACTCCTCACAAAATTTCAGTGGTCTAACCTAAATACTTCTAGAGATATGGACTATGAAGTATTATATTCGTATGGGAGGTGCCACGCCCCCTTTATCGTTAACTCGAGTTTTTTGGGAGGTATTAGGGATCGATCACATATAAACCCTCACCAAATTTCAGTGGTCTAACATAAATACTTGCAGAGATATGGGCTATGAAATGTTTCCTTCGTATGGGAGGTGCCATGCCCCCTTTTTCTTTATCTCCAGTTTTTTTGGAGATGATGGGATTAATCTTATTTAACTCCTCAAGAAATTTCAGTGGTCTAAACTAAACACTTCCCGAGATATGGACTATGAAGTATTTCTTTCGTATGGGAGGTGCCACGCCCCCCTTTTCGTTATCCCCAGTTTTTTTGGAGGTGGTAGGGATCGATCTCATATAACCCCTTACCAAATTTCAGTGGTCTAACATGAATACTTCCAGAGATATCGACTATGAAATATTTAATTTGTATGGGAGGTGCCACGCCCCCGTTTTCTTTATCCCCAGCTTTTTTGGAGGTGGTAGGGGTTGATCTCATATAATCCCTTACCAAATTTCAGTGGTCTAACATGAATACTTCCAGAGATATCGACTATGAAGTATTTCATTCGTATGGGAGGTGCCACGCCCCCTTTTTGGTTAACCCCCAGTTTTATGGGTGAGAATGGTGTTGTTATTCTATAGGTCTGTACCGATTTCCAGGTCCCTACCTTAAACCCATTTAGAGATATTCACCTTGAAGAAAAATGTTTGTATGGGAGGTGCCACGCCCCCCTAATATTTTGTTCTGATTTTATAACATGACCTGCGCGTGGTAATAACAAATAAACCCCCTAAAGGAAGTATATGATTTGGTTCAGCCGTTTTCGAGTTTTAGCGTAACGACTGAACACCATTTCATTTTTATATATATATATTGTATGGGAGGTACCACGCCCCCTTTTTCGATAACCCCAAGTTTTATGGGTGAGAATGGTGTTGTTATCCTATAGCTCTATACCAATTTTCATGTTCCTACCTTAAACACTTTTGAAGATATTCACCTTGAAAAATTCAGTTTGTATGGGAGGTGCCACGCCCCCTTTTCCGGTTACCCCTTCTTTTATGTGTAAGAAGGCTTTTGATACCATATAGGTCTATACCAATTTTCAGGTCCCTACCTTGAACCCTTTCACAGATATTCTGCTTAAAAAATTTGGTTTGTATGGGAGGTACCACGCCCCCTTATTGGATAACCCCCGGTTTTATAGGTGAGAGTGGTGCTGTTATCCTGTAGCTCTGTACCAATTTTCATGTTCCTACCTTAAACACTTTTGAAGATATTCAACTTGAAAAATTCAGTTTGTATGGGAGGTGCCACGCCCCCTTAATATTTTGTTCTGATTTTAAGACATGACCTGCGCGTGGTAATAACAAACAAATCCCCCAAAGGAAGTATTTCATTTGGTTCAGCCGTTTTCGAGTTTTAGCGTTACAATTATACACCATTTCATTTTTATACCCAGCTGTACTTGTACACAGGGTATTATAACTTTGTTAGGATAACGGTTGGTTGTACAGGTATAAAGGAATCGAGATAGATATAGACTTCCATATATCAATATGATCAGGATCGAAAAAAAATTTGATTGAGCCATGTCCGTCCGTCCGTCCGTCCGTCCGTCCGTCCGTCTGTCCGTTAACACGATAACTTGAGCAAATAATGAGATATCTTCACCAAATTTGGCATGCGTACTTATTTGGGTTCAGAATAGATTGCTATTGAAAATGGGTAAAATCGGACCATAACCACGCCCCTTTTTCGATATCGAAAATTTCGAAAAACGTATAAAATGGGTTAATTCATTTTATAAAAATTTTTGAAAAGGGGGCGTGGTACCGCCCACGTATATTTGAAGAAATTTTAAAATTTTGACTCTTAATAACTTCAGAACAGTTTATGCTAGTATAACGAAATTTCGTAGAGGACATGCTATTGTTGTGGTAAATTCAGCTATAGAAAATAAACGAAATCGCTTCGCGACCACGCCTACTTTTTCATAAAAGTTATATTGAAAGGAGGTGGAAATATTGAAAAGTCCATATCTAATTAACTGATTTCGCTATAATAATATAATTTGGTACATACATCAACTTTCATATTCTTTACATAATTTTTTCAAAATTTTGGAAAGTGGGCGTGGCACCGCCCACTTATGAGTCAAGCAATTTTTAAATTCGACTGCTAACAACTTCAGAACGGTGTGAGATAGATTTACGAAACTAGGTACCAGGCATGTTATGTTTATGTAGAGTACTACCACAGAAAATAAGAAAAATCGGTGAACGATCACGCCCACTTTATGTGCACAGCTGGGTATGTAATGTTCGGTTTCACCCGAACTTAGACTTCCTTACTTGTTATATATATAGATAATAAAAGCTTATTTTTAAAAAAGTGTTTTTTCTTTAATTTTATTTTTTACTTTTTAGTTCAGTTTATCAACAAGAAATATACCTATAAGCTTGTGCTTAGAACATCTTTTTTCTTGAATTTATTTTAAATATAAAATATTGTTTAAATTAGTTATGCAATCTTTACTTAGTTATTTTAACATTCCTCATCCGATCCATTTCTTTTAATGCATCAACATTACACGGCTTCTTTGAAGTCAACTTTGAACAGTCAAGTTCTTCGATTCGATGGACCACCTACTCCAACCTTCGCTTTGTTTCTGCTACTCCATGGAGTACCTACCGTCAGAGTACTTTGCAATGTACTCCAATGTTGTTACTTCTTGGAGTATATACTGTCAAAGAGATAGTGTCGTGATTTTCGTCGATAAGGCAGGAGCAATGATCGGCTTTCAAAAAGCTGAAGGTGGTCCGATGAGGTATACAAAGGATTAGTATTGGAGTACTCTAATATCAAACAATTGGAACACATAATCCACCGATTTTTGCAGGGTTATTGCGGCAACAGAGAACGTAGAAAATATTTGTATAATAAATTTTGACGTATGGAAAAAGCACGTGCAAAAGGAAATATTCTGTGAATAAATATTCAGTTGACGTGGTTTTCAGCATTTATATTGCTTTATTTTGGTGTTCTCTTATAGCGGCGTCACAATCAATGTTTGCCGCAGCATTATGTATTGACAGATGAGTTGAACGTGGGTATATAGGTAGAGAACGACACATCGCGCATCACGAGCGACATCTGACATGCAAAAGTTGGCAACTTTCAACTTTGTATGCATGAAAAGCATAAGAAGAAGCATTTTACACTTGGCTCTCATATAGTTGATTGTAGCCACTTCCCTGTTTTAGACAATGTAGCAATAGTACAGCAAGAGAGAAATTACAACAAACGCTACATGTTAGAGATGCTGCATATCATAAATATTCCGAGTGATAAACGTATCAACTTCAAGAATGATTTAGATGGCTGTGGAAGAGCGTATAGGCAGCTGATAAACAACAACAACAACGATAAGAGCATCACTCTTTGCTTACCAAGTTCACCTGCAGGCTGCAGCTGAAATGAAGTGAGCGGCGCTCACTACTTAGTTAATGTATTGCTCATGAAACAAAAAACAATTTTGTTTATGATAACCGTATTTTATTATTTACATTTTCTTATATTGCTTTTCCCTGTTTCTTAAAATTAAAAACATGTATATTTTTGTATTGTTACACTAGTCGACATAAATCAGTCAAAAATGTAAGTTGTGTAATTGTGATATTTTTTACATATTTATTTATGATTTTAAAATTTAAATATGTCTGTTCTTTTGTAGTCCTGATGATGACTTCAGAGTGAAGTCGAAATATTGACGTGACGTTATACACTAAAATAAATGTATATTAAAAATTCACTTGTTGTGTTTTAATAAATAATATACATATATTTGGCATCGAGCTCGGTAAAACTTTCTATTAATAAATTTTGATGGTATAATTAGAAACATTTAGGACTTTCTTTCCTTGCTATCACAAAGTACCGTGATAAGGCCCCTATACATGGACAAATCATGATACTCTGTGTATTTGAACAAAATATTAGCAAAAAAATAGTTGTGATTGAGAAAAAAAGTCGAGATTTCGTCACTTCGTCAAGATTTTGAGGGTGTCCGGCAAATTTCTTGTACGCAGTTCTTCTTATCTCATTGAGATCTAACAGAAAATGCTATCTCGTCCCAGGTATTTTTTTCGTGTTGCGAAGTAATAGATTCAATGACAAATAAAAAAAGAAGGCTGGGCCTTGTTATTACTGGGCCAAAAATTCCAAATTTCGTTTTTTTTTTTCAAAACTTATATTGATTTTCTTTTTAAGAAAGGTGAAAAAATTACTGTAATTTTTCAGATTTTTATATTAATGTCTAGAGGTCTATCATCGCTAGTTTAGATTTACAGATATTTTTGTAGGAAAAAGCTACAAAAGCTACCTAGACTGAAATTTTCTCAGAATTCCCGATTTTGGTTTGAAAATTTGCGAAACATGAAAAAATCAACATCGAATAAAGCTAAATACATATTCTTAAGAGAAATTGGATGCTGAATCCGAATTCGATATCAGAATTTAACAACGGGCCCGAGGTTCGGTCCTAACCGTGTAAAAAAATCCAATATTATTTTGTGAAGGTTAGTGAAGAACTGCGACCTGTTGGCTACTTCTGATCACGGATTTGGATTTAGCTCGCTAAAAAACATGAAAATTAATGTATTGAGGTCACAGATCTGTCAACTTTTTGTTTTTTTTTTTTTGGCTGCGCCATTTGAAGACTGTAGAACTACACCCCCGCAGAGAAAGCCTATATTAAGCAAAAATATGTTTGAACGTAAATGAGAAATGTACATTTTTTTGTTATAATATTGATCATATAATGATAAATAATCATGTAGTATATCAATAAACAAAATTTAGTAAAAACAATTTGATCAAAAACACCAAAAAAGACGGAAATATGATTTTTTTTTTATTTAATACTAAATAAGTTTTGAAAAAGTAACTTTACAAAAGAAAAGTTGTTTAACCTTTTTTGTAGCCCACTAAATTTCCTTTAAGAGTCTGTATGTATCTTTGTTGTACATGGATATTTGTATGTTTGACAATTTTTGAAAGAAAAATGGGAAATCGAAAAAACATGCTAATTTTGTATGCTAGAATACAAGAAAACAGCTAGTCTGAGAAAAGTTTGGTCAATGCAAATTTTGTAAGGAATTCGATTTCCTTCAAAAATATGTTCAGGTAAATGGTGTTTTACAACAATGGTTTGTCGTTTTTATACGAAATATAAGGTAAAGCCTGTAAATTCTAAACTAGCGATGATAGACCTCTAGACTTTAATTTAAAAATCTGAAAAATTACAGTAATTTTTTTATACCTTTTTAAAAAAGAAAATCAATATAAATTTTGAAAAAAAACGAAATTTTGAATTTTGGCCCAGTCGAATGTCTTTTTTAATGCTTTTGTTATGGAACCTTAGAAAAGCATACTTACTTTGGGTTGACAATTGTTACGCAGTTGTACCATGTTTACCTGGTGGCACGAAGAAGCTGGTCGGCGTCTGCCCGTGTGCGTCTAGCTGTCCCGGAGCTTCAGCCACTTATGTGGATTCGTTGACCAAACGGCCGACCAAACCACCAGTTGAGACAAACCCAAGGCCTAACAAGAAAAAATTTACGCACACGTAAGGGTTAAGGGAATTTCTTACCTCATCATATACTATGATCAATGACTAACCTTTTGAGAAAGCGGCACAACACTTTGCCTTTTGCCTAGCGGTTCTTCTTCCTATTACTTACCGCTCTTAACCCTTACGTGTGCGTAAATTTTTTCTTGTTAGGCCTTGGGTTTGTCTCAACTGGTGGTTTGGTCGGCCGTTTGGTCAACGAATCCACATAAGTGGCTGAAGCTCCGGGACAGCTAGACGCACACGGGCAGACGCCGACCAGCTTCTTCGTGCCACCAGGTAAACATGGTACAACTGCGTAACAATTGTCAACCCAAAGTAAGTATGCTTTTCTAAGGTTCCATAACAGAAAATGGCCCAACGTGGGGCCCCAACGTAGAAGAAAGCCAAAAAATTTTTTTTAACTTTAGTTAGGGGTTTCACAAACAAATTTGTCCTATACGGAATTTTCTTTTCTTTATTCATTTTTATTTTTGTAGTACCGGTTTCATAGCCATTGGTATTTGGAACTTAGTTTTAAACGATGAGATATATTCACGCCGTACTAACCATACCAGTAGCTTTGATCACATAATTCAAATAAAACTGACGTATTTTTCGTTATTTCTTTTTTCATTTTGGATTTATTTTAAATTTGGCTATATGCACATTTTAAATACCACTTGAATGTAGAATATCGTTAGAAAATGTTTAAATGATCATGATATAGTTCCATCAAATTTTTGTTGCAAGTTGGAATGCGTGTGTTGCACGTACCGCAACAACAAAAATTCTCACACCACATGAAAGTGAAATAGCACACAAATGTCTTATGCCTTATAACAACAAAAGAAACAACAACAATTGAAGAGTAAGACCATATTTGATTTGAGTGTGGTTTACTTAAAATTTTTTTTTGCGAATTTTTTTCTGTATTTTGAACAAATACACAATCACATAATTTTTTTTCTTTACAAATATATATATATATCTATATAGTTTTTTGCAATTTTTTTTTAAATATACGCATAATGCCACTACGTCATAGTGATGAGTATGCACCCCCGCCACTGATTCCAACCCCAAACCGGTTATGTACAATTTGCCGCGAAAATTTTACTTTGAACTCTGATGCTGTTCGTACAGCATGTAATCACAAATTCCATCGGTCGTGTCTTTTGAATTGGCTAGGAAACAATTCGTCTTGCCCTCAGTGCAGAGCACAATGCAGTTGCAATAATTTTCGACCAAAGCGATATCCTCTTCGTTCGCAAACTAGGTCGGTAACTAGTCCCCCGGATCAAGAGAGACAGTCTACCTCACAGGCCACACAACAGCAGCAGCAACCGGTTGAAACACAGGTTGAACCGCAAGCTGAAACCGAAGCAGCCGCAGGAAATTCTGATCTTCAACAATTTCGACAATCACCGACAAGAACCATGGAACCCAATAACAGCAACAATGCATCTAATACGCCAGCGGAAGACAGTAGAATCCGCGATATTGTCGGCGCCGTTATCTCCGCGCGACAAGTCAATTTGTTTCAGGATTTCGAATCCCGATTTGCTCAGTTAGAGCAACGTTTAGACCAATCGGTCAACAACATTGTCTCTAGATTGCAAAATGTTAACTTGCAACCTCCACAAAATAATGATTTACCTCCATTGGTTGATTGGCCGCAATATCCAACGGATTTTGTAAACGGCCCTATTCAACATGGTGGCGCACCTGCCCATATGCCAACACACGGCAACAGTTACAGGCACTCCAACATAGGTTTTCCGCGCAGTAGTGACATATCGCACGTCACAAATTCTGGCAAAATTGCCAGCCTCATTTCCAACTGGGACATCAAATTTGATGGCTCCAATAGTTTATCAGTTGACAATTTTATATATAGAGTGGAGTCACAAGTGATCGATACCCTCGGAGGAAATTTTACTTTGTTCTGTGAACATGTGCAAAACGTGTTTACTAAGGAGGCCAAAGATTGGTACTGGCGGTACAGATGCTCAGTAGACTGTGTTGTTTGGCCAAACCTTTGTCAAGCTCTCCGTACCCATTTCGCCGCACACCGTACCGATACGGATATTAAAGAGGCGATACGTATGCGCAAGCAAAGTATGTCTGAGACATTCGACGAATACCGCAATACCATTTTTAAGATTGCCGAAAATTTAAATAATCCCATTCCCGAATCAGAACTTGTTGAAATATTGCAGAGAGGGTTAAGACCTCGCTTGAGGCAACAACTTTTGTATGTTTCGATCCCTTCTGTAGCTAAATTGCGCGAGTTATGTATCAAACACGAAAGTTTATTACAAGAGATTGCTAGACAGTCCTCTTCAAGCAATACTGCTTTGCCCACCCCTTATCGAAATACTTCCGGTCGTAAGCAGGTAAACGAAGTTGACCTTGCAGACGAAGTAGAAGAAGATAGCGTCGATGAGGCAATTGAAGTTGACGAGGTGACACGGCGTATAAGCAACAATAAGCTCATGTGCTGGAATTGTCGCAAAGAAGGGCATCGGTACTTTGACTGCTTGGAAGAGCGAACAATATTTTGCTATGGTTGTGGTAGTGTAGGCGTGTACAAGCCAACATGTGTAAAATGCAGTTCGGGAAACTTGCAAGCGAGCGAGGACTCGAAAACAGTTCCTCGCAAGAAGTAAATAAACCTATTAAAATTTTTGAAAGTAAGCTTAACACCGATAATACCTATAAACCCGAATTAAGACATTTAGTACCCTACCAAGATCATTTGAAGTTTTACGAAGAAAAACGAAAAGAAATTTTTAATAACGTCGAAAAAGTTTTGCCGCGTAAATCACGCTCGGCAATTCGTTCGAATAAATTTTGGAGAAAAGTTAAAGCAGGTAGAAAAGGGCTAAACACCTTGATATGTTCTTTGCGAAAGCATTCGTCTGACCTTCGTCCATATGCTGAAATTGAGATTTTTAATGAAACGCATTTAGCCTTGCTCGATAGTGGAGCGCAAGTTTCTTGCATAGGCAACAACTTGGCTAAAAAGATATGCGCCGATAAAAACATCAAAACCAAGCATTGTTCGCCGATACGAACTGCTGATGGCAATGACCAATTTGTATTTGGTACCTTTCTATTTGATATTTGCTATAAGAGCAAAACAAAAAAATTACTCTTTTATATCGTTCCGAGTTTAAAACAAAATTTGATTTTAGGAGTAGATTTCTGGATCGCGTTCCAAATAGCTCCTCATCTTATTAGCCAAATCGATTGTGTAAGCACCGATACTAATAATACCGATTCTTTAAATAATATGCACACCCGACAAATGAGCAACAAAAACGGTTGCAAATTACCAAAGATTTATTTCCGTCGTACGCTAAGGAAGGTCTTGGCAAAACTAACCTTATTGAACACGTTATTGAGTTAGAGCCAAATGTCCGTCCGTTGAAACAACGATACTTTCCTATTTCTCCTGCCATCGAAAAGTTAGTTCACAGGGAAATAGATGAAATGCTGGAGTTGGGTATAATTGAGGAGTCACCCAACATTCCGTGGTCGAGTCCGGTTGTGTTAGTCCGCAAAGGTGAAAAAGTCCGTCTGTGTTTAGATTCACGTAAAGTAAACAGCGTAACTATTAAAGACGCTTATCCCTTACCACACATAGATGGGATACTCAGTCGCTTACCAAAAGCTGAGTTTATTTCTTCGCTCGATTTAAGGCGAGCATTTTGGCGGAAAAATGCAGAGATCTGACTTGTTTCACGGTACCAAACCGTCCTTTGTATAGATATCGCGTAATGCCTTTTGGCTTATGCAATGCCCCTCAGGCCTTGTGTAGATTAATGGATCGCGTAATACCATCGAATTTAAGAGAGAGTGTTTTTGTATATCTCGATGGTTTACTCATCATATCAGAAAGTTTTGATGCTCACATGAAGACAATGTCGGAAGTTGCATATCATTTGAGAAACGCAGGCTTAACAAACCGCATTCGAGTTGCTGAAACCCCTGTTGTCGTCAGCCCCAATTTTGGCCAATGCTAATTATATTAAACCTTTCCTTATTCAATGTGACGGTGGCAAACTAGGCGTAGGAGCAGTTCTAGCTCAGGTCAACGACGACGGTGTAGAAGTTCCCGTCGCGTATTTTTCACAAAAATTAAATCGCGCTCAAAGTAATTACAGCGTGACCGAGCTTGAGTGCCTAGCTGCTATTCTTAGCCTAAAGAAATTCCGTGCTTACGTCGAAGGCCAGGATTTCACGATAGTGACTGACCATGCCAGTTTGCAGTGGCTAATGAAGCAAAAAGATTTAAGTGGTAGATTAGCACGCTTGTCACTCAAACTACAGGGCTATCGGTTTAAAATTGAGCACCGACGTGGTTCTCAAAACATCGTTCCGGATGCCTTGTCAAGGCAAAACTTCGATGAGTTAGGAGAAATTTCTGTTCTTCCGGCAGTTGATTTAGATTCAGGTGCTTTCAACTCCGATGAATACAACAAAATGAAACAGAAAATTCAAGAAGCTCAGAGTAGTTTGCCGGACCTGCAGGTGAAAGACGATAAGGTGTATAAGCGAACGGAATACGCGCATGGAAACGAGAAAAGAGAAGTTTTATGTTGGAAACTGTGGATTCCAAAAGAATTAGATCCAAGACACCATCGAAAAGGCCCATTGTCCTCCAAATAAATGCCATGGTGGTATGGCAAAAACATTAGAACGCCTTCGTTTAAATTTTTACTGGCCATCTATGGTAAATGATGTTAAAAGTTTCATTTCGCTTTGTGACATCTGTCAACAGAGTAAGTCAACAAACATTGTTCTTCGACCACCTATGACAGCAAACTTAAATTCTGTACGTCCATGCCAAAGGTTGTATATAGATCTTCTAGGTCCCTACCCGCGCTCTAAGCAAGGTAACATTGGCATTTTTATAGTTCTCGACCATTTGACGAAATTTCCATTTCTCAAAGCTGTCAAAAAGTTCACTGCTACTCCAATTTGTAACTTCTTAGAAGAACATATTTTTCCTATTTTCGGTGCACCAGAATGCATTGTATCTGACAATGGCAGTCAGTTCAAGTCCGTCCAATTTAAAATTGTTTATCTGCCAGGGGCATTAAACATTATTTTACTGCCCTATATAGTCCCCAAGCTAACGCGAGTGAGAGGGTCAATCGCTCCGTTATTGCTGGTATTAGATCATATCTCCAATCTGATCAAACCAACTGGGACAAAAACGTTCAGATGATAGCTGAAGCACTTCGGTCGTCATTCCACCAAACTATTGGCTGCACGCCATATTATGCCATGTTCGGTCAGCAGATGTTAAGTCATGCAGATGATTATAATTTGCTACGTACGCTCTAGTCTTTGGGAGGGGATGTTGTAATAGACCGCATAGACAAACTCCGACTCGTGCGTACTGAGCTGGCCAATAATATACAAAGCGCTTTTGAGAAATCAGCTCAACGCTACAATCTCCGTAGCAGAGCAAAGCCCTTTAGTATAGGTCAAAATGTATATCGACGAAATTTCGTTTTGAGCGACAAAGCGAATAAATTTAACGCCAAGCTAGCACCCGTTTTTGTTAAAGCTACCGTTCTTGCTACAAAGGGAAATTCCATGTATCAACTACGAGATATACATGGTAAGATAGGGTGGTACCACGGAAAAGATATTAAGGAATGCAAGGGTTAATAGCAAGTTACCGTCAGATAATGTCCTATAAAACAACTAAAAAAGGACAGCGGTATATATATATTTCTCTTCAACCCTACTTAATTATCTTCGTTCCACATCACGCCACTTTTTTGACTTGTTTTTCTGTGCCTATAAAAGCCTCGAACTTAGGCATATCGGTCTCTTCTCCTGGATAAAGTTTCAAGTAAAGGTATACTCTCGGTAATATTTCTCCGCGTTCGAAGTTTTCTTTTAGTCGAAACGTTAAAGAAAAAATAAAGTAAAGTAGTTTTTCCAATTTATTTCGCGGGAAAATACAATCATTTAAAACGCGTAAATCGTTTCGAGTTACAATAAAAAAATATAATATATAATCATGTTCCTGGTTGGCGTGTTCCTGAGTTCCGGTTTTGCTGGTTGCTGAGTTCCTGATGTGTTTCAAACAGTTGGTGCCAGTGAAGATGAGGATGAGTGGCATCCAGATCCTGTGACCCTTTATTCATGTGGTTTACCCTAAATTTTTCGTAGTTTTTCAATGTCACTGGTCACAATTTTCATTTTCGAATGCTTATGCGCATTTTTTTTATTATTATATTTTCTTAAACATTTATTTAACTGATTGTTGAAAAGAGACAAAATTTCTAATCGGACTTTCAGCTACCAGTTCGGCTGTCCAGATAATGTTATACATTTGGGTTGTTCTACAATGAGATCAAAATAAGTTTTTTTTAAAAACTTTAAAAATTGTCCAAATACCCAAAATAAGCTGTTTTTTTTTCTAAGAAAATGTAAGAAAATGATAATGTTTAAAGTTCCTTTTTTTATTTAAAATTAAAAGATATTAAATAATATTTACTCGTAAATATCATGACTCAAAGAGTGAGCGAACCATAGGGTTCAAAAGTGAACGATACCATACCGACGGAAACATGTAAATTTTGAATCGGTAAAAATATATATATAGATATATATATATATAAGTTCCGCCAAAAGAAAAAAACCCTAAATTGAATTTAAATAATTATGTAAAAAGAAAATATGTAAAAAAATAGAAAAGATGGTAAAATTCTAAAAGTTTGTTCCCAAAAAAATATATAAAACAATTGTCAGAAAGAGACAATTGTAAGTGGTATTGGGAGAGTGAAGAGTTGAAATAAAAGAGCGTTTATGACGCCGTGGTGTAGCGGTTAAGTGTTCGGCCTTCTACACCAAGTCGTGGCGGTTCGATGCCCGACAAAAGTAACATCAAAAATTATTTAGAAAAAGAATTTTTCTAAACGGGGTCGCCCCTCTCCGGGTGTATTTCTGCCATGAGAAGCTTCTCAGCAAAAATTTCATTTGCTTTGCAAGTGCCGTTCAGAGTCGGCAAAAAAACTGTAGGTGCCAACTTGTAGGAAAACTCAAAAGCAACACACCACAAGTTGGAAAGAGAAGCTCGGCTAAAAATCTCGTTAGAGGTTATGATAACCTGTTGGTATTTCGCCGCCATTCGTTTTTTTTTATGATAATATTAGTGTCCTAATACACTAAATTAATTATGTTGGATAAAATAAAATAATAAAGAAACGAAGTGAAACGAAACAAAATCGAAATAAATAATGTGTATGCCCTAAGCGTTAACTTTCAGCAAAGCAGCGGAATCGTCGAAGGCCTTCATCGAGTTCCTGCATCAAGTCATGTAAGTTTTTCTACTTTTATTAACCTATTTCTATTATTTCCATTTTGTTTCTGGTTTTTTTGGGGTTTCGTATGTATCCATACATACGATAGTAATTTATAGTGTTATCCCGGTCTATTGATCATTTGTGGGATGTAAGAGCGGATAGAGAGAAATTACTTTTCTACTACCGCAGTTTAGTTAATTTGTAGGTTAATAATTTGAATTTCATACACATAGTAGGCTTGTTATACAAAAATAGTTCCGATTCCATACCGTTCCTATAAGTGTTCGGACTTGAGATTACTAGTAAAAATAGTACCTTTTTGCATTTTCCGTACTAAACCCTGCTAAAACGCTCCGCGTAATTTTACTAGTAAAATTACGGTCATCGTGACCAAAGCCAGCGGTCATTCCTTTGGTAAATTTTATTTGGGGAAAAGAACTTTTGTGACCATTCTTTTCCGTTTCGTTCCTATTTGTCATTGTGCACACCGCTCCCACTTATAGGTTATAGGCATAACACTGTCTCGCTCGCACACGTTCAATGACGTAAACTTTCTGGTCATTTTCCCAGCATTTTTATGATACTTTTACGTCATCATGACCGTATTTTTACATTATTATGACCGTAATTTTGACTGTTGTTTTACTTAAATCTCACCTGTGAATTTACCGAAGCCGCCATATTAAAAACACAGTAATTAAATTCAATTTCATTTATTTTATTTAATTAAACAGTATATTATTTATAAAAAAATACTTAAATTTAAATAGTTTTAATAAAAACATGTATTTAATTGTTATAATAAAACGAATTGAGGAGGTCCATAACAAAACGCAATAATTCCACCAAACCAATTTTTTGGATAAACGAAAAAAAATAATTTAAGTCAATAGGATATATATTGGAAATGTTTCATATTGGTCTGAACTAATATTTTTGGTGTTGAATAACAGTAAAATTATTGACCTTTGGTATCTTTTAAAGCAATGGTTACATAGGTTTTAATGCGTAGAATTGAATTTACTTAAAAAACCAAAATATTTGAAATGTGGAATTATTGCGTTTTGTTATGGACCTCCTCAATTGCTTTTCCTCAAATTTTAGAAGAATTTGTATGAAGAAATCTCCAATATGTTTGAAAAATGTTTGTAGCAAAGTCACTTAAGTCCCTATTGCATAGCACATACGAAAACAAATAACAAATTTCCCAAAATTATCTTATCGAGTTTTGCTTAGTTTAAACGACCAATTTATATGGGATAAACTCTAGACAACTTTGTTTGTGGTTGAAATTGCACTGAAAAACCAGGGCCTAGATTCTTTAAATGTGAGTTTTGAAATTTATACTTTTTCACCATTTAAAATATGTGTTTGGGAAACAGATTTACATTTCAAAACTCCGTTAGAGAATATAGGCATATATAATAGTACTATACGACAAAATAGACTTTTTTTGGTATGTGTTAAGAAATAGTGACTTAAGCGTTCGACAAATACAGCGAACATTGAAACAACTGGTAGACTGCAGGTATTTACATGTTACAGCGCTAATTTTTTGCAATGCTTACATTCTAATCAATTTTTGAGTTTTCAGTTAAAATAATTTTTGAAACTTTTTCCAGAAAAACTGTACATATTCTTAAAGTAGAGGCTTCAAGGTTGCAAAACATTAAATATTATGCGATTATCATTACTATTAAATAAATTACAGCAATTTAAAAATGACTAGATTTTGCATTGAACAAAACTATTTTGGGAAAAGTTTTAAAAATTATAAGAAAATTTACTTAAACAAATTCAATTTTTTCCCATACAAAAGGGTTAAGTTACAGCTAAAAGTACAACTCATACTATACAATTCAGACTCAGAAAGTAACAATTTATATTGTGTATTCAATTCAATTTTTTCCATACAAAAGGGTTAAGTTACAGCGCTAATTTTTGGCAATGCTTATATTCTAATTTATTACTGAGTTTTCAGTTAAAATAATTTTTAATAATTAATTGATAATTGTTAAAATAATTTTTGAAACTTTTTCCATAAAAACTGTACATACTCTGAAAGTAGAGGCTTTGAAGGTTGCAAACATTTAATATTATGCCATTATCGTGACTATTAAATAAATTACAGCAATTTAAAAATGACTAGATTTTGCATTAAAACAAAACTATTTTGGAAAAAGTTTCAAAAATTATAAGAAAATTGACTTAAAACAAGTAAGGAAGTCTAAGTTCGGGTGAAACCGAACATTACATACCCAGCTGTGCACATAAAGTGGGCGTGATCGTTCACCGATTTTTCTTATTTTCTGTGGTAGTACTCTACATAAACATAACATACCTGGTACCTAGTTTCGTAAATCTATCTCACACCGTTCTGAAGTTGTTAGCAGTCGAATTTAAAAATTGCTTGACTCATAAGTGGGCGGTGCCACGCCCACTTTCCAAAATTTTGAAAAAATTATGTAAAGAATGTGAAAGTTGATGTATGTACCAAATTATATTATTATAGCGAAATCAGTTAATTAGATATGGACTTTTCAATATTTCCACCTCCTTTCAATATAACTTTTATGAAAAAGTAGGCGTGGTCGCGAAGCGATTTCGTTTATTTTCTATAGCTGAATTTACCACAACAATAGTATGTCCTCTACGAAATTTCGTTATACTAGCATAAACTGTTCTGAAGTTATTAAGAGTCAAAATTTTAAAATTTTTTCAAATATACGTGGGCGGTACCACGCCCCCTTTTAAAATTTTTTTATAAAATCGGCCTTAGAACATCCAAATCAATACATATTGCAAATTTTATCATTGTAGCTGCTTCTAATATTGAATTAACCCATTTTATACGTTTTTCGAAATTTTCGATATCGAAAAAGGGGCGTGGTTATGGTCCGATTTTACCCATTTTCAATAGCAATCTATTCTGAACCCAAATAAGTACGCATGCCAAATTTGGTGAAGATATCTCATTATTTGCTCAAGTTATCGTGTTAACGGACAGACGGACGGACGGACGGACGGACATGGCTCAATCAAATTTTTTTTCGATCCTGATCATATTGATATATGGAAGTCTATATCTATCTCGATTCCTTTATACCTGTACAACCAACCGTTATCCTAACAAAGTTATAATACCCTGTGTACAAGTACAGCTGGGTATAAAAAATCAATTTTTTCCCATACAAAAGGGTTAAGTTACATACTATACAATTCAGACTCAGAAAGTTACAATATATATTGTATATCTTAAAATAACTCATACTATTCGTAGAGGAACACATTTAAAATGTCTTAAAGGTACTTTTTTGTTTTTTAGCAAAGTAAACATAAATTAAATAAATTTGTAAAGCTTTTAGTTGCTGTTTCTCTTTTTCAGGTACCGCCTTTGCTTGCTCCTACTGTGACTGTGGTTAACGTACGCCCGAAAGTCGCCTGCAAACTTTTCTTTTCCCAAAAGTTTGAAAATTTCTGAAATATTTTAAATTAAAATAATTAATTAATTTAAGTCTGAGCCCATTGAATAAAGAAATCCGTACCAAATAAACCTTCCTTCACCACTTTCAGCTCGGAGAGTGCTTTTTTGCCATTGGTGCCACCATAATTAAAAAGGTCCATCAGTTCGTCCGTGAAAACACATCTAACCACGCTGGCTAGATTTCCAGCTGAGCCCTTTAGAGCGAAAAGATATGAAATCTGTAAAGATTTTAAATATTTGAAAGAAGGCACAAATAAAGTAAAAAAACATAATAAAAACATGAACATTTTGAACATGAACATTTGAAGGGCTCAGAACCAAAAGGATTAGACATTTTTTAAAATTAAGTTATACCCATATTTGACAATGCGATTAAGTATGCAGTTTTGCAGCCCGTTTAAAAAATACTCACTACTGCGTCTTTGAAATTTGTGTCTGACATCTTCTCCTCAAAATCAATAACAGCATCAAGAGACTGCAGCGGCATAATGGTAGCTAGATCTGAGTGGAGATCGCTTCCAGTTTCACCACACATCCGACACATCATTTTGTGAACGCTCTTTATGAGAACCTTGGACTCTCGCAATAAATTTTGGTGAGCCATGACATCGGTTTTGGGGATTGAATTTTCTTCTAAAACCCGCAGCCGTTTTTCAATCGACCGAAGCATATCCATAACATCTGTAAAAATAAATTGTGGGTTATTTAACAACAAAAAAATGTGTTCTTGATAAGTTATCAAGAAAAAAAATTGTATCAAGTGTTTTTGAATTTTGCGCGTAAAACCATTTTTATTTTATTCAAATTAATTTGAAACAATTTTTTTTTGATGCATAATTCAAAACACTTGATACACATTTTCTTCTGTTTTTTTTTTTTTATCAAGATTGACTATTTCATAATTCACGGATAAATAATGCTTCGCAATAGAGATTACCTTTGCTTGGCTCCGAAACAATAGAGGTGGCTGGAGTTTCACCGGAATAGTGCAAGTTCTGGCTGTGACGTAAATTTTGCAGTGGCGCTTCGATGCTCAATGCTTCGGGCGAAAAAATGGCACTTTCATTGCGACATGAATAGGCGTTAGGTAGCGCATCATCAATAAAACATGCGTTTGTTTGCAACTTTCTTGCAGACTGAGCAGAGGTGCTTGGTAGCGCATCAATAAAACCCGAGGCGGCTGCTGTTTCGCCACTTTGGTTGTAGTTTGATGAGAGCTGGAATTGTTTTCTTTTTATTGATTGGGCGCCGGTGGTGGGTACTTCAGCATTTTTTGAAATCTTTCTTGCAGCCTGAGCAGAGGTGCTTGGTAGCTCATCAATAAAACCCGAGGCGGCTGCTGTTTCGCCACTTTGGTTGTGGTTTGATGAAAGCTGGAATTTTCTTCTTTTTATTGATTGGGCGCCGGTGGTGGGTACTTCAGCATTTTTTGAAATCTTTCTTGCAGCCTGAGCAGAGGTGCTTGGTAGCTCATCATCAACAAAACATGCATCACCAAAAGAACAGTTACCAACAGCTTCACCAAAGTTGGAAGACGGATATGTACCCTGGCTGTGATGTAATTTTATAACTGAAAAGAAATCAGTAAATTTAAAATAGTTTCAATAATGATGGTATTTTAAATAAAGATTTTTAAAGAGAGAAAGATTACATTTATTGGTGAGTGGCTGCGGCAACTTTCTTGCAGCCTGAGCAGAGGTGCTTGGCAGCTCATCAACACAGTTACCAACTTCACCAAAGTTGGAAGACGGGTATGTACCCTGGCTGTGATGTAATTTTTCAACTGAAAAGAAATCAGTCAAAAAAAGGTAGTTTAAAGTTACAGTTTAAAGTGACAACAATTACCTTTATTGAAGGACAATGTCCTTATGACGGCTTTTTTAAGCGAAGAACCAGGCGCCGGCATCTCCAACTTAAGTATAGCCATCTTGCTGTGCTTTGGTTGTATTAACTGTTTTTGTTCACCTCGAGGGGTGGATGTAGCCTCCGGCGCAGTGAAGGAAATATCCATTTTAAAAAGATGTTCCCACAAAAAAAAAAAAAAAATAGAAGGTTAGTGAAATTCAAAGTACTAAAAGTAGTTATATAATTTATTATATGCAAGTATAATTAGTTTACAAACTCATGAAAGAGATGGTGTAAAATTGGCACTAAAATAAATTTAGACTGTGAAGGTATGCAAAAGTACTTATATTCAATATTTTTTTTGGGAATTTTTATTGGGTCTTCATTAAAAGTACTAGCAAGTAAAATACCGGAAAATGATTCGAGCGGTTCACAAGAATAATTACTTGTTTCTTTAAAATTATAACCAATAGCAACTTCTTCTCCAAATTCAATACGAATATCGGTTACTTTAAAAGGCCCCGTACTCTGGCTAAAACAAAATGAATCTTTTTCTTTTTTATGGTTAATAATAAAACTGTTAAATTTAGATTTTTGTGCTTCAAAATAACTTTTTTTTTCTTCAAGCCTTGAATTTAGTTGCTGTAAAATGTTAGTGGGGGACTTTATAAGTTTCTTCAAACGTTGTATATAATTTTCAAATTTGTAGGCTGAAAAAGTGTCTAATGGACCATATTCTTTTGCGCATTCTGTCAAATGTAGTAAACCATGAATATTAAAGCTAATTAAATGGTCCCCATAAATATCTCCAAATAAATTTACAAATTCTTGTAATAACTGCTGCGCAACATTGTTCTCTGTAATATATGACTTTTCGGAGGAGAGAATGCGTATACTGGTATGTAAAAGAAGAAAATGGTAATACAAATCTTGAGAAATACAATCCTTCAAAATAAATATTCCCGAGTATAGTAAAAACTGTCTATATTCTGTAGACTTCCAATTTTTTATATCAATAAAATTTCTGCAAACTCTTCCGTATTCTGACGGCACCCAAGAAAAAACTGAATTAAATTTATCATTCATACTATCAATGTTAGTTTTATTAATCAAAAGGTTGAGCAATTTTTTTACTACGCCTAAGTCAACGAGATGCATCGGATCTAAAGGAAATTGAGAAACCATTTTAAAATCAGCTGCTTCTAAAACATTTTCTTCTTCCCGAAATTTCAAATTGTGATGTGCCGGATCGTTCTTATTTTTGAATGAAAAATCGGTTCTTAATATACTAGATTCTTTACAGAAGCATACCCTATTCTCCAAATATTTTCCGACTTGACAACACCTAGGGCAGCCATTTTTAGAGTTATGATTTTGAACACTTGTTACAAAAGCTCGCGCGGGCGAGTCACATATAAAGAAACGAACATCAAACTTTTTCAAACCGGATTCGTTAAACCTAGAAGTTGGTTTGGTTGGTTGGAAGCCATTTTTTCTTAAAAATACTACCTCACTACAAAACTCTTCCATGAAATCATTTACGTTAAGAGGCTTCTGTTTCCCTGTGAAGCAGGCAATAGTGAAAACAGGTTCTTTTGGAAAACCTACAATTGACCCAAGAATCGGCCACAAAACTCTCTTTGAGCTATTAAATCTGTTAAATCCATCTATGCCAATGTCTATTAAAATCTTGTCTTTTTCATTCAAACATAAGAACGAATTAGATTTAAAATGCGATTGAATACCAAAATACGCGAACTCTCCACCCGCAATATTTTTAACTATTAAATCATTTTTAGCTGTGCCAAACAAAGTTTTTGCACACAAAGGAAATTCATGGTAGCCCATTTTGTTTAATGCAAGAAGTAATTTATTTATATGCAACTGACAAATGTTGCATTCCATTGCCCATGATTAAATGGTTCGAATTTATCTACACTTGGATCAAATTCTGAAAATGAAAAAGAATTTTCTGGGCTTGAATATGACGTATTTGCGGGAACCCCGTCATTATCATAATCAATCTCAGCAAATGTAGGTAATAGACGCTTATAATTTTCCGCGGCTTTCTCCGTCTCTTTCTTTTGTTTGTAAGCTTCATTATAGATTGCACGCTTCATGTTTTAATTTATTATTTTTTCTTTACTTACGGGGTTTTAAATAAGGTACTAATTTGGCTGATCACCAAAATACTAAAAAGAAAAGGGAAACAAATTAAAGAAAGTTTTGTAAAACTTTTACCCTCATATTCATAAAAAATATAAAAGGTTTAATAAGCTGCTAAATACAAAATTTGTATGGATATATTTCAAACAGCTTTATAAACCGATTTAATTTTTTATGAATAAGTGGGTTGCTTTGCAAACTTATACTTTGATAAAGTAAAATTTGATAGGTAGCAAACCCTAGAAGATATGCTGATAGTTTTGCTAACACCTACACTCTTAATTCGGTACTGATGATTAAATTGTAGGGAAGTTTACCGCAACAAGTTTTTCCTAAAGGGATGGAGAATGATTTTGGATATTAACTTGAGAACTACAAAGTAGAAGTGCGAATAATTTCGAATAATATTCGAATGATTATTCGAATAAACGAATAAAAATATTCGTTTCAAAAAATTCCCACAATGATCCCGAAATGATTCCGAAGTGATCCCGAAACAGTCCCGAAATGATTCCAAAATTATCCCGAAGCAGTCCCGAAGAGATTTCAATTTGATTCTGGTTTTTGAGATATTCATGCCCAAAGGCGAAAAAAAAGTTTACCGCAACAAGTTTTTCCTAAAGGGATGGAGAATGATGTTGGATATTAACTTGAGAACTACAAAGTAGAAGTGGGAATAATTTCGAATAATATTCGAATAAACGAATAAAAATATTCGTTTCAAAAAATTCTCACAATCATCCCGAAATGATTCCGAAGTGATCCCGAAACACTCCCGAAATGATCCCAAAAAAGTCCCGAAATTATCCCGATACAGTCCCGAAAATGGTCCCAAAGTGATCCCGAAACAGTCCCAAAATGATCCCGAAATAGTCCCGAAATGATTCCAAAATTATCCCGAAGCAGTCCCGAAGGGATTTCAATTTGATTCTGGTTTTTGAGATATTCATGCCCAAAGGCGAAAAAAATGCATTTTTTTCCTATGTTCATTACTCTACGTGTAGCTAAGTAAGCTGCCTAAAAGTATACTTCAAATATCGGTTATGCAAATCGTATATATATATATATAGCAAAAAATCGTGTTTTTCACTTTTGGGCATGAATATCTCAAAACCCAGAGCCAAATTTACAAATCTGACTTCAGATTTAGATTCAGCACACTGAACGCCTTTAGAAAAGTATTGGTTCATTTCTGGGTCTAAAATTTGTCGGCCTGTGTAATTTTAATTTTACAGAATACTTGGAGAATGATGTTGGGTATCAACTTGAGAACTATTAAATTATCAAAATAGCTCAAAGCTGGAGGATACGATACGATACGATAAGAAGAAAATGCTACAGCATCATATGCCACGCATTGTTATTGCTACATTCTATTGGTATTTCTGGACCAAAATGTTTAACGTGATTGAATCTTCATATGGATGTTGTGCAGTTAAAGGTTTGCTAATTTAAAGTTTCTCTTTTACGATTTCATTTATTAATTTTCAATATTTTTCTTAGGCTTTGGCACTAAATTCATTTGTCTAATTAATTAAATAATTACCAAGCAAACAGTCGCTAAGGTTAGAGAAGTTTTCATTGCCACCACCCAACAAGCATAGTCTCTAACGTTAGAGAAATGTTAATTGCCATATTAGATAACTATGGTAGAAATCAACTCGAGGATTGCCGTAAAGTAGCTCAAGCCTAAATGTTTGTTTTTAATATTTAAATTAAATTTAAAGAGCTTAGACTAAAAACAAACATTTAGACTTGAGCTACGTTACGGCAATCCTCGAGTTGATTTCTACCATAGTTATCTAATATGGCAATTAACATTTCTCTAACGTTAGAGACTATGCATGTTGGGTGGTGGCAATGAAAACTTCTCTAACCTTAGAGACTGTTTGCTTGGTAATTATTTAATTAATTAGACAAGTGAATTTAGTGCCAAAGCCTAAGAAAAATATTGAAAATTAATAAATGAAATCGTAAAAGAGAAACTTTAAATTAGCAAACCTTTAACTGCACAACATCCATATGAAGTTTCAATCACGTTAAACATTTTGGTCCAGAAATACCAATAGAATGTAGCAATAACAATGCGTGGCATATGATGCTGTAGCATTTTTTTATTTTGATAATTCAGTAGTTCTCAAGTTGATATCCAACATCATTCTCCATGTATTCTGCAACCTTTGATATCTTTAGATAATTTTAATTTTAATAATTGTCATATCTCGTCAAGTGAATGTAATTACAAGCACCACTTTACCTAGAGCTGCACGCAGCGAAGTTGGGTAGAGGGACACACTTTAACCGTGCCTTAATTATAGTGAAATTACACTGCCTGTGGATGTTTGCTTCTGCAAATTGTAATTTTGTAAACTTCTTCTCACCTCCAACGCACTAATTTTAACCATATTAAGGCATGGTTAAAGTGTGTCCCTCTACCCAACTTCGCTGCGCGCAACTCTAGCTAGAGTGGTGCTTGTACCTGCATTCATCTGATGAGATATCACAAAGGAGCTTTATACATGTATAAAAATTAATAAAATGAAAGAATAAATATACATAAATCCCTATATAATAAAAAATATTGCATTTTTGGAAATGCATCATGTGCGTGATACCATTTCAGTCTTCGCATTATGATGCATTTCCAAAAATGTTGATTTTTTGCTTACCTGCGGGTCCGGCTTTGCTCCAAACTGCTACTTCTTACTTCTTCGCCTCTTCAATTGGTCCTGCGTCGCTGAAAAATCACTAATATAATAAATTATCACTAAACAAATATTTTTGCGTCCATACCACTTGGAAATTTTGTACAATTGGTGAAAATGGCGCGTTCGATTCGCGCTATTCCTTTTGTCATAAATAGTGTGTTGCCGTATCGACGAAATATGAGTTTGTATATGTAAAAATTTGTTGAAACCACTTGTTTTAACAACTTGACAGCATTGTTTTGTTCTAGCTGTCTCGAATGTCAAAATTTCGCGTGTGTGGATGTTTGCTTCGGTCACACGATTTTAGCAGGGAAATTAGTATGAAAATAAAATACTACATTTTTATTAATTGATTAGTTACTTTTTATTAAATAAATATGAAGTTGTAAAGTTTATAATCATCATCATCATTTATTGGCGCTTAACCGCCTAAGCGATTTTGGCCGTTTCGTATCAAAGCACGCCAGTCATTCCTTTTTAGCGATAACCGACGCCAATTGGAAACCCCAAGGGAGTTCAAGTCATCCTCCACCTGTTGTTTCCATCTCAGTCGAGGCCTCCCCCTTCCTCTGCTGCCGAATTCAGGCGACGATAGGAAAACCTTCTGTGCTGGAGCTTCTTTGTCCATTCGCATAACATGGCCCAGCCAGCGGAGTCTTTGGGCTTTAATTCGCTGGACTATGGTCAGATCTGCGTAGAGCTCGTACAGCTCATCGTTAAATTTCCTTCGATACTCGCCGTTGGCATCACGGGAAGGACCATAAATCTTCCGGAGAACTTTTCTCTCAAATACTCCAAGGGCCATCTCATCTTCTCTTGACATTGTCCATGAATCTGAGCCATACATCAGGACAGGTATGATGAGAGACTTATAGAGCGTGATCTTTGTTCTTCGAGAGAGGACTTTACTTCTCAATTGCCTACTCAGTCCAAAGTAGCACTTGTTGGCAAGAGTGATTCTCCGCTGGATTTCTAGACTGATATTATTTTCGGTGTTAATACTGGTTCCCAAATAGACGAAGTCTCTCACAGTTTCAAATTTGTAACTATCAACAGTGACATGGCTGCCAAGGCGCAGGTGCGCCGATTCTTTCTTTGATGACAGCAAATACTTCGTCTTGTCCTCGTTCACGGCAAGACCCACTTTTTTCGCTTCCTTATCCAGTCCAGAGAAGGCAGCGCTTACGGCGCGGTTGTTAAGGCCAATGATATCAATATCATCGGCATACGCCAGCAATTGCACGCTCTTGTAAAAGATTGTACCATTGCGGTTTAGCTCTGCTGCTCGAATTATCTTCTCCAGCATCAGATTGAAGAAATCGCACGAAAGGGAGTCGCCCTGTCTGAAGCCTCGTTTGGTTTCAAATGGCTCAGAGAGGTCCTTCCCGATTCTAACGGAGCTGTTGGTATTGCTCAACGTCATTTGGCAAAGCCGTATAAGCTTTGCAGGGAAGTCAAATTCAGACATGGCGGCATACAGGCAACTCCTTTTTACGCTGTCAAAAGCGGCTTTAAAATCGACAAAGAGATGGTGAGTGTCGATTCTCTTATCATGGGTCTTCTCCAGGATTTGGCGTATCGTGAAAATCTGGTCGATGGTAGACTTACCAGGCCTAAAGCCACACTGATAAGGTCCAATCAGTTTGTCTACGATGGGCTTCAGCCTTTCACACAACACGCTAGAAAGAACCTTATATGCGATATTAAGAAGACTAATTCCGCGGTAGTTGGTGCGGTTAGCGGGATCGCCTTTCTTGTGGATTGGGCAAAGCACACTTAAATTCCAATCCGGAGGCATGCATTCGTCTGACCATATTCTGCATAAGAGCTGATGCATGCTTTTTACCAGCTCTTCGCCTCCGTGTTTGAACAGCTCGGCGGGTAGTCCGTCTTTTCCAGGCGCTTTGTTGTTTTTGAGCCGGGATATAGCTATCCTCACTTCATCATAGTCAGGTGGTGGGACGACTTTTCCATCGTCAGGGATTGGGGTATCCAGTGAGGAGAAGTGCTCCCTCCATAATTTAAGTACACTTTGTACGTCGGTTACCAGGTCGCCATTATTGTCCTTACAGGAGCTTGCCCCGGTCTTAAAACCTTCCGTCATCCGCCGGATCTTTTCATAGAATTTTCGGGCATCATTCCTGTCAGCCAGCATCTCAAGCTCCTCACACTCACGCCTTTCGGCCTCACTTTTCTTTTTTCTGAAAAGGCGTCTCTCTTCCTTCTTTGCCTCACGATATTGTTGCCATACACTGCGGGTTGCGCCCGTTCGCAACGTCTCCTTGTAGGCAGCGTCCTTTTTTTTCGAGGCAGTTTTGCATTCCTCATCGTACCAGTTGTTCTTGCGGGCTCGCTGGAACCCTATAGTGGCCTCAGCGGCGGTACGCAATGAGTGAGAGATATGCTTCCATTGCTCGGTTACATCGTTAGGTCGAGGATTGCCCTCTGCTAGCAGGTGTGAGAGTCGAGTTGTGAAATTATCAGCTGTCTGTGTCATGCGCAGCTTCTCGACGTCAAACTTTCCTTCCGTTACTGTGCGCACTTTCTTCGTTGCACAGAGGCGTGTGCGTATCTTGGCTGCGACAAGATAATGGTCAGAGTCAATATTGGGACCACGCAGTGTACGCACGTCCAGAACGGTGGAGCTATGTCTGCCGTCAATCAAGACATGATCAATCTGGTTTCTAGTTCTTTGATCAGGGGACAGCCATGTGGCTTGGTGTATTCGCTTATGCTGGAACCTGGTACTACTGATGACCATATTGCGAGCAGCGGCGAAGTCAATCAACCTAGTGCCGTTGGGGGATGTTATATCGTGGAGACTGAATTTTCCAACTGTGGGACCAAAGACTCCTTCCTTGCCCACCTTGGCATTAAAGTCGCCGAGCACGATTTTGATATCATGCTGGGGGCAGCGATCATAAGTCTGTTCAAGTTTATCGTAGAAGGAGTCCTTCTCTGCGTCGTCCGTCTCCTCTGTCGGCGCATAGGCGCAGATAAATGTTATGTTGAAAAACCTCGCCTTGATGCGGATCGCAGCGAGACGCTCGCTCACAGGTGTGAACGCTAATACTTGGCGGCGAAGTCTCTTTCCCACTACGAATCCTACACCACGCGCTTTGCCGCGTGTCTGGCCACTGTAGTATACGTCACAAGGTCCGATGGTCGTCTTTCCTTGTCCCGTCCATCGCATTTCCTGCAGGGCGGTGATGTCAGCCTTTGCGTTCATGAGGACATCAACCAGTCGGGCAGCGGTACCATCCCTTGAAAGGGTCCGGACATTCCAGGTACATGCCCTAATATCCTTCTCGTAGTCCTTATTTCGTTTTGCCGGGTCGTCAACATTAAAGGGGGTTCTCATCCGAGGCTTTATTAAAATTTTCAGTGGACTAAATTTTTTACGTGGCGGGTCCCAAACCCAGCGCACAACCCGTCTCCGGGATTTTGATAAAAAAAATATTCACACATTTATATAGCGAGCCGCTTGCTACAACACAGACACCCGCTTGCTGCCGCACCACGTGGTGAACAGACGCTGCGAAAAAGACCTCGGTGAGCCCTTAAACCAAGTATGTCAGAGTGGCCCCACCGGGGCTCCCTCTCTTTCTGCCGCGAGCCTAGGTAGCTCCCGTTGCCCAGAGTGCACGAACGAGGACGCAAGAGTCGGGATTGAGCAAGGTCACTTAGCAACCACACTCCATTACATGGTCTGAAATTCGTTGTTGTTGTTGCTTTTTCATTGGGACTTCTCGCTAACATCAGAGAAGTCATGGTTGGGTGGGTTAAGAGCGGTAAGTAATAGGAAGAAGAACCGCTAGGCAAAAGGCAAAGTGTTGTGTCGCTTTCTCAAAAGGTTAGTCATTGATCATAGTATGTGATGAGGTAAAAAATTCCCTTAACCCTTACGTGTGCGTAAATTTTTTCTTGTTAGGCTTTGGGTTTGTCTCAACTGGTGGTTTGGTCGGCCGTTTGGTCAACGAATCCACATAAGTGGCTGAAGCTCCGGGACAGCTAGACGCACACGGGCAGACGCCGACCAGCTTACTTGCCACCAGGTAAACTTGGTACAACTGCGTAACAATTGTCAACCCAAAGTAAGTATGCTTTTCAAAGGGTTCCATAACACTTTCTTTACGTTACTCCTCACTGGCTTTATAAAATAATTTCGTAAAGAGCTGTGCTAGGAAAATATTAAAAAGAAAAAAATTAAAAAGCACCCCAAACATTTTCTTCTGGCTACGCCCCTGTCTGGTACCATTACATAGTCGTGGTTGATTTATGCCCGTGTTAGCGTGGACTTAACTTAACTTAATTTACTTATTATTATAACTTAGATTCAATTATTCAACGTGTCATTTAATTTGTGTTTGTTTTTATTATTTCTGAAATTATATTTTTTTATGAGGGATTTTTATTGAAAATACTAAAAAAATGTATATGGTAGCACAGTTCTCTCACGGCTCTCTTTGAACTTAAAACTTAGGAAACTTGGAAATCAAAAATCTGTAGATTACCAAGTTTCTAAGTTAAGCTATTTTTTGGATAACTAAGAACACGTCCTACCCATTTGTTAGATGTAAGATTTTCAAGTCAAATTAAGTTTAAGTCCACGCTAACACGGCCATTATGTTTCGAAGCATTATAATAGGTACCCCAATCATCAGTTCTAGATTATGTAAGGGCAGTCCCGGCACATCGAGTGAATTTAAAAATTCTGTTGCATAATTCCCAACATCTTCTTGGTGGATGACGGTGTCTACTGACTTGTATGAAACCAAGTCACTAATTATTTGCGATTGAATATTTGTATTCATTTCGTTAACATCTTTATTTTTTCCTGCCAAAATAGCTCTTTCACTTAACCAAACGTGATTTTTGTACTGTTCACTCAAATTAGGAAATACCTTCGCAATTAATTCCTCTTTGGTTTGAGTAAACTGACAAAAGCTTTGGGGTAATGTTATCAATCCCATGTTATCGATAGGCATTTTAACATCTCCAATATCTAGCAACTGTTTGGTAAAAAAGGCAGCTGTTGGTTCGCTTTGCAGTTGAACGCGAACATTAGTTTTGAGTTTAAGTGTTTTTACAAACTTCCAAAAGGTTTTTAATCGTTTTTTTTTTCAAGATCAAAGAAAGTAAATTTTACGGAATAGAAATCGGTTCAGCCGTTTACACAGCCGCTGCGGTCATACAGGGTACATTTCATTTATATATATATAGATTACCTATACCTATTTTCTATAGAAAATTGTGAAATTTAGACGTCTCAGGTTTCTTCATTTTTCGGCTTAAAAACAAAAGGTTTTTAATCGTTTTTTTTTATAAACCTGCTACAGAGAAGGTCCAAAAAAGTAAATTTTACAGAATAGAAATCGATTCAGCCGTTTAGACAGCCGCCGCGGTCATACATAGTACATTTCATTTATATATATATAGATTACCTATACCTATTTTCTATAGAAAATTGTGAAATTTGGACGTCTCAGCTTTCTTTATTTTTCGGCTTAAAAACAAAAGGTTTTTAATCGGTTTTTTTATAAACCTGCTCCAGAGAAGGTCCAAGAAAGTAAATTTTACAGAATAGAAATCGGTTCAGCCGTTTAGACAGCCGTCATACAGAGTACATTTCATTTATATATATGAGCCGGTTATTTTGAAAGTGGTTTAAGTCCACTTTCTGTTGTACTGAGATATTTAGGGGTTTGCATTTGCATTGTTTCAAAAATATTGTTAGCTGGTATCAAGTTGTTTTTATGGCTTTGCGGCCATAAACATGTTAGAAAATATAATGTAATACGTTTTATAAACTTTACTAGAAGAATAAGCTGTGTTTCAGAACCTCAAATGGACTTAAACCATTTTCAAAATTAATAAAATCACTTATTTGTTTATGAAAAGGAATATAAGTCCACTTCGTGTTCTTTGCTCAAATGATTTTAAGTCAATTATTTCACTTAAAATTAGTCCACTACCTTTATATAAGTAAAATAAAATTATTACATGGGTTTGACAAGCAAACAAAATACTTTAGTTTCACAATAACATTAGTCAAATTACCCAAAGGAATTGAAAGGTAACGCCTTTTCCAAATCGAAAGAAAACGCGAAATTTACATTTGGATTATTTCGGGCCAAATCTTGATCTTCTTTTAATGATTTTCTGGCCAATTCAGCACATCTTAAATGAATATTATGCTCTTCCGTGAGGTTTTCAGTGGACTTAAACCACTTTCAAAATAAATTTTTTTGCGTTTCGCTAACTAGCCAATTTTCAAGTGCCCCAAATCATAGTGATTTTGATAATACTAGACTTAAATTGTTTATAAAATAAAAGATTATGTACGGCTGTGACTATTGTCATCGTTAACTAAATTTTTCTAAAAAGTGGACTTAAACCACTTTCAAAATAACCGGATCATATATAGATTACCTATACCTATTTCCTATAGAAAATTGTGAAATTTAGACGTCTCAGCTTTCTTCATTTTTCGGCTTAAAAACAAAAGGTTTTTAATGGTTTTTTTTTTTTTATAAACCTGCTACAGAGAAGGTCCAAGAAAATAAATTTCACAGAATAGAAATCGAGTCAGCCATTTAGACAGCCGCCGCGGTCATACAGAGTACATTTCATTTATATATATATAGATTACCTATACCTATTTTCTATAGAAAATTGTGAAATTTAGACGTCTCAGCTTTCTTCATTTTTCGGCTTAAAAACAAAAGGTTTTTAATCGTTTTTTTTTATAAACCTGCTACAGAGAAGGTCCAAGAAAGTAAATTTTACAGAATAGAAATCGATTCAGCCGTTTAGACAGCCGCCGCGGTCATACAGAGTACATTTCATTTTTACATATATAGATTACCTATACCTATTTCCTATAGAAAATTGTGAAATTTAGACGTCTCAGCTTTCTTCATTTTTGACTTAAGAACAAAAGGTTTTTAATCGTTTTTTTTTTATAAACCTGCTACAGAGAAGGTCCAAGAAAGTAAATTTTACAGAATAGAAATCGGTTCAGCCGTTGAGACAGCCGCCGCGGTCATACATAGTACATTTCATTTTTATATATATAGACTAGCTGAGCCCGCGAACTTCGTATCGCCGATAATACGTTAGAAATATCGGAAATACTTTTCAAACTTTGTTGTATACTTACCTATGATTCAAGCAATGAACTTATACAAAAACTAATCGAAAAATGTCCGTTATTTGGGTATGTGTGCATAGCTGAAGTCGGTAGAGTGAGACTTCGCCACGCACGTATTTTTATTTTATTTTATTGAAGCTTAGTACAAATTATTGTAGAACATCATCATCGGCAATTGTTTAAACAAATCACTGCAATGCTCTGTGATAAAAAACGTTTTTTGTTTTTGCGTCTTGAGTGAGGACGAATAAAGCAGAAGGCTTTCCAACACTTGAACATCCAACATAAAGCTGTCCATGGGAAAAAACTGGATATTCTAAATCTAATCCACAGATTTGGAAAGATTGGCCTTGCGCTTTATTAATTGTGATTGCAAAAGCAAGTCGCACCGGCGCTTAAATTCAAATGGCATATCTGTTGGTATCATTGGAATGCGTGGTATAAGTACATTTTCACCTTTGTACTTGCCGGTTAAAATTGTGGTTTCAATTATATTGCTCATGAGCCTTTTGACTGCACGTCTGGTACCATTACATAGTCGTAGTTGATTTATGTTTCGAAGCATTATAATAGGTACCCCAATCTTCAGTTCTAGATTATGTAAGGGCAGTCCCGGCACATAGAGTGAATTTAAAAATTCTGTTGGATAATTCACAACATCTTCTTGGTAGATGACGGTGTCTAGTGACTTGTATGAAACCAAATCACTAATTATTTGCGATTGAATATTTGTATTCATTTCGTTAACATCTTTATTTTTTCCTGCCAAAATAGCTCTTTCACTTAACCAAACGTGATTTTTGTACTGTTCACTCAAATTAGGAAATACCTTCGCAATTAATTCCTCTTTGGTTTGAGTAAACTGACAAAAGCTTTGGGGTAATGTTATCAATCCCATGTTATCGATTGGCATTTTACCATCTCCAATATCTAGCAACTGTTTGGAAAAAAAAGGCAGCTCTTGGTTCGCTTTGCAGTTGAACGCGAACATTAGTTTTGAGTTTAAGTGTTTTTCAAAAGGTTTTTAATCGTTTTTTTTTTTATAAACCTGCTACAGAGAAGGTCCAAGAAAGTAAAGTTTACGGAATAGAAATCGGTTCAGCCGTTTAGACAGCCTCCGCGGTCATACAGAGTACATTTCATTTATATATATATAGATTACCTATACCTATTTTCTATAGAAAATTGTGAAATTTAGACGTCTCAGGTTTCTTCATTTTTAGGCTTAAAAACAAAAGGTTTTTAATCGTTTTTTTTTTATAAACCTGCTACAGAGAAGGTCCAAGAAAGTAAATTTTACAGAATAGAAATCGATTCAGCCGTTTAGACGGCCGCCGCGGTCATACAGAGTACATTTCATTTATATATATATAGAAGATTACCTATACCTATTTCCTATAGAAAATTGTGAAATTTGGACGTCTCAGCTTTCTTTATTTTTCGGCTTAAAAACCAAAGGTTTTTAATCGGTTTTTTTATAAACCTGCTACAGAGAAGGTCCAAGAAAGTAAATTTTACAGAATAGAAATCGGTTCAGCCGTTTAGACAGCTGCCGCGGTCATACAGAGTACATTTCATTTATATATATACAGGGCTGGTAACCGGTTCAGAACCGATCCGGTTTTTGAACCGAACCACACCCATTTTTCAGTCTTTGAACCGAACCATTTTTTTTTGGAGATGTATGAACCGAACCGAAAACCGCAAAAAAAAAATGGTTCGGTTCGGTTCAAAATTGGAACAAGTTAAAACTCTTATTTTTGTTGTTTCCTCCAAAAAAGAAATAAGCCGTTATGTTCACTACGATAATATCTATCGACCCCCATACTTTATTTTTAATTTGGAAGTTGGAGCTATTCTGCATTTAAGCCGATTTTTCATACATCCTTTTATAAATGAAATCCCTACTAGAAACGCTTATATTTTTCACTAACACACTCACACCAAAAACTGACAGCGCTGATAATATATTTACAAAATACTGACTATTTTCACAACTGACTGTCATAATGACTGTCAAAGAATTAATAATAAGTAACCCGACTGCTTTAGCTGCCATTTATTTAGACCCTAGCGCCCTAATTCTAATGTGGTAACAACATTCTGTTTACCGGCAAACAAAGAATGTGTCAACTTTTACACCCTTTTGGTATTCTGCCAACTAAAGTTGCCGACTGGTTTCGTAACCACCCAAATAGGTGGTAACGTCACGTAATCGCGAAAAAAGCACGTGTTTTGTAAATATTTTTTTGGACCGAAAATAGTAAAAATTTTGTACGCATACTAGTTAACGACAAAGAGAATATATATTCTCTTTGTTAACGACAAATAATAAACAATTTTAGCACTTGTTTGCACGAAATTTCGTTTGCATTTTCATTTTATTCACTTTTGCGCATTTATAATTTTTGACAGCGTTTCCATGCACGATAGAATCGCGGTTACATGAACTACATTACCGACGATTACGATATTCGGTTAGATAACCTTCTAGGTACAAAATGTCCGGTTACGCTCGGAATCGACCCGTAGGTATCAGATTATGTTATCAGAATCAAATAAGGATTTAGCAAAAAAATATTTGAGTCAAGTTTTCGAACTAACATCTAAAATCCAATGTCCGGAAAGATCGATGGAGTCTCCTCAATCTAAGATAAGCTCGGATGAGCTGGAATGCATTCTGGAACAATTAAATAATAAAAAATAGAATAAAAAAATATTTTTAATTTATCATGTTCTTAAAATGAACTAAAAACTGGAAAATAATTTCCCCTCTGCCTACATAGATTCTTCACCACGTAAAGCTTATCTGGAACATTTGTGAGTGGGAATTCTTATTGGTATTAAATAGTACTTGGAGTTTGAAAGGTATAAAAACATTGGCGCACGCTAAAGATGGTTCGCATTAATTTCTAACAATCTTATTACCGATATGAGCTTTTCTAAAAAAAAACATCTTTTCACAATATAGCAAGCGCCAAATGTTTTTATACATTTCAAACTCCAAGTACTATTTAATACCAATAAGAATTCCCACTCACAAAAGTTCCAGATAAGCTTTACGTGGTGAAGAATCTATGTAGGCAGAGGGGAAATTATTTTCCAGTTTTTAGTTCATTTTAAAAACATTTTAAATTAAAAATATTTGTTTATTCTATTTTTTATTTTATACTTTTTAGTTGTGAGTCTGTGAAAATTTCTAAGATTGTAATTGGATATTCTGTGTCATATTAGTGGTACTCATGTAACCATATAACTTAACGAAAGCGTAAATATATACATTTAACAGCTCAGTTAGATGAACGATATAGATAAATTTATGTGAATACTTTTTATTATGAAATTCTTATTAATTTAATTTTTGACCCATTTTTTAGCTATTCTTCTATTTTTGTCTAGTGTGCATTGACTGCTTTGAAAAACTGCATGTCGAACAGCGTAATCGAATTGGGGAATTTTTGGAGGTGTTTACACACTAAACTCCTCGTGGAAGTTTACCGAATCTGTGTAAACTTCGTTCCATAAAAATTTTTACAGTTCATTTACGCCTTCGGCAATTTTCTACGTTTACACGCATTACGCGGTGTGCCTATGGTTACATGAATAAAATTATTCTTTTTTAAGCCTTATAAAGCACATTATCTTTCCTTTGTGCAACAGTGGCTGCGCCTAAAAGTATGCAGATGAAATATTCGAAATTTCGATGCTGTTTATGGCGCTGAAAACACATTATAGCAAGCGCATTATAGCATATGTACGAAATATTCAGATAGCAATAAGGAAGATAGGCCGATAAATGGGGCTTTTGCAATTAAAGCAATATTTTGGATTTTTTTTTGTATAATGCATTGTCAGCGAAACCTGAACGATGGTGAAAATTTCAAACCCCCACTCAATGGGAAGTTAGTTCAAAATCCAAAGCAAAATCTCTGGAAATGAAACTTTTCAAATATCACTATCCGTGCGCCACATATCGGAATTATTTTTTTCTTATACTGCGTGGGGCCAGAAAACTAAACGACGATGAAAATTTCAAGATTCTACCTCAACGGGAAGTTCGTTGAAAAACAAATTAATCGACACCGAAAACAGAACTTCGCATTTCTTAAAGAGAACGACTCACGCGCCACCTAGCGGGTCCAATTTTCTTTTGAACTTTTGGAAATTGATTAAGTAATACACACGCTAAATATCAGCTAAATCGGTCCATAATTAGGATTTTCAGCTTTTATTACCCCGATCTCAGCTCCACCTAGCGGAATTTTTTTTTTAGGAAAATATTTCTTCTCATAGTAGTAATACTTGGTCCGAATTTCAGCCAAATCGGACCATAAATGCGATTTTTGAAAATATAGCGACCCACGCGGCACCTATCGGATTTTTTTTTTTTCATAATATTGCATTGTCATCGCGACCTGAACTGTAGTGAAAATTTCAAGACCCTAGCACAACAGGAAGTTGGTTCAAAATCAAATGCAAAAATCCGGGCACAAGAACGACGAAAGCGACCTAACAAAAACATTTTAAAAAGGAAACTTTACCGAATAAGAAAACTTTAGTGGACGTCATTAATTGCTGCAATAATATAAAACGCCTTTCTCCACACTCAGGCGTTTAAAAATTCTAGAAAACATATTCAGAGAAAGAACTAAAAATAATTGCTGAGATTGTACTAGCTGTTCCTGCCACCCAAGTGTCGGTAGAAAGAGCATTTTCAACATCAAAATTTATTTTATCGGACTTAAGGGCATGTATAGACAACGACTTGTTGAAGACATTCTTTTGATAAACTTAAATACTAAATAACCAAATGATGTATTTTTTTAACAAAATAATGTCTTCTAACAAGTCTTCGTCTATATATGTATGTTTCTTTACATAATAATAATTTTCAGTATTGTATTGCTATTATAACTTTTTGCCGATATATTAATAAATATTATCTATAAATGAATTTGATCTCAATAACAAAGCGTTTTATTTTTGACATTTCCAAACAATTTTTATTTTAGGCTTTTATATATGTACATATTTTTTTTTAAATTTTTAAATTTTTTTTTTTTTCAGTTTTTGGCTGAGTTGGTATAAACCCTGAACCGGTTCACGAACCGGTTCAAGTTTTTTCAAGGTGGTTCGAACCACTGAACCGAACCATTTAGACAGCCGCTGCGGTCATACAGAGTACATTTCATTTATATATATATAGATTACCTATACCTATTTTCTATAGAAAATTGTGAAATTTAGACGTCTCAGCTTTCTTCATTTTTCGGCTTAAAAACAAAAGGTTTTTAATCGGTTTTTTTTATAAACCTGCTACAGAGAAGGTCCAAGAAAGTAAATTTTACAGAACAGAAACATATAGAAGTTGCAAGTCGCAAATTAGTTGGCAGAGCGAAAAAAAATGAAAACGCTACTATGGACATTTCACCACACATATTTTTATTCAACAAGGGACTAACAGATTTCTTGTGCTTGCATAGAAATAACAGCATTCTTGTGCGTACATCAGCAACAGAATTCTTGTACTAACATAGGAAATGGTTATATTTTACCGACGGCAAAATGAAGATGTACTTTATTGTTCCAAAATAAATGCATATTGTGTTTTAATAAAATTAAAAATTATTTTTTATCCATTGCACAGTGAATCGAATAGAACAAGCTAGCTGGACAAAAGTGACCTTTGAATTTTAAATAAAAATATATTGTAGATGACAGCTAATAGTCCAAATATCACGAGTAAAAAAAAAAAATTAGTTAATATTTGCTGATGTGGATGTAATTAGCTGATAATCTCAGAAAAACGTGTTTTGATTTGCCTAAATTTATAATTCTGGACCTCTGACAGTTTTTCATATAACTTTATTACTGCGTTGTTCTTTCGCGTAATTTAAAATGGATGTGGTGGTAAACAGTGAGTACTATTTATATGATATAAAGTTTTTTATTTAGACCATGTTGTTGTTGTAAAAAACACGCCAAAATTTGAAATTTTATATTTTTTTTGCAAATTTTCACATTTGTTAGAGAAAAAGTAGTAGTATTTCACTAGCTTCCAGTCTGAAATTTTTGTAAATCATAGCCATGGCTCTGAAGCCTCTAAATATACCAATTTTGTTCGGCACATATCGGTCCAACAATTTTTTTTTTTTTTCTAGCTTATTCCTTCTTGATTAAAAAAAATGAACTTTTTGATGAATGTTTAAAACACGATAAAAACTGCAAAATAAGAGCACTATATGACTTTTTAAGCACAAAATTTAATCTATCTGCGGTATCCAAAAACTCAGAAAAGGAGTTAAAACAAATTCTACGAATGTTTTCGTTTAAAGTTCAGCAGAAATGGAAGAAAACTGCGAAATGCAAAGAGCGCTTTTTAACGAAGTATAAGGAATGGATGGAAGTAGATTTGGAATTTCGTTTCACTACTCACGAAGAGCAACCTTCTACATCATCTGGAAGAGTATCTGGGCGGCCTCAAAAGGAGTTCGACAACTCTTGTTCAAAAACCAAAAAAAGGAAAGTGGAGGACTTGGTTACCACACGGAGCACAGCGGAGCTAATAAGCGCAGCCGAAATATCTGCGCGAAAATCTGGACTTAGAAACGTAGCATCAGGTATTAAGAGCGCTAGAATCAATCCCAAAAAATGTGGGTTAGGCAAACCTAAGCAGAGATGTTTGACAAAAGAGGAAGCGTTGGCATATTATGTGGAGGCAAAGTGCACAAGCCATTCATATAAAACAACTCGAAAGTGGAATCTTAAAGCGGGGCATGAAGTATACCCTTCGTATTATAGTCTACAAAAAGCTAAAAAGGATTGCTATACTCCTGAAAACAAGATTACTGTCAACGAAAGTGGAGCCAAAGTTGAACTACAGGCCATCCTAAATAAGACCATTGAGCGTTTATTTGCTTCTCAGGTTGACATTTTTAAAAATCTGTCCTCTTGCGCATCATTCACTCTCTATAGTAAGTGGGGTTGTGATGGTAGTTCAGGTCATAGCACATACAAACAAAAGTTTGAAAAAAGTGACCAAAGTGACGAGTTTCTGTTCGTATTTTCGTTTGTACCTCTCCGACTAGTTACCGAAAGTGGCATTGTTGCATGGCAGAACCCTCGTCCATCATCCACTATGTTATGCCGCCCAATAAAATTTATTTTCTCGAAAGAAACAACAGCATTCACAATCTCGGAAACGAACGAAGTTATGAAGGAAATAGAAGAGTTACAACCCACAAAAGTAAGTATTTTTGAGAGGGAAGTTTCTGTTAACCATGATCTATTGCTTACCATGGTTGACGGTAAGATATGCAACGCCCTAACAGAAACGTCTTCGTCTCAAAAATGCTATATTTGTGGAGCAACCCCAGCAGTAATGAATGATGAGAAGAGGACATTTTTAGCAAACAGAAACCATCTTGGTTTTGGCTTATCTACCCTTCATGCCTGGATTCGCACTTTCGAGTGTTTACTTCACATTAGTTATCGTATAGATATCAAAAAGTGGCAAGTGCGGGACGTAGCTGATAAGAATACATTGAAAGAGCGTTCGTCTGAGATTAAGGAAAAATTTAAAAGTGAAATGGGCTTGATAGTAGATAAGCCAAAGCCAGGATATGGAAACTCTAATGAAGGCAACACAGCACGAATTTTTTTTAAAAATTCGGTTAAAAGTGCAGAAATTACAGGGTTAGATGTGAGCTTGATAAACAAATTTTATACTCTTCTTAGGGCATTATCATCTGGCTATGATATTAACATCGAAAAATTTGAAAAGTTTGCAAACGAAACAAGACACCTTTATCTGAGTCTCTATTCATGGTATTACATGCCTGTCACTGTGCACAAAATTCTCATCCACAGTGCCGAAGTTATCAAATCGGCTCTTCTGCCAATCGGTCAACTTTCTGAGGAAGCCCAAGAAGCTCGTCATAAAGATTGCAGAAGATTTCGAGAACACCATACACAAAAGACATCACGTAGCACTACAAATAGAGACTTGCTTAACATGTTATTTATCACATCTGATCCTCTATTTAACAGCCACCGGGAACTTCCAAAAAAAAGGACTGGTTGTCTTCCACCTGAGGTTTTAGATCTTTTACTATTGCCAGCAAATAATACGACTAGTGGTGCTGGTACTGTTAATAATTGTTCAGATGTGGAAAGTACTGATAGTGATTAAGACTTATTTACATTTTAATTTATATTACTTTTAGCAATAATGATATCTATGAAGTATTTTTAATTTAATGTTAACATAGAATGAGTTATTTCAACGAAAATAAACTTGCATTATATTTAATGAACTAATTTTTGTATTTAACTAAAAGCTTTTATATTTTTTATTTTAGTAAGTTGAAAAATCGATTTTTTGTTTCTGGCCCACCCTAGTACATATGTATATTATCCACCCATTTTTGTCCTTGGACTTCATTTCTACTTAAAATTCGAATTTCCGTATACCAGTCCAAAAACCATGGAAACTGGATTTTTTTTTAGCCCACCCTAATGCAAATACATATACAATAAGTACTGACCACTTATATTGCCTGAAATGTGCACTATATACTTGGATACAGTCATTTAAGTCCGAAAATCCCATAAATTTTGTCCAGCTAGCCTGTTCTATTCGATTCACTGTGCATTGGGGGAAATTTATTTAAAAAAAACTACATTGTAATATTTTTTCTAAAATTTTCAGAAATTTTACATCAATTTTTATGAAGAAATAACGAATTAAATTTCAATTTCAAAACTACATTGTACCTATTACTTTTTCTCAAATTTTGGGAAATTTTACGTAAATTTTTATGAAGAAAGTTTTGAAGTTTGAGAAAAAGGTTGAAAACATTTTGAGTCGTATTAAAGAAAAAGAAAAGGCTTTTAAACTTATGTATTTTCATTTATTGTAGTACATATGTGCATACGATCAGCACAATTATGTACCTACCTATGAATGAAGAAAAATGCAAAAAATTTTACTAAAAGGCCTCCAAGCATTAAAACAAACAAAACCATGTAACTCCGTACTCCTACCCATACAGCACCGCGCTAACCCCTTTGCTGCTTGTACTGTGCAAAAGCTTCAAAACAAACAAAACGCGCACAACCATACAACTCCATACTCCTACCCATACATCTCCGCGCTAACCCCTTTGCTGCTTGTACTGTCTCAAAACTATTCCTACATACACACGCGCGAAATATGTCATACAAATCTACCTTCTTAAATGCAACAATAACAAATTCATTCATAAATTTTTGTCGATGGAGTTGAAATGAAATTTGGCAACATAGCTCTCCAACAAATCGACAAAAATTAAAATTTAACAAAATCTTTATTTCCAACTTCAATCATTCTAGGGGTATTCGTTTTTGTAGTAAAGTGTAAAGTGACGTACAACTCGCTAAATTGCGCAACCTATTTTATTTAAAAAGTAGACATTTATGTACTTTTGAAGTCGACCTGCGTTGTATGTTGGGAATAATGCTGATCTACACCATGGATAGCCCCACGTCCAACTGCCGGGACAAGTTACCTCAAAAAAAAAAAGCATATGTATATGGGTAAAATAATCATATTATTACCTAAATAAAAATATATTCAAATTTTACCAAAATTGAGACAAAAACGAAAAACCATTAGGCAGAAACTAAAGTTCCAGTCTTTTATAGAAAACATGCTAAAAGAAAATTTTCCTAGTATATGCTGAAATAAATTTTTCATATAAATTTTGAAACATTCTTATCCAATTTGCGCAGCTACCGTCTTTTCCTTTTTACATGTTTAGATGACGACGGTGGGCTCGATTTTACTTTCTGAAGAAGAAGAAGAATTCTTATGATGCCCAAAAGTAGATCGCAGTAGCAGAGCATATTCATATTAGGGTGTGCTGATAGTCAGATGTACAATTTTTCAGCAGTGTATGAATTTCAGCAAATAAACTTTTATCGTAACTGGACTGGTTGTCCAATAAGGGTCAAAGTTCAGATTGCTTACCTAAAACTGATAATGGGTAAGGCGTACGACACGCCTTAACTTAAATATAAAATATAACAGTATACTAGTTTCTTTATGAAAGTTTATCAGATTGATTTGTAGACTATTTTCCACACTGGCGATTTTTCGGATTTTCCCTCTCCTATAAGTCAACCCACTCTAATATATTTCAGATTTTTTTCATCAACGCCCTATCTGAGAATTTCATTAAAAAACAACCTATCTCAGCCAAAAATGTATTGAGTTTTCGTTCAGATAGAACGTTCGGGCTTTTTTCGAACTTAGCACAAACAAGCACGAACACACCACGAAATTGCATTTTCCACATTTCGGTTAAGACTCAATTTCGTATCGTTCATTCATTTAGTAATATCGATGCATCGTTGAAGTTTAGGAAATTTGATGTTCTAATTACATTCCCATAAAATATGGGCCACCCCAATGTGCACTTATGTATATTGCATAGATAGGCAAAAGCATTGTGTATCAATACCAAGTGTGAACTCTTCTTTTGACAACACACATTAAAATGTCGGTTTGTTTACATCCTGCACATATTAAAATGTCGCCAGCACCGAATAACAGAAAAGCAAATGGCGTTGTTTAACATCCTGCACACATCAACATGGCGGTCTCCTATCTTTTACCTAATGGTAGAAAGAGATGGGAAGATGGAAAGAAGTGAGACAAAAAAGGAAATTAAAAACAGGTGACTAAACTCACTTTGAAGTTTTCACGACTATGTCTATGATATCACACTTGTTATTAACCACAATCTCAAACAGGTGTTAAACTCATTTTGGAATTTTGACGTCTATGCAGAAGAGTTTACACTTGGTATTGATACACAATGGGCAAAAGTACCCCCATACGGGTATTACGCTCTTCACACGTATTCTTATGCTCTTCATTTCAGTTGCTGTTCAGAGCGAAAAATCAATTGAGCCACAGTGGCGTTAGAACAGAATTTGCATGCCAGTTGCGTTTCAGCAAGCAAAGAGATGATACGTATCGTCGCTTTGCTTTTATTTTTTATGCAATAGTAAATTATGCGCTATTTAATGAATGAAAACATTTAGGGCAATTCTAAATAATTTTTCACTGCGAACAGTGCGAGTGAGAAAATCCGCAAAATGAAAAATTGTTTAGAATTGCACTAATTATTTTACCATTTCAGCTACTTTCCCTAAAATGTAACGCAAAAAGAAAATTTAACCATTTTGAAAAAAATAAAATAGGAACTTTATTTAATTATTGAGTAAATAAATGATAGATAAATGAGGGAAGAGGTAAGGAAAGAAGATGAATAGAAAGTGAAAGAAAGAAAACCTTAGCCCATTCTTTATAAAAAAATATTTTCCCTTTCGACACCTTCATACTTATCAAAATCTTTATGAAAAGCATTATAATGTCTCTTAATATTATATCCCCCCCTATATATAGAAGCGTAACATAAGAGACATTGCATTTTCCCAAAGGCATCTGAAATCATGAAAAAATGTTTGTTAGTCATTTTTAGTCGCGCATAAATATTATCATACAAATTTGCGTCAAAGCGATCACGTTGTTACTTCCTTGCTGTCGGTTAAGCAACTGACGCGAACATTTTGTTCTTAGTACCACTGTAGCGAAGTTACTCTCGCATTTACCAATACAGCCTCACAATGGTATATTGCTTACATTTTGTATTGCATTGTATGCTGTTGTATTGGCCAATAGCAGCCGCGCGCATGTGGTAATGACATTCAAGTGTACAATTTGCTATTGACGATTATCGTGTCTCAATAGCTCAGGTGATAAACATGTGGACTACGGAGCGAGAGCTTGTAAGTTCAAGGTGGCATAGCTATGTATGTTTTGTTATATTTATTTATTTATTTATTGTTTTTTTTTTTTTTTAATTCTATTATTATATGTAATTTTTGTTTTTAATTCTAAATTCAAAATATCGACACTGACACCAGAGAAGGTAGAAAGTCAGTTTTTCACAAATATGTAGTGACCCATTGCATATACGTACATACTTACCTAGGTACCTTCTGGGATTTTGGTGTGATTGCCGTCGGCAAAATGCTTTATGTCGTTTGGACAAATGTTTGTAAATAATTTTATGAAAATATGGGATAAATAAATTAGTTAAACAATACAATTGATTATTTCTCAAATTTTTACAATCAATTTTGTAAATAATTTTATGAAATAATATTTTAGTTATTGTTATTGGTCATTATATTTACGAACTTAGAAAAGTTTGTGAACTTTTACCAGTCGAATAATTTTTATCAAATTATTCTTTTGAGTTTTGGCGAAAACAATTTGAAAAATGCTACAAACAATACAATTATTATTATTATTCTCTTGATCCGGGCTGGCATTGAGGCAAATCCTGGCCCAAGAGAATGGTTCTGCTGCGTTTGTCGGAAGAAAATATATACAAGACGATCACACTCAGTACAGTGTGCATCATGCAAAGGTTGGTTGCACAAATCTAGTTGCTCCGGACTAGATCCAAAAACACATCGGCCCATTAGTTTCTATAAAAATTTTGTGGCGCCCTGCTGTTCACGTCCTAGGACGTCCCGAGGCAAGCGACGCTCATATGTTGCTTTATCGCCCTCTAATAATAATCAAGTCTCCACGACCTGCAATAATTATATTGCCCAGCAGAATATATGTGTTCCCGGCTGTAGCTTACTTCCTAGTGCATCAACAGCACAAGCACCCACTCATGGCTACTTTCTTCGTAGCACATCAGTTGATGCTTGTAGCACTACTGAGCTTCAGCCCCCGTCTCTAAACTCTTTAATAACTTCTTCCGGCACTAGCACGAATGAAAGTCAAGTCCATCAACTTCTGGTCCCTCACTCTTCGTGGACTGTATGTCGGCACAGGATATATGCGTCTGTGGCATCGGTCAAGTGCAACTCCTGCCTAGGCCTGTGTCACCTACGCATATGTTCTGGGCTCGCAAACAGAAATCTCTGGACTGATGTGTTTGTCGCGCCTTGCTGTCGAGTTGTGCAGCCCTCAACGCCGACGGATATACACTCATCTAATAGTGAACGAATTCCGCCGGCTTCAGGACTGCAACGGAGATCAATATCGCGACATAACCTACCACCATCTAGGCGAACACATCAGTCTTTAACTCCCAGAGTGGCCATTGCCTCTCCTTCGCAATTTAAATTGTTGCAATTTAACTGCAACGGCTTTACCGGCAAGATAGCGGAGATAACCACATTTATGCAGCTACATAAAATCAAAATTGCTGCAATCCAGGAGACAAAACTTGGCCCCCACTCGAATCTCCGAGCGAGTGGAGGCTACCACGTACTCCGGCATGATCGTACGGACGGCGGAGGTGGTCTCGCGTTCCTTGTACACCATACGGTGCAGTATAGGGAATTTGATATCAACACTGACCAAAGTGACTTACCTTTAGAGTGTCAAGGTATAGTTATACAAGCTGGTGGCGTTGATCTCGAGCTAATCAATATATACATTCCTCCCGTCACCTGCTGCCCCAGAAGTTATCGTCCTGACCTTAGGGCGTTTCTTTGTGGCGATAACCGTATCATCATGGGCGATTTTAATGCCCATCATGATATGTGGCATTCACACCTTTCTGTGGACGGCAGAGGACGGGAATTAGCCGAGCAAATTGATAACTCCTCTTTCTGTACTGTGAACGGAGACTCCTCAACTAGGATGGCTGTTAACTGCAGTAGCTCCCCGGACCTAACTATTGTTAGCCCGGGGTTAATTAACAGCATCAACTGGCAACCTATGGTGGCCCTGTCATCCGACCACCTGCCTATCATACTGTCTGTCGATCGTGCCACGGATTTTATCACGTCGGAGAAAAGAACTTACGTGAATTTCAAAAAGGCCAATTGGGTCGGCTTTTTGGAATTCACGGGGAGCTCCTTTGGTGATCTTCCCATTCCCACTGACGTACACGTTGGCGAGCGTAACATACGTGAGGTCATTAAAAAGGCTACAGCCCGTTTTATACCAGCTGGTAGGATAAAAGATATTAGGCCTAACTTCCTGAGGCCGCAGCCTTGGCCAACGTACGTGACCTCATACGCAACATCGATCCATTCCACCCACAGATCGGTGATCTCAACGTGGAAATCAGAAGGCTGGTTAACGAACACAAACAAACCAAATGGGAGGAGCACCTCAGGTCTTGTAACCTCTCTACCGGTGTTGGGAAATTATGGTCCACCGTCAAGTCCTTGTCGAATCCTTCGGGTCCACCAAAAAATGTCGACATTACCTTTGGTGACAAGACAATAAATGACCCCAGGAAATGTGCACAGGCTTTTTGTCGACAATATGTCCCACACCCTGCGCAAGACAGGGCTAGACGTGGAATCTTCAGGCGTGCGCATAAACACAAAAACTATGCCCCCGTTCCCATCACCGCTACAGAGGGTCAAGAGGCCATCCGGAAGGCCAAAAACTCCAAAGCCATCGGCCCTGGTGGCATAGCCATGGTGCATCTAAAACACATCGGCCTAGCGGGAGTCAAATATTTAACGGCCGTCTTCAATTTGTCTCTGATCACAGCTGTCATACCCGACAAATGGAAACAGGCAACTGTGATCCCACTACTAAAGCCTGGCAAGCCAGCTAACGTTGGGGAGTCATATCGCCCGATATCACTCCTCTCGCCAGTAGTAAAGACACTTGAGGCGGTCCTACTCCCGCTCTACACATCACACTTGATGTTAGCCGAGCACCAACATGGCTTCAGGAAAGGTAGGAGCACAACATCTGCTCTAAATGTCATAAACACTCAGATAACTGACGGTCTTAATCAAAATAGGCCTAATGACAGGACGGTTCTAGTTGCACTTGATTTGAGTCAAGCTTTTGACACAGTAAATCATGGGCAACTTGTAGCTGATTTGGAAGACTCGTCACTCCCCACCTGTCTAAAGCGTTGGACCGCCAATTATCTCAGTGGTCGTCGGTCGTCTGTTGTATTTAGAAACAAAAAATCTAAAGCCAGGAAGATAAAACAAGGGGTACCACAGGGTGGTGTCCTCTCCCCGTTATTGTTTAACTTCTATATTTCGAAGCTTCCTCCTCCACCAGAAGAAGTTACGATTGTTTCTTACGCAGACGATTGCACGATATTGGCAACTTCCGTTGATGCGCTGTGCTCCAAAATAAATGGTTACCTCCCCTCTCTAGTCGAGTTCTTCACTGCCCGAACCTTGACATTGTCGCCAACAAAGTCTTCGGCGACCTTATTCACGACGTGGACGGCGCAGGTTGGCATGGAATTAGAAATCTATGTAGGTGATCATAAAATACCTACTGTCGCTCACCCAAAAATTTTAGGAGTGACTTTTGACACCATGCACACTTTCGCTGCCCATTCAGCTGCAATTGTCTCAAAATTACAGAGCCGCAACAAAATCCTCAAGTCACTAGCCGGCAGTACTTGGGGTAAAGACAAAGAAACGTTGTTGGTAACGTACAAGGCAATTGGTCGGCCGATCCTGAACTATGCTTCGCCGATATGGTCGCCGGGGCTTGCAGACGTTCACTGGAATCAGCTTCAGGCCTGTCAAAACACCGCGCTCAGAACCGCTACGGGGTGCGTCCTTATGTCACCTATATCTCATATACATAATGAGGTGGAAATGCTTCCAGTTAGGGAGCATAATGAAATGCTACACAAGCAGTACCTACTGAACTGCTGTAAACCACAGCATCCCGGTAGACAACTGCTTGAACTCATTCCGCCTCCTAGGACCATAAGGTCGCATCTACGTAAACATTTTGATGAGATCCGTCACTATATAACAACGCCGTTTGATCTACAGGTGCACAAACAGACTTTGGGGCATATGCATACAACGTCTGTTGGCCATTACTCTGCGCTCTGTCCGCTAAACAATGTCTTACATGCAGCAACACCTGGCATTTCTGAAGAGGAGCGTCATCTTCCTCGAGAGACAAGGGTCACTCTGGCTCAATTACGCTCTGGATATTGTAGTAGGTTAAACTCCTACATATCTAGACTGAACCCTGATGTGCCGAATGTATGTCCGGCATGCGGCTCGTCCCCCCACAATACCAATCACTTATTTTCTTGCTCATTTGAGCCCACTCTTCTAACACCCATCTCTCTTTGGTCCAATCCTATTGAAACTGCTAGTTTCCTTGGACTCCCGTTAGAAGATATTGATGACAATTAGGTTAAGGAAAAATACGCGTTGGGCAGGACTACACATCGTTACAACAACAACAACAACAACAATTGCAGTCATATAGGATAAATAAATTTATAACAAAAACTAAATTGATTTTTTTTAAAATTTTCACAAATTTGACATGAACTTGTATGAAGAAACTTTCAAGATTTTAGAAAAGGTTTCGAGCAAGCAAGAAAGCAATTGCTTTTTTTGTTAAATTATGGACATTTAAAAGGAGACACTCATAAATTTTACTATTTATTACAAAATTTGTAATTTTTTTTAAAGCTGAATCGCTTTTGTACATTCAAGCAAAATAATTTTTATTAAATGCTTTCAAGTCTGCATTCCTAACATTGAATTATGCTAAGTTAGCATTACTCTTAATAAATTCTGCTAAATTTTCTTGTGTGGTGAAATGTCCCTACTAGCGTTTTGTTAGGATTTAACGTTTTACACGCATATTCGCACATGCAACTTCTCTATTTTCTATGTTCTCTGTTTATGTTAAAAAAATCAAATTTCTAAGTTTTGGCGAACTACTTTTTTATGCAACCTACTACTAATTTTTTATTCCAAAACGAATGCAACTCGGCGCAAAATGATGCTCTTTTTCCAAAAAAAACAACTCTGATGAACAGGTGTTAAACTCATTTTGGAATTTTGACGTCTATGCAGAAGAGTTTACACTTGCATTGGTACACTATGGTTCAGGGTGATTGGGCAAAACTCGCGGGTTTTAGTTAACAGTTTAGATTCACGCTCCGGTTCGACGTTTTATCGATAGTTTCCTTGAGTTGGTATGGTTGTGCACAGCTGGCAACACTGGCTGGAATGGGAAGGCACCAATAACGGAACTTTTAATTTCCATGAAAACAGTATGTGGTGTGTTCCTGGAGTGGCAAGGTTAAACTGCGGGTAAAATTATGGGCAACTGCGGGCGCCCGTGAACGTGTCAGCAAAGGGGGAATAGACCTATTGGTGTTATCATTTTTGTGATTGAATTTAGTTACATATGTTTGCGCAAAATGTGTTGGGCAGGGTATGATTGACAGTTTAATACGATTCTTTTGTATGTAAACAAATTAATTAACCCTATGGTATACCACATTTTCATTGGTAACCATTTTTATTCTTCACTACTAACAATAAATTAACCCTATAACATCCGCAATTTTAGTAAAAAAAAGGGTTTGTTCGGTTACAGTTTTCTTATCTCAGCATACGAAACACCTGGATTCCAATCGTTCCCCACTGACCCCGAAATTTACTTACTATCAATAAAATACTTATAGATTTGTCTGGCTAAAATTTTGCGCGCACAAACAGGTGCGTGCCTCAGGACTCGAATCCTAATACGATAGCCGTAAAATTTAGTACTTAATAAGTTTTACCCAAAATCTACTACTTTTTTCTTTTTATGGAAATACTGCGTCAAAAATTAGGGCAGAATTTAGGGCACAGCCAATTACCAAATTGGCAAAAGACTTATTTTTCTTCTTTTTCGATGAAACTATTGAAGAAATATAATTTATCCAACTAATTTTACAAGGATTAAATTCCCAACAAAAAAGTAGTAAATAATTTTCAGTACAAAATTTAACCTTGTTCTCATTATTTTACTCTAATATAGCAATAGTAAGAAAATTCTCCAATCATTTTTTTTTTAATCGATTTCCGAATTTAGTAATTACCCATCATTTTTTTTTGTAATAATTAATTTTCCCTTTTTAACATAAATTTTTTTTTGGTATATAAATTGGTACTTTTAAAATTAAAGTAGGTTCGAGTCCTGATGGTAACAACCGTTTGAATCGCGCAACACGGTAACCCTTATTTCACACCATAGAAACCAAACGGAACATTTCCAATGTTCACTGGAAAATTTCCTAGACTCCATCTCCCCAACAGCATTTGGTTTGACATTTTGGCCGTGTGCCAAACGGTTTTAAAAAGAAAATTTTGACAGAGCGATGTTAAATTCTGACAGTTATCGTGGTGAATATGAACGTCAGAATTTGCCCTAGCCCTGGGGGCTAGGTAAAATTTTGACAATCAATAATGTGAACACAGGGATGCATGTGCTGTTAACATTCATATTATTTCACATAAATTTATGTTCACAGGCGTTATTTAACACTAAAATATAATATAATGCGAATAATACGCAATATAAATGCATGAAAAACACGTAAAATGAAAATTGATTCACAAAGCATCTGCTTTTGCACGTGCTTTTTCCATACGTCAAAATTTACTACTGTCATAATTTAACGTTTCGTTTGGCACAGCAAAATGGCAAATATTCGTTCACCATAGGAAATTTGTTCACCTCATTTTACTCTGACGAAAAATGTTTTCAATTAGCACACAGCCTTAAAGTAAAAGTTGTACTTAATGAGTGTGGACGTGTGCAGTATAATTTCCTTTCAAAAACCAAAAAGGAAATAATTTAATAAAAAAAAGAGAAGTGAAAAATCCTGTACACTGTGATAAGAAACAAAAAAATGTATCAATGAACTATTAAACGCGAGTGTAACGACGACGATCCATTTTGCCAGAATACAATTAATATGAACAAAAGTGAAAGAAATTAAACGAGTACAGGGAGTTTAAGATAGAGTGAAAAAAAAGAACTCGGCACGAGAAAACTATTGAAAGGTAAAAAGAAGGCAAAGGTGGAAGCAGGATTTAGGCGTGATGGTTTTGTAGGACAGAAAGTCGAAGACGGAAACGTGAAGTAGAAGGAGAGGAGCAAGGCGTCGTTGTGGTGGAAGAAAGGCAGGAGAACAAGCCACGCATTCGCTAAGCTCATCAAATACCACCGCAACAGGCGCTCGTGAAAAGACAGGCACTCGAATTACAACAAGCGCGCGTTAAACCAGGCGCTCATAAAAAATCAGGCGCTTGTGAAAAGCCAGGCGCTCGTGGAAAACCAGGCGCTCGTGAAAAGCCAGACACCCGTAAACACCAGCCTCTCGAATTACAACAAGCGCGCGTTAAACCAGGCGCTCGTGGAAAACCAGGCGCTCGTGAAAAGCCAGACGCCCGCAAACACCAGGCGCTCGACTTACACCAAGAGCGCGTTAAACCAGGCGCTCGTTAAATCAGGCGCTCGTTAAATCAGGCGCTCGTACAACCGGACGCGCGTAAAACCAGTCGACCACTGCAACAAGCGCTTGACACAGCAACAACAACTAGCGCCGCAAACAGGAACAACAACCAGTTGGCATAGCAACAACAACAAGCGCTTGACACTGCAACAACAACTAGCGCCGCCCACAGGAACAACAACCAGCTGGCATAGCAACAACAACAACCAGCCGGCATAACAACGACAACATCCAGCTGGCATAACAACAACACCAACCAGCTGGCATAACAGCTACAACAACAACCAGCTGGCATAGCAACAACAACAACCAGCTGGCATAACAGCTACATCAACAGCCAGCTGGCATAACAGCAACAACAACCATCTGCCATAACAACCAGCTATAACAACATACAGCTGGCATAGCTACAACAACATACAGCTGGCATAGCTACAACAACATACAGCTGGCATAGCTGCAACAACATCCAACTGGCATAACAACCAGCTACAACAACATACAGCTGGCATAACAGCAACAACAACCATCTGCCATAACAACCAACTACAACAACATACAGCTGGCATAGCTACAACCACATACAGCTGGCATAGCTGAAACAACATCCAACTGGCATAACAACTAGCTATAACAACATACAGTCGGCATAACAACTACACGCTACGACAACAACCAGACGTTTCACGTATTGCCGGTTCTGCGAGAACGGTATTTGTACTTGTACATTATCCTTCTTACCGAAACGACCCGGGTTGTTTTTTTTTTATAATGACTCGGCCAAGAGCAATAAAATTCGAAGTGACCCTGTCTAACGCGTCACGATTCCCCCACCTATTGTCATCCCCGGAACAGCCCCTTGCAGCACGGCTTCTCCTTATTCTCTTGATCCGGGCTGGCATTGAGCCAAATCCTGGCCCAAGATAATGGTTCTGCTGCGTTTGCCGGAAGAAAATATACACAAGACGATCACACTCAGTCCAGTGTGCATAATGCAAAGGTTGGTTGCATAAATCTAGTTGCTCCGGACTAGATCCTTAAACACACCGGCCCTCCAGTTTCTACAAAAGTTTGTGGCGCCCTGCTGCTCACGTCCTAGGACGTCTCGAGGCAAGCGACGCTCAAATGTTGCATTATCGCCTTCTACAAATCAAGTCTCCAGGACCTGCAATACTTATATTGCTCAGCAGAACATGTGTGTTCTCGGCTGTAGCTCGCATCCTAGTGCGTCAACATCTCAAGCATCCACTCATGGCTACTTTCTTCGTAGCACATCTGTCGATGCTTTTAGCACTACCGAGTTTCAGCCCCCGTCTCTGAACCCTTTACTAACTTCTTCCGGCACTAGCACGAATGCAAGTCAAGTCCATCAACTTCTGGTCCCTCACTCTTCGTGCACTGTATGTCGGCATAGGATATATGCGTCCGTGGCATCGGTCAAGTGCAACTCCTGCCTAGGCCGATGTCACCTACGCATATGTTCTGGGCTCGCCAACAGAAATCCGACGGATGTACACTCATCTTATAATGAACGAAATCCGCCGGCTTCAGGACTGCGACGGAGATCAATATCGCGACCTAGCCTACCACCATCTAGGCTTACACATCAGTCTTTAACTCCCAGAGTGGCCATTGCCTCTCCTTCGCAATTTAAATTGTTGCAATTTAACTGCAACGGCTTGACCGGCAAGATAGCGGAGATAACCACATTTATTCAGCTACATAAAATCAAAATTGCTGCAATACAGGAGACAAAACTTGGCCCCACTCGAATCTCCGAGCGAGTGGAGGCTACCACGTTCTCCGGCATGACCGTACGGACGGCGGAGGTGGTCTCGCGTTCCTTGTTCACCATACAGTGCAGTATAGGGAATTTGATATCAACACTGACCAAAGAGACTTTACCCTTAGAGTGTCCGGGTATAGTTATACAAGCTGGAGGTGTTGATCTCGAGCTAATAAATATGTACATTCCTCCCGTCACCTGCTGCCCCAGAAGTTATCGTCCTGACCTTAGGGCGTTTCTTTGTGGCGATAACCGTATCATCATGGGCGATTTTAATGCCCACCATGATATGTGGCATTCACACCTTTCTGTGGACGGCAGAGGACGGGAATTAGCCGAGCAAATTGACGCTTCCTCTTTCTGCACTGTGAACGGAGACACCCCTATTAGGATGGCTGTTAACTGCAGTAGCTCCCCGGACCTAACTATTGTTAGCCCGGGGTTAATTAACAGCATAAATTGGCAACCTATGGTGGCCTTGTCAGCCGACCACCTGCCTATCATCCTGTCCGTCGATTGTACCACGGATTTCATTACTTCGGAGAAAAGAACATACGTGAATTTCAAAAGGGCTAATTGGGTCGGCTTTTTGGAATTCACGGAGAGCTCCTTTGGTGATCTTCCCATTCGCACTGATGTACACGTTGG